>OZ038393.1:24935409-24947909 GCA_964036045.1 Eutreptiella sp. 'Long Island Sound 2002'
AGGGAGGGGCGATGGGGGGGGGGGGGGTCGGGAGGGTCGGTTGGGGGGGGGGTCCAGGTGGGGCAATTTGGGGTAGTGGGGGGGGGGGCATAGGCTCCCGTTACCTCCCCTTGCCCTCCCTCATGGGTGAGAGCTAGGGCTAGGGTTAGGGGTAGGGTTAGGGTTAGGGTTAGGGTCACCGAGCTGGTGGAACCAGTCTTGGTTTTATAACCCTTTTTAGTGTCTAGGGTGGACCTACCAGGTTTAGCAGCAAGCAAGCAAGCAAGCAAGCAAGCAAGCAGCAAGCAAGCAAGCAAGCAGCACGCGCGAAATGGGTAAAAATCAGAACTCCGTCGTGGTGCTTCCGATTCGGGTGAAATTTTGGTGGATGATACCTATGGGTGTGAAGTACAATCACACAAAGTTTGAGCAAGAAACTCAACGGTGGCGGCCGGGAACGGGATTCGCAAGTGGCGGACCTCAGTTTCAAAAACTGCAGTTCAGGGCCAAAAACAGCCATTTTTGGGCCAAAAAAGCCCCGGAACACATTCAAAACGGCCAAGCGAAGGGAAACGGTGGGTACACTGCACGTGCGGCTTGACTTCCCCGTGTCAACGAGCTCTTTGCGGCCCTCTAACTCCATGATATGTCCCGGAAACAGCCCAAAAAGGCCCCCAGAAGCTCCAAATGCCGACAGCCACAAACCAGGAATAGGCCATATCTTTGGCTATATGGCTCAAAATGCGATTCCGAGGGCACCTTCTCCACCCACAACCCCCCACTTGTTGTGGTTTCCACCCCTCAGAACTGCCCAAACGGACGCCTAGACCCCAATACCTAGGCCCAATAGGCTGCAAGCTGCAAGCTCAAGCCCAACAAGGTGGGAGCCCAAATGGGTTAACAGGGTCCAGTAGGGGCAAAAAGATGACTTTTCTCAAAAATGATCCTAGACCATGTGCGACGCTAAAACAAGAGTTTTTGGACTATTTTGAGCTTGTGGTGGCCCATTTTGGTCCTCCGAAAATCCCAAAATGCCTTGAAAATGGGCTGTTTTGGGACCAAAAATGGGTCAAAAATGGGTCAAAAACGCATTTTTCCAAACCTCATCAGAGACCATTTGGGGTGCACAAACGGGTGAAATGAGCCCATTTTGAACCCATTTTGGGGCATTTTGGCCCCTTAGAAGTCCAAAAAGCCTTGAAAGTGGGCCTCGTGGTGATGGGGTTCACTTGCAAGCTAATTTCATTTTGTCAAGAGCCATCAATGTGTGAATCATTCTTGATGTCCCTCACCAGTCATAGCTGATGTTCCCTCCCCCACCAGCTCGGTCCCAATATTCAGTCTTGATTAGGGTTAGGGTTAGCCCTAGGGTTAGGGTTAGGGTCACCGAGCTGGTGGAACCAGTCTTGGTTTTATAACCCTTTTTAGTGTCTAGGGTGGACCTACCAGGTTTAGCAGCAGCAGCAGCAAGCAGCAAGCAGCAGCACGCGCGAAATGGGTAAAAATCGGAATTCCGTCGTGGTGCTTCCGATTCGGGTGAAGTTTTGGTGGATGATACCTATGGGTGTGAAGTACAATCACACAAAGTTTGAGCAAGAAACTCAACGGTGGCGGCCGGGAACGGGATTCGCAAGTGGCAGACCTCAGTTTCAAAAGCTGCAGTTTAGGGCCAAAAACAGCATTTTTGGGCCAAAAAAAGCCCCGGAACACATTCAAAACGGCCAAACGAAGGGAAACGGTGGGTACACTCCACGTGCGGCTTGACTTCCCCGTGTCAACGAGCTCTTTGCGGCCCTCTAACGCCATGATGTGTCCCAGAAACGGCCCAAAAAGGCCCCCAGAAGCTCCAAATACCGACAGCCACAAACCAAGAATAGGCCATATCTTTGGCGACATGGCTCAAAATGCGATTCCGAGGGCACCTACTCCACCCGCAACCCCCCACTTTTTGTGGTTTCCACCCCTCAGAACTGCCCAAACGGACGCCTAGACCCCAATACCTAGGCCCACTAGGCTGCGGCAAGCTGCAAGCTCAAGCCCAAACAGGTGTTTGCCCAAATGGGTCTACAGGGTCCAGTAGGGGCAAAAAGATGATTTTTCTCAAAAATGATCCTAGACCATGTGCGACGCTAAAACAAGTGTTTTTGGACCGTTTTGAGGTTGTGGTGGCCCATTTTGGTCCTCCGAAAATCCCAAAATGCCTTGAAAATGGGCTGTTTTGGGACAAAAAATGGGTCAAAAACGCATTTTTCCAAACCTCATCCTAGACCATTTGGGGTGCACAAACGGGTGAAATGAGCCCATTTTGAGCATATTTGGGGCATTTTGGCCCCTCAGAAGTCCAAAAAGCCTTGAAAGTGGGCCTCGTGGTGATGGGGTTGACTTGCAAGCTGATTTCACTTTGTCAAGAGCCATCAATGTGTGAATCATTCCTGATGTCCCTCACCAGTCATAGCTGATGTTCCCTCCCTCACCAGCTCGGTCCCAATATTCAGTCTTGATTAGGGTCACCGAGCTGGTGGAACCAGTCTTGGTTTTATAACCCTTTTTAGTGTCTAGGGTGGACCTACCAGGTTTAGCAGCAAGCAAGCAAGCAAGCAGCAAGCAGCACGTGCGAAATGGCTAAAAATCAGAACTCCGTCGTGGTGCTTCAGATTCGGGTGAAATTTTGGTGCATGATACCTATGGGTGTGAAGTACAATCACACAAAGTTTGAGCAAGAAACTCAACGGTGGCGGCCGGGAACGGGATTCGCAAGTGGCAGACCTCAGTTTCAAAAACTGCAGTTTAGGGCCAAAAACAGCCATTTTTGGGCCAAAAAAGCCCTAGAACACATTCAAAACGGCCAAACGAAGGGAAACGGTGGGTACACTGCACGTGCGGCTTGACTTCCCCGTGTCAACGAGCTCTTTGCGGCCCTCTAACTCCATGATATGTCCCGGAAACGGCCCAAAAAGGCCCCCAGAAGCTCCAAATGCCGACAGCCACAAACCAAGAATAGTAATGCCTCCAAATGCGATTCCGAGGGCACCTACTCCACCCGCAACCCCCCACTTTTTGTGGTTTCCACCCCTCAGAATTGCCCAAACGGACGCCTAGACCCAATACCTAGGCCCACTAGGCTGCGGCAAGCTGCAAGCTCAAGCCCAAACAAATGGGTGCCCAAATGGGTCAACGGGGTCCAGTAGGGGCAAAAAGATGATTGATGTTGAATGAACACCTTTGGTCATTGTCTAGTGGGGTTCGCACCCAAGTAGTGGGCCCGATGACCTCTTTTTGGGCCCATTTTCGACACATTTTAGTCCATATAAGTTCCCAACCACCCTCCAGTTATTTCTTCGCCACCTGAACTCCGACAACCCTCGCCTAACCCCCCACCCTCGCCGTACCCGAATGTGCATGGCTTGAGTCCTGTAGCATCTGCCCGCAAAGCCCCTCTTACCTGCTACCGGCCATTGTGGTGGCGGGGGCCATCGCACTCAAGCAAGGCATCAATGAATCATCACGTGCCTAATGCATATGAAACGGGATCGCGGTGAAGCGAAAGCCGATTGTACTTTGTTTTCTTCGTGTCCTTAGAATGGTTAGAATAGAATTGGTTTAACTATGTTGCTCATCCTTTTGCACTTGTGGATATCACGTTATACTAGGTAGTTTTTCTTGTTTGAAGTGTAGTGTTTTAGTACAAAAGTGGCTTGTACTACTTGCTGATACCACGAAACATTTGTGTGAGACTGCAATGGGGGGGGGGGGGGGATGCAAATACAATGACGTCTTTTTGGGCCCATTTTTGACACATTTTAGCCTTTATAAATTCCCAACCACCCCATAATGCGTGAAACAAGGAACATGCAACTCTTGACGAAGCGATAAAAAAATCCTCTGCAGAAGAACATGCATGCAATGCAATTGTGATACACAACAGACACAAGCCACACAAAACACACAGCAACTACCTTGCAATATTTTGTCACGCGGCAACCTCCCTTATACTCATGTTGGCGCTGCAGTACCGCGACCAAACTTAATGCGGCCGCTGTCAATCAATGACATACATGCAACCATCATTAACCTACTCTCAACCAATGACATACATGCAACCATCATTAACCTACCCAACGCACGGAAGCAAATATCCGTTGAATAGGGGAATACTGAACGCACAATGACACAACACAAGGCGGACTTTTTAACTTTTTTATCTACCTATCACGCACAAGACCAAATGTTGGAACTCATGCGCTCGAAAATGGATGGGATCGCGGTGAAGCGACGTCCATTTGCAAACACAAAAAGGGGGAGGGGAATACAAAACAGACAGTGACATTCGTGCGATAATGGGATCGCGGTGAAGCGAAAGCCATTTGCAAACTCAGAAGGAGGGAGGGGAAGACAAAACATTCAGTGACATTCATGCAATAATGGGATCGCGGTGAAGCGAAAGCCAGTTGCCAATGCAAAAAGAGGGGAGGGGAATACCGAACACACAAACACATGCATGCAACCCTCAATCACCATCATTAACCTACTCTCAATCAATGACATACATGCAACCATCATTAACCTACCCGACGCACATGAGAAAATATATGGTGATTAGGAGAACAATGAACACAGAATGACACAAGGCGGACTTTTTAACTTTTCTATCTACCTATCACGCACAAGAGCAAATGTTGGAACTCATGCAGTCGACAATGAATGGGATCGCGGTGAAGCGAAAGCCATTTGCAAACACATAAAGGGGGAGGGGAATACAACACGGACAGCGACATTCGTGCAATAATGGGATCGCGGTGAAGCGAAAGCCATTTGCAAACTCAAAAGGAGGGAGGGGAAGACAAAACAGACAATGACATTCATGCAATAATGGGATCGCGGTGAAGCGAAAGCCAGTTGCCAATGCAAAATGAGGGGAGGGGAATACAGTAGTAGTACGTACGTACAGAAGAATAGGCACTACCCCACCAGCTCGGTCCCAATATTCAGTCTTGATTAGGGTCATGGGTAGGGTTAGGTGTAGGGTTCGGAGCAGGCTGAGGGTTGGGGTGGGTGTTAGAGTCAAGGTTGGGTTCAAGTATAGCGTTGGGGTGCTCCACCGCCTGGGCGGGGAGGGATGCTATGTTGGCAAGGGGAATGAAAAAAATTTTCGGGCGCCTTCGGCGCCACCATATGTATAGCCGGTAGCCATTGACCCTTGGTAACTAAGTGGGCCCGGAGGGCCCGAAGGGGGGGGGGGGGGGGGGGGGAGTCGCGTACCCAAACCGAGGAGACGGCCCACCCGTGGTGTTAAGTTATTTACGTTCATGCTCACAAGTACACAAAGTTAGCGTTTGCGCACGATAAAGACTTGGGTTTTTGACACCCTTAAGTGGCCCAAAACACCCTTGTAAGCCGCTTCCCCAAAGGAAGCGATATGCCCATGTGAAAGGGGTATGAAAGGAAGGCAAAGGGGGGAGATGTAGAGTTCCCAACGAACTCGTGGTCCTTGGTAACCATGAGTTCGGTCACTTGACGGAAAAGCTTGCGGGGGAGGAAATTAGGGGGAAATGGTTGACAAATCAAATATGCCACATCCTAAATGCTTGGGAAGCCAAAAAAACCCTTGTACGGAACCAAAAACTTGTGAAAAGGGGCCAAAACTAGGGTTCGAGTATTTGCCGACATCCAAAACTTCGCACTGCGTGCGCACTGCGTGCATGGCATTCCCTGTGTGTAGCCCATACGTTCAACCAACGTTGGTGGCGATTGGCGGTTGGCGGTTGGTGACTGGCAGTTGGTGGTGGTTGGCGACAGTTGGTGGTTGGTGATTGGTGGTTGGTGGCAGTTGGCAGTGGTTGGCAGTTGGCGGTTGTTGGCGATTGGCAATTGGCGGTTGGCGATTGGTGGCGGTTGGTGGTAGGTGATTGGTGGTTGGTGGCATTTGGCAGTGGTTGGCGCTTGGCGGCTGGTCGCCGTTGGCGGTTGGCGGTTGGCGGTTGGCGGTTGGTGGTGGTTGGTGGCGGTTGGCGGTTGGTGGTTGGTGGCGGTTGGTGGTTGGTGGCGGTTGTTGGTTGACGATTGGTGACCCCTGGGGACGGTCCTTAGCAAAAAAAACAAAGTTTTCCTTAAGGACCGCCCTGGTGCAGTCTAGCACAGTGGTTGCTCGGCCACTGTTCATCACATGTTGGATGGATTACTTGGTCCTTAAGTCCGGCAAAATTTGGCACAATTTTATTGGTCGTTGGAGGAGCAGGCAGACAGACACATGAACCCAAAAAATTGGATGCTGCGGCATGCTGCGGCATGCTGCGGCATGCTTCCAAACCCCTGTGTGCAGCTCCAAAAAGCGGGTGCTGCGGCATGCTGCGGCATGCTGCGGCTGCACATGTGTGTTATTGTCGGACGCGAGTGCAGCACAACATGCAGCACATGCAGTCACAAGAAGGAAAGAAAAGCTTGTCAAGAGCCGAGCACGGCCCCAGGCGCCGTTCACAAAAGGTCCGTGGGAGAAGTTTGCAGAGGAACCTTTTGTGCGGGAGAGAGCCCCCCCCCCCCCCCCTGCAGTCGCCTGCTGTCCAGGCCTCCACAGCAGCAGCACACACTTCCGAGGCGCAGCGTCGCCAGCTTCGAGTTGACCGCCAGGGCATCGCTGATCGCCGTCGCCCCGCCGTCCCCAATCTCGTTGCCTGGGGGGAGTGCGGCGAGGGACGGCGGTGCACGGGCTGGGGTGGGTGTGGGGGGTGGAAGGACATGGGAAGGAGAGGGGGGGGTCAGACTGCTCTGGGGTCGTTTACCAATGGACTACACCCGCATCACAGGCGGGGCCTGCAATGCCAACCCGACGATTCTCCACAACGAAGTCCGCCACACGTTCCAAACAACAAGTTCAGCACATTTCTGAAATGTACGAAAATTTTGGGCAGACCATTCCTTTCCAGAACCCCCTGTGCAACGCTTCCCTCCTGCACAAGGGGGGCATTTGTCGCGAAGCGATCATTGCTTGGACACAGGCGCACTGGTGAGCGAGGTTAACAAACTGGCGGATCGTAGCAAGCCGTCTGACACGTCAATCTCGCAATCGTCGCACAAGTGTCGTGCGAAGAGGGGCGGAGGGGGGGGGGGGTGCTAACACGTGTTGACACCTGTTGAGGGGGGGCAGGGGGGGGTTGTGACGGGCGATGCCAGGCTGGTCCACTCGGCTGCGGTCTAGGCTCCGATGGGAAGGGGGTGGGGGGTCTGCCAGCCGTGAAAGGGAGGAGGGCTGTTGGCCCGCTGTGAAGTACGGTAGTCCAAACGGCGTGTTGGCAGGACCAGACCGGTACGGCCCCTCCCTCCCCATCCGGCCCGGTCACCAGGACAGCCCCTGCCCCTGGCAGTCGGGTGACACAGGCCTTCGAAATGGAAACCAATCAGTAAACCAAACAATGACTGAAAATAGTGAACCAAATGTTATGAAAGAGGGGCTCAGCCAGGGCCGTACAAGGGGCCTCGTGGTATTCGAACTCGAGCAGGAAAAAGAGCTGCTGTTCTAGCCACAGCCTTGTGCCACCGGGGCCACGAGGAGGCCCCGATGCTCAGGGTAGTCCCCTGCCACGTGCGCAGAAACGGCGCGGGGCCATCCCCCACTGAGACGATGCCCAGGTTGCGATGACCGCCCGGCTGCATGCGGTCCCCATCTCCGCAATGCTCCGGGCATCCAGTGCGCATGGGGGGCAGGGATGTGCTCATCTACGGGGGGTGAGTTACGAGACCCACCCACCCAGATTTGGGGGAAATATAGGGACCCAGAATTGTCCCACCCCCACGGGGGGGTGGGGGGGGGCGGGGGGCTGTTGGACAGCCACCCCCCCACCAAAGCAGTACACAAAACACGAGCATTGGACCATTTTTCAGAAGTTCCGGAAATTTTCGAAGCATATGAAGCAGTCTACTCATTGTCGTCACTGTCTGAGTCACATGATGAATCGGAGGAGCTTGAGCAATCTGAAGACTCACCTTCCTCATTTGAGGACCGATCCCCTTTTTTTCTCGTCCCCCCCCCCAGAATCCCAGAAACGCACCACCCCCACGGGAGCGCGGGGGGGGGGGGGGGGTTGGACACCCACCCACCCAGAATTCCAAGACACCCCCCCCCGTCCCGTAGGCCGAACACCAAGGACATCCCTGATGCGGGGCCTGACGGGGGAGGGGTGTGATGCATGTCCCCATGAGCTGCGGCTCGTAAATAGACAGCCCGAGGCATGCCCTGAACTCATTGAGGTGGAGGGACAAGAGTGGAGCGGAGGCAGAGCCGTGCATGGACAGCGTGCCCAGAGCAGTGCCGACGGCAGGGGGTTCCCTCGGCCGTCGCAGGGCCCAGGTCGGCAAAGGGTGCATACCATCGAGGTGCAGGTTCATGAGCCTTGTATTGACCTCTAGGGCCTTGGCAAGGGCATGTGCCCCCGCATCACCGATTCTGTTGTCTGTGCGCAGGGGTCGGGCATGAGGCTCTACAAGCGTGTGCGCGTACACACCCACGCACACACACGTTGAGACCCGCAGAACAGGAACAAAGCAAGGAAAGCGGTTGGAGAAAACTCCTCAGGAGCTGCAGAACGTCTTTCGGTCTGCTAAAGAGTGCACAAAGTATGGCAATCATAAAGCAGGCGCAGCCCCCACCAGACCTAGATACATCCGTGGAGGAGTTCATGCCAAAACCATCCCGTTACGTTTCAATCTGTGCTGGGTGCTCCCACCCAGCCACACACACACAGAAGAAAAACATTCATTGGCTACAACGGTGTGCCAGGCGGGCCAGCAGGGTTGCGCCGTGGCACCAGACTGGCTCATAGCATAGCATGGCTCATAGCATACATGCACACACACACACACACACACACACACACACACACACACACACGCACGCGCGCGCGGATGACGCAAAGCGACCAAAGCCCAGAACCAGCAAGAACAGGACAGGTACAGGCACTGGTCGTAAGTAGATTCTCGTCAGGCTGCAAATTGTCAAAGAAAAGACATGACCATCAGCGACTAGGCGCCTTTCTGCAGTACAGGGTGAGAAGAAGAGGCACATCCTGCACCCGATCTCAACCATCTCCAGCCCTGGGCCGCCGCGCTGAGCGCTAAGCCAAGGGCCTGTGAAGGACAATGTGAAATGTCATTTAAGCTCCCCTCCAGCACGCGCGCGCACACACACACACACACACACACACACACACACACACACACACACACACACACACACACACACACACACACACACACACACGTACACACACACACACACACACACACACACACACACACACACACACACACACACACGTACACACACACACACACACACACACACACACACACACACACACACACACACACACACACACACGTACACACACACACACACACACACACACACACACACACACACACACACACACACACACACACACACACACACACAGATACACACACACACACACACACACACACACACACACACACACACACACACACACACACACACACACACACACACACACACACGTACACACACACACACACACACACACACACACACACACACACACACACACACACACACGTACACACACACACACACACACACACACACACACACACACACACACACACGTACACACACACACACACACACACACACACACACACACACACACACACACACACACACACACACACACACACGTTGGGAACCGCGAGACAAGAACGAAGCAAGAAAAGCGGTTGAAAGAAAACTCCTCAGGAACAGCAGAGCTGTCCTAGACGTCTTTCGGTCTGTTGGTAGAGAATGAGCAAGTGCAGTTCCGGACAGTGGACCTTTCCTTTTCCCCAATTCAGTTCTGCCTCGCCCAACAGACCATAAAAACCGCCCGCGGAGGAGCTCGTGCACTACCGTTGCCATAGCCTAGATTTATCGTGTGCTGGGTGCCACCACCCCGCCACACACACACAGGAAAACATTCAGGGAGGGGAGGGTTTGCGCAGCGTGGTACAGCGGCCGTGCAGCCGGCTTGTACCTTGAAGACCTGAGTTCGAGTCCTCCTCCGCCGGCAAGCAGAGGAGGACTACTAGGAGGAAACGCGCCACCCGGCGGACGCCGGTAGCAGTGACGGGGCGCGCTGCTGCAGGTGTGCCGTGCTTGGTGCCTCGTTTTTTGTGTGTTATTTCAGACATGCAAGGGAAACATTCATGGAGGGGGAGGCACGAAGGATGCAGGGATAGGGGGACCAGACTTTCGCCGGGTTTTGCGCAGCATGGTGGAGCGGTTGCGCAGCTGACCGCCGCCCTGAAGACCCCGGTTCGAGTCCTCTTCCGCGGGCAAGCGGAAGAGGAGTATGAGGAGGACATGCGCCACCCGGCGGACGGCGGTAGCAGTGACGGAGCGCGCTGCTGCAGGTGTGCTGTGCCTGGTGCTTCGTTTTGTGTGTGTGTGTGTCTCTGACCCCCGGGGGGTGGGTGGGGAGGGGGTGGGTGGGTTGGGAAAAATGGAGGAGACATGCCACCCGTCGCACCGGCGGTACCGGTGGTGGAGCGGGATGCTGAAGGGGGCGGTGGCGGGGGCCTCACCGACGGGCCCCTGGACGGACGGACGAACCGGGGTTCGAACCCCCGACCACGACGAGCGCCAGCCATGGCGCATACCACTAGACCGTCCATGCCTCTTACCAGTTTGGGTGCAAAAATTGTATTCAGGAAAACGCGGACAGGCATGTTGTGCCCCCCCAACCCCCTGCGTGTCGTCGAGGACATGTGTGAATGTACTCTGGTGTTTAAATTGGTTTTCCCCCCATGGGCTTGGCACTTGCTGCTTCGCCCAACCAAACCCCACGCACCTCCTTCCACCTCCCCTCACTGTCATCCACACAGTAGACGAGACAACAGTGCACAGTCGTGGACATTGCTGAACCCAAAGAACGTAGTGTCGCGTGACCATTGTGCTGCTGTGCCGGCGGCACCATCCGTCACCACCACCACCAGGGAGCACGACAGACTTGACATCCAGGGGCTCCGCAGACAGGGGTTTGGGGTGGTGGTGAGGCAACCCAGGAGGGGTGTACAGCATCGGGTTCATTGTACAGTGGCCATTTTCCGCAGGAGGGCGATGTCCATGCACCAGGCTGGCGTGTATCCTTCTGGTTGGAGACCCTCTGGGATTTTCCTATCCGTGTATCTGTCCCCTTCCCAGACGGCTTTGTTTGCAAGCCAGTGCACCAGTTTGGCTGTGGCGGTTGCACGGGAGCATGGGAGGTCGTGACCAACGCTGTACACGGCGCGCATAGTGTTTTCCGACCACCAAGGGGAGGCGGCATACACACGGCGCACTGCTTTGTGCAGCGCTCGCATCACCGTCATGCGCCTGTAGCCGGAGAGCATTGCTAACTGGGCCCAGGCCAGTGCCGACAGAATTGGGGCAGCCCATGTTTGCTGCCAGGGGAGGGTACCGGTGAGGCTGCTGATAAGTATACACGGCAAATACTCCCTGGGCGCGCGTGTTGGACTGATGAGGGGTGCCCCGTACCGCAGTTCCCAGGTGTCTGTGAGTGCAGAGGGACACACACACACACACACACACACACAGATACACACACACACACACAGATACACACACACACACAGATACACACACACACACACACACACACACACACATACACACGATATGCTCAACAGACAGGTACTACATCAAAGCAACCCAAATGTACATGATCGCATCAGGCAAGTGTCAAGAAGAACAAGCAGAAGAGCAGTTCATGACACGCACTGGGCGCCTTTCTGTACTGCCTGCAGCCCTCAGGATCGGCCCTCGGTGCAGCGCCTGAGGAGCGCATGGGACCTTGTGTTCCTGCTACAAGTATGAATTGGATCCAATACATTCCTGTTTACCCACAGCAAGCAAAGCAAGAAGACACCCTAAAGCGAACGGTAAACAGGGGGTTTGCAGTGACAAACATAGGTTTTCGTGCCACCCTCGCTGCATATCCCCTGGACGACATTTGGACAACCGCAGCACACCACAGGTCAGTTTTTGTTTGCTGCCAGGGTCAGCCTTCCCATTGGGGGGCCGCCATTTCCCGTCAACACGCCAACCAGGCAAACCAATATTTAGATGGAAAGGGCGTTGTAGCACACATGGACGAAACGCCGCACAAGCAGCCCTTCGCACAGGCACACACACACACACACACAACACACATATGAGCACAAAGCGGGTGCCGAGTGTCACAATCCTTGTCACTTGAACAGTCAAACAGGACAAAGCATGTTCAATGCCAACAACACACAAACACACACACACAGACGGAGAACAGCATTCAGGCGCATTGTGCCTCTAGATACAACGTCGAGTGCACACCATGCAGGCCACTTGTACCCTCACCCCCCCCCCCCACTTCGGACACACACACACACAATGTACGTGGGAACTGGGTACTGAACAAACACAACAACAAACACACAAACAGCATAGCACACAGCACACCACCCGCAAATCACCCAGG
>OZ038393.1:24952909-24962909 GCA_964036045.1 Eutreptiella sp. 'Long Island Sound 2002'
AGCGACACACCCTAAACATTTTGGCCTGGCCCCTGGGGGGGGGGGGGGGTTGGCATGACGCCATGGTGTGATGATCTCGTCTGCAGCTGGCGGCGCCTACTGGCCGATCGCCATTCGCTGCCCTTCCCTTAGACCCTTTCCCTCCATAGGCGGTGGTGCCCATCGGCTTCTCACCACCCTTTGACCTTCCTCTTCCTCCCGGGGGGGGGGGGGTGGCACAAGGCCCCGGGGCCCCATACGTACCTCAAAATGATCCCCTCGTGACACTGATCATTTTGAACACACACATGCACAGGTTTGAGAAAACAAACTTCTTACCCCCTGGGGTCCCAGCCGCCAAGTTTGGGGGGCTGGATGGGGGAGGTCAGGGGTCAGAAACATTTTTCATGTTTTGCGTACATATTTGGATTTCCCATGAAATTCTGAGCATTTTGAGTGTACACAAACTGAGCGAAAACCACTTTTTTTTTTAACTCCCAACCATACGCGAAAAAATTTCCAGCGCCTTTTCTGCAAAACTGGGACCACATGTGGTCCGGACCTTCTAAACATTTTGGCCTTTTGGGGGGGGGGGGGGGGGCACAAGGCCTCGGTATCTGATTTGGGGGGGGGGGGGTATCAAGGGCTGCAGCTGAGCGCCCCACATGCCCCACCCCACCACAAACACCAGAATCTCATGCCAAGTGATGTGAAGGTGTACTCAACAGCCCACACATGACAAACATCACAACAGCCCACACACGACAAACATCACAACAGCCCACACATGACAAACATCACAACAGCCCACACATGACAAACATCACAACAGCCCACACATGACAAACATCACAACAGCCCACACATGACAAACGGCAAACCACGAGAGCCAACGCAAGTGCGAGGCACAGCAGTGCAGGCGGCAGCACCATGTTCGGGCAGTCCAGTGTTCAAAAAAGAAGAAGATGTTGGCGCGGTGGCATTGTTGGCGGGCGCCGTTGTGTGTAGGGGGTGGGGTCCATGAGGGGGCGGGGGGGTTTGGCCCCCAGACCCATCCCCAACATTGACCAGGCTTGCTACCCTCGGCCGTATGAAATAAATTCTGGCTGGCATGAACCACAGAACATGCTGCAAATACCGGGATCAGGCGTCATTCACCGCGGCCCCCCCTCCCCCGGTGGACCACTCCCCCCCACCCCCGTGCCGCCTCGGCACACCGCTTCCGATTCACGACTGCACAACGGCAGTTGTGACTGGACTGCAGGTCGTGTGCAGGCACATACCGTCCAGGCGAAGGCTCTGAAGCGTGGAATTGACCTCCAGGGCCTTGGCGATGGCTTCCGCGCCGCCGTCCCCGACCCAGTTCACTGCACGCGCGGGTGGGGCACTGCAACGGGGCATGCGGTTGTGCGTGTTGCACGGCGTGGGGGCAGGGGGTGTTCATAGTGCCCCGCCCCCCCCCCCCCCTGCTAACCCCCCCTGTGTGACATTCCGTCCGGTTGTTGGTTCTTTACGGGGCAGTCACCCGTTCTTCCCTCCGCATGTTGCGTCAGGTCGCTGCTTTCTGTCGGCCGCTGCAGCCGTGCTCCTGCTGGTGTCGTTTCCGCGTTCGCGGAGCCCAGTGGTTGGTGTGTTGGGGCTGTGCTGGATGTGGCGGGATGTGCCGTTTGCGGCACCCGGTAGTTGGTGTATTGGGGTTGTGCTGGTTGTTGTGGGGGTCGTTTGGCTGTTTTCGCTGTCCACACACCTCCGTCCTCAGGCCGTCCACAACCTGCCTCGCTGTAATTCCATGTGCGTGAGGCCCAGGTGCCCTGCTCCTCCACGCGTTGTCCCGGCCATCCACCACATACGCTCCCCCACTCCGTGGGTCGCGTGTGTTAAGGGTGTGTTCCTTGTTGGTTGCGGGAAGCGTGCGCTTCATGGTGCCGTGCGCTCCGTCCTGGTTGACTGCGCCGTCGTCCTTGGTTCTGCCAACCCCAGCTTTGTCGGAGGTTCCTTCCCTTGCCCCCCCCCCCCCCCCTTCGAGAGACAGGTGACAGATGAATGGGCCAGCAGTCAGGGGCTGACTTGGAGGTCGGATCAGGGGGTTGAATTTTTTTTCGTGTTTTTCACCCACATTTGAAACCTCCACAAAAATCTGAGCATTTTGAGTATAGATACATGGGGTAAAAAAATTTCCCCCTTCAGCAGGCCAAACAAAAGTTTCCGGCGCATTCGGTGCCCCATTTTCCCACATCTGTGCAAAAACATATGTAACCCTCCCCACTTGCCATTGCCATGCGTCACTCTCCATATCTCACTGAGTGACAGATAGCCCAACCCCCCTCCTCCAACCCCCACCGAACCATTGGACCCCTTCTTATGAAGATCCCTGGGGCTGGGCGGCGGCGGAGGGGGGGTGGGGGGTTGGAGTGCAGTAGGGGTCTGGGGGCAGGGGTCGGGGAGGTGTGGACAGGGAGCGGTGGTGATCAGCGGATGGTGGACCAGTTTGGACTTCGGACCTCCGTGAAGCCAGCGCACCGTTGACGGGCAAAACAAGTCATGCCGGCTCCTCTGACCGTGTGGCCCATGCTGCCAGGGGGCGGATGAGGGTTAACAAAGCAGGGGAGAAATTTGGGTTGAAGGGGTGGGGGGGGGGGGGGATGCGTTAGAAGGGAAGGGACCTCAAAGGCGGCCCCAGAAGCAGGTAGGCAGGCGATTGGAGGAGGTTGCCAAAGCGGTTGGGGGCAGTTACTGTCGGTTACAAATGCCATTGAAACTGGCACCTGGCGTGTCAGGGAGAAGGTGGCTGGGCATAGGCTGGGCGCCCTGGAGGGGGGGGGGGGGTAACCCCCCCTTCCAATGCATCCCGGGGGGGGGGGGGACTTTCGAGCCCGTTTTCTAAAGCCCCCCCCTCCACCATGGGCTCCCGGGTCTGCCTGCTTACCATGCCTGCAGGGGGTCTGAGAGGGCGCCGGGGGGGGGACGGGGGGGGGGGGGCGGGGGGTCCCCCAACATACGGACCTCAGTATGATCCCCAGGGGGCGCTGATCATTTTGAACATACACAAGTGGGGCAACAATTGTTGTTGGCCCCACCCATCAGCACGGGTCAGCACAAACAAAATTGGCTCTGGGACTTGGGAGCCCATTTTCTCAACCCGAAGGAACTCTGGCTATTGCATGTGTGCGCAAAGCGGCAGGCGGTACAAAGCGCAGAAAGAAATGGGGCTCGTCCGTGGCCTCAAAGACCATGGGTACCTTTCTATCGCCAGAAAATGTGACACGAAGATGCCAGTGGGCAGGCCCCGGACACACGCGGCAGTGACAGTGCAGCGGAACCTCAACCCCCCCCCCATCCAGCCCCCCCCCTCCTTGTGAGACATTCCATCGGGTGGCGGTTTCTTTACGGGGCCCCGGACAGTCACCCCTTCTTCCCTTCGCATGTTGCGTCGGGTCGCTGCTTTCTGTCGGCCGCTGCGGCCGGTGCTCCTGCTGGTGTCGTCTCCGCGTTCGCGGAGCCCAGTCGTTGGTGTGCCGGGCTGTGCGGATGTGGCAGGTTGTGCCCCCCCGTTTCCCCGACGAGGCACTCGGACGCAACCCGCCTCCACTGCGGCGTGTGGCTCATCGCCACTGACTGATTCGCGGGGGCCGAATGGCGACAGCATCACCGTGACTCACCGCAGATGCACACGGCCCGAGCGTCGTGGCCGGCCTCCACAGTTCGGGGCCGAACCCAAGGCGCTCCCAAGTCCATACAGAGCGCCCTCTGGATCTTGGACAGACTGTATCGCAGACCGGGGGCGGGGCAGGGGGGGGGGGGTTATCTGTGCGAGGCCATTGCTTAGTGACCCCCCCCCAGCAGGGGAGGGGGGCTGAGACCAGGGGGGGGGGGTGTTATCTGTGCGAGGCCATTGCTTAGTGACCCCCCCCAGCAGGGGAGGGGGGCTGAGACCAGGGGGGGGGGGGGTGTTTGGAGCCCTGGCCAGACCCGGCCGACCCCCCCCACATCAGAAAATGTTCCTCCAGCAAAAAAGTGAAATTTATTAAAGGGGTCGGAAATTTGAGGCCAATTTTAGGCATACGAACTGTTTTTTTGGTCTCTGACCCCCCCCCCGAGTGGGGGGGGGGGGGGGGTACTTTGCCCACTCAGCCATGGGCTGATCTGTGCCAGTGTGGCTCTTGGCAGTGTGCCCCTGGTCCATGAGGGACCCCACGCCGCTGTAGCCCACCGCTTGGCCCTTGCCCCAGAGCGTGCCCTGGGCCATGCGAGCACCTCCCCCCAGTGCTCTGGACTGACAGACCGGCGGCCGCGAATAAACATGGGGCTGACGGCCTGAGCCCGACGGATGGCGGACTACAAAAGCGGTGGGACTGACGGAGAGGGGGGGGGGGGGGGGGGCAGATGGGGCGGAGCGCGAGGGGGACGCGACAGAGAAAATGGGGGCAATGGTAAGAACATGGGGGGAAATGTGGGGGGGACTGTAGAAGGGGGGGGGAGGGAATGTGGGGGGGGGGGGGGGGTTGTGGAGGGGAGGTGGAGGGAATGTGGGGGGGGGGGGGGGTTGTGGAGGGGAGGTGGAGGGAATGTGGGGGGGGGGGGGGTTGTGGAGGGGAGGTGGAGGGATTTGATTTGATTTGATTTGAAGGCCGATCTTGAGGCTCATAGGCCGCCCGGGGGGCGCTCGATGGCTGTCCCGACGACTCTGCATATCGGCCGGCCATGCATGCTGCGCGCCCCCAGCCGCCGCAGCGGGCTGGGGGGGGGGCAGGCTCGCCGCCGTGCCGCGGGTTGGGCGGGGAGGGCGGTGGTGGGAGGGTGGGGGGGGGGGGGGGCGGGAGGGAGGGGGGCGCACTGCACTGCACTATGTGCGCTGCGCCACACTGCATTGTGCTACGCACTGCACTACATTGCGTGTGTTGTGCCGCGCTGCACGGTGCGCGCTGCACTGCACGGTGCTGTGCTGTGCTGTACACTGCGCTTTGCGTGCTGTGCTACACTGCTCAGTGCGGCGCACCGCTCTGCTCTGTGCGTGACGTGCTGTACTGCACCGTGCGTGTTGCGCTGCTCCGTGCAGAGTGTGGCGCGCCGCACTGCACATGTGTGCTGTGCCCCTCTGCACTGTGTGTGCTGGGTTGTGCCACTGCACACTGTGCGTGCCGTGCCGCACAGCACTGCGCGTGCGGCGCTGCACTGCCCCGGTCGCGGCTGGTTCGCGCAAGCCGGGGCGGGAGGGGGACACGTGACAGGCAGCTCACCTCGGTCGTGGCTGGTGCGCGCACGCCGGGGCAGGAGAGGGACACGTGGCGGGCTGCTCGCCCCTGTCGTCGCTGGTGCGCGCACACGGGGGCGGGAGGGGGACACGTGACAGGCAGCTCGCCCTGGTCCTGGCTGATGCGCGCACGCCGGGGCGGGAGGGGGACACGTGACAAGCAGCTCGCCTCGGTCGTGGCTGGTGCGCGCACGCCGGGGCGGGAGGGGGACACGTGACAAGCAGCTCGCCTCGGTCGTGGCTGATGCGCGCACGCCGGGGCGGGAGGGGGACACGTGACAAGCAGCTCGCCTCGGTCGTGGCTGGTGCGCGCACGCCGGGGCGGGAGAGGGACACGTGACAGGCAGCTCGCCCCTGTCGTGGCTGGTGCGCGCACACGGGGGCGGGAGGGGGACACGTGACAGGCAGCTCGCCCTGGTCGTGGCTGATGCGCGCACGCCGGGGCGAGAGGGGAACACGCGACAGGCAGCTCGCCCCGGTCGTGGCTGGTTCGCGCACGCCGGGGCGGGAGGGGGACACGTGACAGGCAGCTCGCGCCGGTCGTGGCCGGTGCGCGCACACCGGGGCGGGAGAGGGACACGTGACTGGCAGCTCGCCGCGGTCGTGGCTGGTTCGCGCACGCCGGGGCGGGAGGAGGACACGTGACAGGCAGCTCGCCCCCGTTCTGGCTGGTACGCGCACGCCGGGCGGGAGGGGGTACACCAGACAGGCAAGGTGCCCCGGCCGTGGTCGGTTCGCACACTTTGGGGCGGGGGAGGAGCTACCTGACGGCGGAGACGCCCCGGCCAATGCCCTGGCTGTGGCTAGGTTGTGCACACCTGGGCGGGAGCATGGGCGCTGGACAGGGCAGCGCCCCCTGGTCGTGGCCTGTTGGCGCACGCTGGGGCGGGTGGTTGGGCGCCGCACAGGGCAGCGCGCCCTGGTCGTGGCCTGTTGGCGCACGCCGGGGCGGGTGGTTGGGCGCTGGACAGGGCAGCGCGCCCTGGTCGTGGACTGTTGGCGCACGCTGGGGCGGGTGGTTGGGCGCTGGACAGGGCAGCGTGCTATGGTCGTGGCCTGTGGGCGCACGCCGGGGCGGGAGGTTGGGCGCCGCACAGGGCAGCACGCCCTGGTCGTGGCCTGTTGGCGCACGCTGGGGCGGGAGGTCGGGCGCCGGGTAGGGCTGCGCGCCCTGGTCGTGGCCTGTGGGCGCACGCCGGGGCGGGTGGTTGGGCGCTAGACAGGGCAACGCGCCCTGGTCGTGGCTTGTTGGCGCACGCCGGGGCGGGAGGTGGGGCGCTGGACAGGGCAGCGCGCCCTGGTCGTGGCCTGTTGGGTGGGTGGTTGGGCACTAGACAGGGCAGCGCGCCCTGGTCGTGGCCTGTTGGCGCACGCCGGGGCGGGAGGTGGGCCGCTGGACAGGGCAGCGCGCCCTGGTCGTGGCCTGTTGGCGCACGCCGGGGCGGGTGGTTGGGCGCTAGACAGGGCAGCGCGCCCTGGTCGTGGCCTGTTGGAGCCGCTAGAGTAAGTCGAATCTCGTCGCACACCTGAGAACGCCCCTCCCAGCAGGCCGTCTGGGTCTAAGTGCTGGTGTACGACTACGCTACGGTCCGATCCGCTCTCCGGTCCCAGCCACCGACCGCCCCGAACTGTCCTGGATCCACCCGAGGCAGCGTCCCAAGATCAACGTGAGCGGAAGGTGTGGGTCTCCCGGGGCAGGAACCCCGACTTGAAAACGTCGCCGGGCTAAATAGAACGCGGCCCAGCACGATTATGCGCACTGCCGGCGGGCTGAGTACCACCGGTGTCGCGAGTACGGTCACACTACACGATCACGCGCACCGCCGGTGGCCTGGGTACCCCCGGGTTCTGTGAGTGCGGGACGTGCGTCACAGCCATAGCACCACGGTGGTGCACCGCCGTGGAGGTCACCGAGGACGCCCGGCCGCAAGGGCCGGGCCCAAACGACGAGCCCTACGATACGCGCACCGAGACGGCACGTGACCGAGAAGATGGCATCACGATGGTGCCCGAGCGAGACGGCGACGTTCGCCGATGGCACGTGAGGCGGTGAGTACCGCCGATGACTCGTCACCTCTGCACGGGGTGTCACGGAGGGTGGCGGAGCGCCAGGTGCAGACCCCGCCATGGTGCCTCGAGTATTGGCCTGGAGGACACACCATGGCCAGGCTGGCGCACGAAGACCGTTTGGGCAGCGCCACGGTGGCGTTCTGCCCTGAGGATTGCGCCGCGATGGCGCACGTGTACGTTGGCGGCACCACGATGGCGCTCTGCCACTGAACTGGCGCCACGGAGGCATAGGGCTGTCTCGGGAGTGCCACGACGGCGCCGTGCCCTGAACACTGCGCCACGGCGGCACACGTGCACGTTGGCTGCACCACGGTGGTGTGCTGCCACTGAAGTGGCGCCACGTTGGCGCTGGATTGTTTGGGCGGCGTCGCGGCAGCGCTCTGCCGAGAAGGCCGCGCCACGACGGCGCACAGGTACGTTCGCGGCCCCACGATGGTGCCCTGCCACTGAGCCCGCGCCACGTCGGCGCAGAGCTGTCGGGGCAGGCGCCACGTTGGCGTCTGGCGGTCGGGGGGAGGCCACGTATGTGCATCTGTCCCCCACAGGACTGCATGTGTGGCCCAGGGAGGGGTCCTGGACGGTTGGCGGGCGGGGTGGGCCCGGCCTGACACAGGGAAGACGCACGAGAAATCGAGTCGTATCACGAATGGCTTCGAGCGTGGCAGTGCGTGTGGGCAATCCGTCCCACAGCTACCATCCTGAGGGTTTTTAGACTGGTGCCAGGTCACCAGGGGGGGCTGTGGAGGGGAGGTGGAGGGAATGTGGGGGGGGGGGCTGTGGAGGGGAGGTGGATGGGAATGTGGGGGGGGCGGGCTGTGGAGGGGAGGTGGAGGAAATGTGGGGGGGGGGACTGTGGAGGGGAGGTGGAGGGAATGTGGGGGGGGGGGGGGGCTGTGGAGGGGAGGTGGAGGGAATGTGGGGGGGGGGGGACTGTGGAGGGGAGGTGGAGGGAATGTGGGGGGGGGGGCTGTGGAGGGGAGGTGGAAGGAATGTGGGGGGGGGGGGCTGTGGAGGGGAGGTGGAGGGAATGTGCGGGGGGGGGGCTGTGGAGGGGAGGTGGAGGGAATGTGGGGGGGGGGGGCTGTGGAGGGGAGGTGGAGGGAATGTGGGGGGGGGGGGGCTGTGGAGGGGAGGTGGAGGGAATGTGGGGGGGGGGCTGTGGAGGGGAGGTGGAGGGAATGTGGGGGGGGGGGGGGCTGTGGAGGGGAGGTGGAGGGAATGTGGGGGGGGGGCTGTGGAGGGGAGGTGGAGGGAATGTGGGGGGGGGGGGCTGTGGAGGGGAGGTGGAGGGAATGTGGGGGGGGGATGTGGGGGGACTGTGGAGGGGAGGTGGAGGGAATGTGGGGGGGGGTGGGGTTGTGGAGGGGGTGTGGAGGGATTGCGGGGCGGGGGGCTGCAAACAGGACGGCTCATCCGCATACCATCGAGGTCGATGCTCGTCAGTGCCACATTGGCCTGCAAGGCCTTCCCAATGGCTGTGGCAGAGTGGCTGGAGATGGTGTTGTCTGCAGCACAAAGGCACGCGGCGGAAGGGGTGTCCACGTCATGGGCCTCACCAGAGCGCCCCTGCGCGCGCACACACACACGCGTGTGGTACACAGTGCAGTACAACACAAACAGCGGGTGTACACTTGGGAGTATTTGCCAGAGCAATCTTCAGGTCCTGCAGCGCAAACTGCAGCGCAGACCAGGACCAGACACTAACACACGCAACACACCGACGGGACACATGCAGCGACTGGTGCTTGGGGCTCACTGCAACCTGCGCTCAACCAAGTCATCCCTCTCCATCAGCGAGCACCTTAGGTGCGACGTCTCACTGACATTGCTAACTTCTTGGAGGGGCAAGCCGCTGCACGAAGGGTCCAGTCGCTCAGTGCACGTAGCACAAACACACACACACACACACAGACACACACACTTGTGCAGGAACCAAACAAGAAGACCACTGATGTTTATCACGAGCACAGCGAATCGGATGTCACCCGGAACTTACACACAAACATACACACACACACACACACACACACACCTCAGGGGAGGGGGAAAATTGGCTTGCGCGGGGAGGGGGTCGTTGGAGCCCCTTTCCCGGACCCCCCCCTCCTTGGCTCCTGTGACGGGGCCTTGAAAAAGGTCATAGATGGTGGCAAATAAAGTTCAACTTCCACTGGGGGGGAGGGGGGCAGCAGTGGTGGTATTTATGTCCGGTCAGACAGAAACACACAGTTTGGGTTTTCGTCAGTGGCAGACTTGGCTCCGAGCAGTGGGGAGGGAAAGGGTACCAGGAGCAAGCAGTGGCCGAATGGTAGTGCAGCCCGTCGCAGACTTTTTGGTCGGCGGTTCTAACCCCGGTCGGGCGCACATGCCGGCGGGCGCAAGGATTCCAACCACCGACCGAAAAAACTACAATTGACTGCGCTACCATTCGACTGTGAATGTTACGACAGGAATATGCATCCCCACTGCTTGGAGCCTTCTGACTACAAACTATTATATCATGCCTTGGGGTGTGCTACGCGAATGACCCCAAAAAAGGGGGGTATACGACGCCCGCGCCTGCGCTTGATCTAACAATCTCTCTTCGAGGTGATTGGTACTTTACCAAGGGTTCTGTCACAGGAGCCCCATTGCCAGACCCCCCCCCCCCCTCCTTCGGGGGGGTCCCACGACCCCCCCCCCCCCCGCGCAAGCCAATTTTCC
>OZ038393.1:24967909-25250409 GCA_964036045.1 Eutreptiella sp. 'Long Island Sound 2002'
ATTCCACCCGCAACCCCCCACTTTTTGTGGTTTCCACCCCTCAGAATTGCCCAAACGGACGCCTAGACCCCAATGCCCAGGCCCACTAGGCTGCGGCAAGCTGCAAGCTCAAGCCCAAACAGGTGGGTGCCCAAATGGGTCAACAGGGTCCAGTAGGGGCAAAAAGATGACTTTTCTCAAAAATGATCCTAGACCATGTGCGACGCTAAAACAAGTGTTTTTGGACCGTTTTGAGCTTGTGGTGGCCCATTTTGGTACTCCGAAAATCCCAAAATGCCTTGAAACTGGGCTGTTTTGGGACCAAAAATGGGTCAAAAATGGGTCAAAAACGCATTTTTCCAGACCTCATCCTAGACCATTTGGGGTGCACAAACGGGTGAAATGGGCCCATTTTGAGCCCATTTTGGGGGCATTTTGGCCCCTCAGAAGTCCAAAAAGCCTTGAAAGTGGGCCTCGTGGCACCCCGTAATGCGTGAAACAAGGAACACGCAACACTTGACAGGCACACAATAGCCGGATAGAGACATCAATTTTTTGGTACAGGTATGGCACAAATTAAGTCTTGGTTTTATAACCCTTTTTAGTGTCTAGGGTGGACCTACCAGGTTTAGCAAGCAAGCAAGCAAGCAAGCAGCAAGCAAGCAGCACGCGCGAAATGGGTAAAAATCAGAACTCCGTCGTGGTGCTTTGGATTTGAGTGAAATTTTGGTGGATGATACCTATGGGTGTGAAGTACAATCACACAAAATTTGAGCAGGAAAATCGACGGCGGTGGCCGGGAACCGGATTCGCAAGTGGCGGACCTCAGTTTCAAAAGCTGCACTTTAAGGCCAAAAACAACCATTTGTGGGCAAAAAAGCCCTAGAACACATTCAAAACGGCCAAACGAAGGGAAACAGTGGGTACACTGCACGTGTGGCTTGACTTCCCCGTGTCAACGAACTCTTTGCCGCCCTCTAACTCCATGATGTGTCCCGGAAACGGCCCAAAAAGGCCCCCAGAAGCTCCAAATGCCGACAGCCACAAACCAAGAATAGGCCATATCTTTGGCTACATGGCTCAAAATGCGATTCCGAGGGCACCCATTCCACCCGCAACCCCCCACTTTTTGTGGTTTCCACCCCTCAGAATTGCCCAAACGGACGCCTAGACCCCAATACCTAGGCCCACTAGGCTGCGGCAAGCTGCAAGCTCAAGCCCAAACAGGCGGGTGCCCAAATGGGTCAACAGGGTCCAGTAGGGGCAAAAAGATGACTTTTCTCAAAAATGATCCTAGACCATGTGCGACGCTAAAACAAGTGTTTTTGGACCCTTTTGAGCTTGTCGTGGCCCATTTTGGTCCTCCGAAAATCCCAAAATGCCTTGAAACTGGGCTGTTTTGGGACCAAAAATGGGTCAAAAATGGGTCAAAAACGCATTTTTCCAGACCTCATCCTAGACCATTTGGGGTGCACAAACGGGTGAAATGGGCCCATTTTGAGCCCATTTTGGGGGCATTTTGGCCCCTCAGAAGTCCAAAAAGCCTTGAAAGTGGGCCTCGTGGCACCCCGTAATGCGTGAAACAAGGAACACGCAACACTTGACAGGCACACAATAGCCGGATAGAGACATCAATTTTTTGGTACAGGTATGGCACAAATTAAGTCTTGGTTTTATAACCCTTTTTAGTGTCTAGGGTGGACCTACCAGGTTTAGCAAGCAAGCAAGCAAGCAAGCAGCAAGCAAGCAGCACGCGCGAAATGGGTAAAAATCAGAACTCCGTCGTGGTGCTTTGGATTTGAGTGAAATTTTGGTGGATGATACCTATGGGTGTGAAGTACAATCACACAAAATTTGAGCAGGAAAATCGACGGCGGTGGCCGGGAACCGGATTCGCAGGTGGCGGACCTCAGTTTCAAAAGCTGCACTTTAAGGCCAAAAACAACCATTTGTGGGCAAAAAAGCCCTAGAACACATTCAAAACGGCCAAACGAAGGGAAACAGTGGGTACACTGCACGTGTGGCTTGACTTCCCCGTGTCAACGAACTCTTTGCCGCCCTCTAACTCCATGATGTGTCCCGGAAACGGCCCAAAAAGGCCCCCAGAAGCTCCAAATGCCGACAGCCACAAACCAAGAATAGGCCATATCTTTGGCTACATGGCTCAAAATGCGATTCCGAGGGCACCCATTCCACCCGCAACCCCCCACTTTTTGTGGTTTCCACCCCTCAGAATTGCCCAAACGGACGCCTAGACCCCAATACCTAGGCCCACTAGGCTGCGGCAAGCTGCAAGCTCAAGCCCAAACAGGCGGGTGCCCAAATGGGTCAACAGGGTCCAGTAGGGGCAAAAAGATGACTTTTCTCAAAAATGATCCTAGACCATGTGCGACGCTAAAACAAGTGTTTTTGGACCCTTTTGAGCTTGTCGTGGCCCATTTTGGTCCTCCGAAAATCCCAAAATGCCTTGAAACTGGGCTGTTTTGGGACCAAAAATGGGTCAAAAATGGGTCAAAAACGCATTTTTCCAAACCTCATCCTAGACCATTTGGGGTGCACAAACAGGTGAAATGAGCCCATTTTGAGCCCATTTTGGGGCATTTTGGCCCCTCAGAAGTCCAAAAAGCCTTGAAAGTGGGCTTCGTGGTGATGGGGTTCACTTGCAAGCTGATTCCACTTTGTCAAGAGCCATCAATGTGTGAATCATTCTTGATGTCCCTCACCATTCATAGCTAATGTTCCCTCCCCCACCAGCTCGGTCCCAATATTCAGTCTTGATTAGGGTGCGCTTGGCGGTTAACCGCCGGCAGTTTGAGTCGGTTGAAGATCAGCCGGCACCTCCGGCTCAGAGGCCTCAAAGGCGGGGCTTGGTAGGGGAGAGGGAACACAAAAAAGCGGGCACTTATCGACCGCAACGTGCTGGTGCCTCAACAGACAACACCGCACCTTCGGCATCGGGCCGCAGCGGCGGAGTTGAGCGCGGCACCCGAGGCCGCCCCGAATGCGGCGGGAGTCGGGACAGTACCGGAGGCCCTGGACAATGATGGCCCCGGAGATGCGGACCGGTTTGAGGGGGTTGAGGGCCGGGGAGTGAAGCGCAGCCCGGTCAAGGCACAGGGAAGCACAACACAAAGCAGGACCGGGAGGGACGAGGCACCATCGCGGGACAACACCCTTCACGCCACGGTTCCATTGCTTTACCTGTGCCAGAGGTATCAAAATAAAAAAAAACATAAAGGTCCGCCGGGGCTGTATACATCACCTCCTCTGGTGGTTCCTGTGTTTTTCCGAGGTAATCTCCTTTTTTTCTGAAAAAAATTGTTCCATACGTGACATACGCCAAAAAAAAAACATTACGCGACTTAAAAAAAAAGTTGGGGTGGGAAAAAAACGCGATTTGCGCCAAAAAATAAATTACGCGACTTACGCCAAAAAAAGAAACCACGACTCATGTTTTTTTCCGCAATCGAGCTACGCTTTCCTCCTCAATTCTTGTTGGGCGCCCCGCCCACGCTATGCAGAAACGCCCCCGTGACGCAGCGGACGCACACCTTCCAGATCCACATCGCCCTTCGTACTGCAGGACGTCAGCACCACATTCAAGAGACCGCTCATGGCCTCGCTGATGGAATTTCCTGCAGAACCAGACGTTGCCCCTCACTCCTGCCCCCGCCCCCGGAAATGACTCTCAGTCGCGCCCCAAGCGCTTCTGTTCGCCCCCCAATGCCCTCCAACCGCTGTGTAACCCCCGGCACGGCTCCTGAACCCGCCAGCGATGGAGATACCGGTGGGCCGGGGGTGCCCCCCAGAGCCCCCCGCCGGATGACGCGAACCCCCCCCCCCCAAGCCCCCCCGACATGCGCTAAATCCACATGGGCACTCCCTCCCACCAGCGCCTTGGTGGGGGTTGGGGACTGTCTGGGCGGCTGTGAGACCAGACAACCGGTGGTTGGCCCCCGGTCGTATTGGAGGGGTAAGGGCGCACAGGCCGTGGGCAGGGATGTATTAGAAGGGGGGAAGGGGGCGGGTGTGAAGGGGAGGGGAGGGGGGTTTGGCTGGGACCCCCCTCCTCCCAGGGTCCCCCTATGGTCCCCGCCGAAGGCGGGGCGAAAAATTTTGAAACTTACATCCTCTTGGCACCGAAGGCACCGAAGCAGAATTTTGGCTGTCAGCCTCAAACATTGGAAGGGGAGGAAAGGGGGGGGGGTCTGGGGGGGGGGGCTTACCCCCCATCCTCCGGCGGTGTATGGCCGTTCTAATACATCACTGGCCTCGGGACCCACCTTTGCCCCCCCCCCCCCCTGCCTCCATACATCTTCGCGTTCAGCGCATTCCGCTGATCAATTTGATGGGCCTTGTGACATTCTTTGAAGGAAACTTTTTTTTTCGAGAGTTTGGACCACTTTTGGCCCCTGAGAACTCGGCGGGTTCGGCGCCGACATGTAATCGTTTTACCATCGGAGGTACAAAACAGTTTTGTAACCGTCATTTCGTCATCTGGGGCCCCTCAGAGCCACCCCCCCGCCCCCACCCCTGCCCCACCCCCACCAAAACCAATCGGTCACGATTGGATCCATCCCTGGAACCCGCTCTCCAACCGCCAGTAGCCGCAGCAGCTGCTGCTTTTGCAACCCCCCGTTCAACCCGCCTCCCCCTCAAGCGCCGCCCCGGCTGCCCTCCCATCCCCCGGCAGACCCCCCACACGCGTACACGAGGCGCACCAGAACAGTCGAGGGCCTTCAGCGTGAAGTTGTTGAAGAGTGCCACTACCAATGCCCAGCAGCCGTCATCCGTGATCTTGTTTCCTGCGGCACGTGAAGGGGCTGGAGGGTCCGGGTGGTCGACGAACCGTGTGGGCGGTGCTCCACAGGACTTGTGGGACAGGGCCGGGGAGGCGGAGGGGGGGTGCCGCACTACTCCCGCCATTTTGGACGAGGGGCAAGTGCCCTCAGTCACCGCGGGAACCGCGGGGCCCAGTTGGGTCAGCCCCCGCCGGGGCTCGTTGGTGCACCAGGTGCCCTGCCCAAGTGCTGCAGCGTGGCTCGGGAACGTCCTGCCACGGCCAAGGCGCTTGCAGTGCAGGGCAGTCGCAGGGAACCCCAAATCCCATAGACCAAATGCCGTGCCACACAACATGTCAATTGGACCCGAATGATGATGATGATGATGATGAACGGGAAGACGGCCCTGCTGCGCTTCAGGATGACGCTGATGCATCTGTGAGCCAGGCATCGTCTGTGATGCCGCCCACATCAAAGCCACTATCCTCACCAAACTGCTGTTCCCAAGCAAGTCCTTTGCTTTTCCTTGAAGGCTTCAATCCGCAGACATGGCGGTTGCTACGCAGGGGCGGGGGGGCCTCCAGTCGTGGACCGTCCAATCCAAATGCCATACATTGCGGGAAGCTTGCGGGACGATTGCAATGGCGCATGCGACCCTCCTCAACCCGAATGTAACACCATTTCTGCACCGTTGGCCGGCGTGATTTCTCTGCGTTGTACAACTCGGTCCAGAGGCATTTCAAGGTGGTCCTCAATATCACCGTCGAATTGAGGCATGAAACAACATGCAGTGCTATGGCATGTCCTGCCACATTATTCAGGGCTACGACATGCAGTGCTATGGCATGCAGTGCTATATCATGCAGCACAGTGGCATGCAGTGGAAGATGGGCACCGAAGGCGTGGGGGAGTTTCTACAACGCACACAGTGCCGGGTTTCAGCTTTTTTGAAGGGGGGGTGGGGGGCGGGGGGCGGGGGGCGGGGTCCTCCCTGCGCACCCCAAGTGCCTGTGGGTGGGGGTACGAGGACCACGTCGCACGCACTCGAAGCAAAATGAGCGCGGCGTACCACAGGCGCATGGGGCCCAACGTCTTCGCCGGTCAGTGTTAAGCCACGCCTCAACCAGCTCCACTGGCGGGTCCCAGTCTGAATGGTGCAGTGGTTGCCAGGGTTTGAACCAGCAACCACGCTGGCATGCCACTGGCGCAGCACAACCGAGTGCAGGGCATGTGAGGTGCCATCAGAGAGCGGCTCTCAGCCTGTGCACAGCTGGTTCAAGGGGAAGCCGACCCACAAGCCATACCACTGATATCCGCCGAAGTCACTGTAGTGTTCAGCTCTAGCGCCTCCGAGAGGCATCGGCAGCCTCGGTCTCCGATCCCTTTGCCTGTGCATGACGGGGCCCATACAGAAACACACACACACAGACACACACACGCTGGAAACCGCGAAACAAGAACGAAGCAAGAAAGGCGGTTGAAAGGAAACTCCTCAGGAACAGCAGAGCTGTCCTAGACGTCTTTCAGTCTGTTGATAGAGGATGAGAACGGACAGACACACACACACACACAACACAACACACAGATAGACACACATAGACAGACACACACATGACACTCACGCACGCACGCGTGCACGCACACACACAGAGAGAGACACGCATACAAAGTCGTCAGGAGGCAGCAAGGCACAGCACAAAAACACAAATTTTCTCAACCGCACCAGAGGTGTGCAAGACAGTAACAGGGCATAGACCACAGAGCAGAGTATCCAAAGCTCGGCCCTGCCCTCAGCACAGTTCTACACTACTGTCCGTCGCTATGTACAACCACTTCACTTGTCACTGTCCCCAGCCCCACCTTTCTTTTTGTGTTCCTCAAGCGCATTTGTAGCTGGTACCTAAATCAGGACTTAGAATGGGAGCTCCTCCGTCTTGCTGCCATCTACAATGAGCTCCACCAACGGGCCGCCCTCGACCCACATGATCACTTCCCTGTGCTGTCGCACCATGGTCTTGAAATCGGTGCACTCTCGCCCCACCCCCTTGAATGCGCTGAGCAGACGCGGTACAGATTCATGGGATCGACGTCATTGATTTCTGAGATGCTGATAGGCTTGAGGCAGTTATGTGCCCACTACCCACTTGCCGTTACGCTTCTACTCTTGGTCCATGCAGTCGCCTGCTTTCAGTGTGCGCGGGGACTTTTCCGGTGTTTAGTGGATGGTATTTGCGTGTGATCCTTTGGTGGCTAGGGACTAGCCCCCCTTGCCTTTTCTGTGTTTGCCTCTGCCCCCGTTATCCTTGTTCAAATCCAAAAACCGCTTCCGGATTCTCTCTTGAATATCTTAGGCCAAGTGGTGCCGCATCGCCCTCGTTCTCTTGAGGAATTCTGCTACAACTCCACGCCACTGCTTGTTGTCCTCATCCCATGCCGTGCGCACTTGTGTGATGGTCTCCGTGATGACTAAGGTGGACGGCACCAGCAAGAGGTCTTCTGGCAATGGCTCCTTGGGGTTTTCTGCTATGACATCAAGGAGGATGCCCTCCTCCCGGGACTCAGAGACTACAGGAGGGCCTCCGTCTGCTTGCGCATGGCCCTCAGTCGTTGGACACAGGCATTCTCAATCTCCTTTAATTCTGCAATCCCATCCAGTCTGACCATAAGCCCGTCGCTTCGACTAGGATCTTTGGCATGAGTGGCGTCCACCCTCTTCTCAACTCTTTGTGTGAGGTAGTACACGCTCCTGACAGCACCATTTTGGTGGATAACTCTAGGTCACCTCCAAGACCGCATCGCACATCTTGCACTTGCCTTTGATGTCCTTGTATGATTTCTGGTACTTGCTGGCAGTGGAGCTATGGATGGTGTTGGTGATCCACTTCCCCTCCAGGGGATCCATTTCCAGCTCTGCAAAGTGCCATGTGTCTAACGCTCATGTGTCTATCGCTGGATCCTCTACCCGTATTTGTTTGCATACCGTTGTGTCCACCCTGCCTATGCAAGAGCGTGAGGAACTTCGCTCGCAAGCCATCGCAACATCGTCGCAAGATTGTCTTGTGCGGGGGGGCGCCTCTGGTGCCCGTTGTGTGTAGCCCAACTGTTGGCTGCAGACGCCCCTTTTGCAAGGCAAATTCCATGACTGAGGACACAGAGCATCATGGGGTGTCTCTCCTCTCCCCTCCCCTCATTGTATCTTAGAACTGTCGCAGACTCAGGCTAGTATTTGACGCTCTGAGAGTCCTTTCCCTTGACAGTGTATGCACCGTATGTTGTGCATTGGGCCTATTGTACCCTTTTCTCCCGTGGTCCTGGCTTCATGCTTGCAGCTTGGGGCCTAGGCCGTATGCTGCCCCTGTGCTTCGCATTGCTACAGACGCGGATTGCAATGCACTCCGCGTTTGTGCGCTTTGGACTGGGGACTCAGGACCCATGCACACTTGCACTCCCAACGTCGTCCTTTCTTCTGTGTTTCTCTTTTCCCTTCCTGTTGCCACACTTTGCACATCAGTGTTCGTTCCTCAGCGCCATTTTGTTCTCCTTCCCCTTCATGTCTACCCCATTTCTTGGTACATCCCACGTGATCACTCCTTGCGTGTGCATTCATGTCTTATGAGCGATGGCGTGTCTGCTCCTCCCTTATCCTGCCCATGCAGCCCTACTCCTGAAGCTGTCTCAAGCCCCTTCTTCCCATTTAGCGCGCGCGCGCACACACACACACAGACAAACACACACACACACACACACACACACACACACACACACACACAATTGAAGCAAGACGAACAGGGGTGACAAACAGAGCACAACACTGGTCGCCAACGAATCTCTTCAGGCTGAATGGATCAGTAGAAGAAGGAGTGGAAAAGCATGTCGGCTAGACCTTTCTGTAGTACAACAGGTACATCACCAGGAAGCACCAGCGGGTGGGGAGGTCCACGTATTGTGTCCACCTCTGCAGGCAGGAAAACAAAAGGAAACAGCTTCTCTGTGCCGTCAGCCCTGTCCCCCAGCCCTATTTCCCGACAAGTCCCTCTTGCAACATCCCTGTGTTCTACCCGGACGTTCTACCCGGACACACACTCTCTCACTCACACACGGTACCCACACACACAGACGCAGACATAGACACCCACACACACACACAGAGAGAGAGAGAGACAGACACAGACACATGCAAACACACACAGACGCGTGCGCACACACACAAACACATACACACACACACACACATGGACAGCCGACACAGACACACAGACACATACACAGACAGCGGCGAGGAACACCCGGGAAGGGGAGGGACACAGTGACAACACCTGCCATAGGGCAGTCGGTACGGTTGCCCAGGACGCTCCGCAACGGAAAGGCGGCCTGGCACAGCGTGTCCGGCATGTCCGCACCATCCGCGCCCTCCAGCAGCAGCCGCATCAGCTGGTCCGCGAGCCCCTGCTGCTCGGCGCAGTGCGCATACTGCGCGGCGGTCACGAGGGCGGACTGCACCTTCGGGGCGTCCACGGGTGGCACGAGGTGGCGGGAGGCCTGGCGGCAGTACAGTGCAGCAAGAGGACGGGGACGGGGTGGGAGAGGGCAACGAAGTGCGATGGCCGTGGGGCTCTGCACCACAGTGGGCGGGGGGGAGGGGGGCTTGTGGATTGACATGTGACACCCTCCCCCCCAAGTCAGGTGACGTGTGAGCAGCCACATGTGTGTTGTTGTTTGAGACGGTGCCAGCACAACATGCAGCACGTGCAGATCACAAGAGAAAAAGAAAAGCTTGTCAAGAGGCGAAAGCGGCCCCAGGCACCTTTCACAGAAGGGCTGTGAGAATGGAGTGCAGAATGACCTGTTTGCGGTGGAGAGAGGGCAACATCCCAGGTCATCGGCAGAAGAAGGGCCAGACAAGGAACAGCAAATGTTTCGCAAGCCGAGAACACCGGCAGCGAACAAACCAGACTGCCAACAGCACCGCAGATCAGCCGGCTCACGAGAGCACCGCCGCGGACCGCACCGAGGACCCAGAGCGGTCCTGTGCCCCTCCACTCACCGCCCACGAGAAGGTGGGAGGGAGGCGATTTGCTGCACCCAAAATGGACCCCCCCCTCCCAGAAGTGTGCAGCAGGTTACATGAAGAGGGGGGGGGGGGGGTTGGCATGACGCCATCGTGTGTTTTGGTCTGCAGCTGGCGGCGCCATAGGGCGATCACCACGGACTGCCCTTCCCTTCCCTTTCCTTGAGTGAAGGTCCACCAAGCCGCTGTGTTGGTCCGCCGTTTCTGTTCGTCCACGGTGGCATCGACCAAAACATTAAGGATCCATACGGCCTTACCCTTCACCTCAATGAGTACGCGGCAATGCCCATGGCGGAGTGCTGCCATCATGCGTGTGGGTGAGCGGCGTGACCTCGGCATGATTGCACCTCGGCTCAACAGGAGCGTCAACAGTGGTGCCCGGTCTGAGCCGCTAGACCATCCTCAACACCACTGGCACATACTTCCATGCTTCCATGGGGGGGGGGGGGATTGAGACCTAATCAAGATGAGCTAAGCGAAGGTGTAGGTGTAGTTGTAGGTCCCATCGGGGGAGGGGGTTGCCATAAAGGCTGAGCAAGTGCTGCGGGTGGCACTTCCCGGGGGTGTAAGCACTGGTTTGGGGTTTGAGGGGGAAATCGCAGGCATTGCCTGCCCACAGACCGGGGGGGGACGTAGTTGTAGGGAGGTGAGGGGTGGGGCTGGGGGGGTGGTAAGCCCTGATTAAGCCAAGCGAAGGTGGAGGTGGGACCTTTGGTAGACTTGCCCCCGTGTAACACCGCCACCCCCCAAGAGCCACTGGATTGCAGCCGCTCAAACGCCACATGACGTCAAAGAGGAGTGGGAACGAGGGACAACGATGAGAGTGGGGTTTTTCTGTTGGGGGGGGGGGGGGCAACGCACCTCAAAACGATCAGCGTTGCGCCCTGATCGTCTTGAGGGGTGCGTGCATGGACCTCAGAGGCGGCCCCAGAGGCGGTTAGACAGGCAGTTAGAGGAGGTTGCCAAAGCGGTTGGGGGCGGTTACTGTCAGTTACAAATGCCATTAAAGCTGGCATTTGCCGTCATGGGGACATCAGCTGGGCATATCCTGGGCGCCCTGAAGGCGGGGTTACCTCGCCCCCCCATTCCAATGCATTGCTGGGTGTGCGGTTTGTGGTGGGACAAGACACGGAGCGCCGGGCCAGCGACAACGGGCCGGCAGTGCGGTCCGACGCCCCGGGGGGGGGGGGGGGGCGGGCTTGCTGCGGAGACAAGCCGGGCCGGGCTGCCCATGCCCACAACACCCGGCGGTTGGCAGTGCGCTCCGCCTTTGGAATACCTTTGGGAACACCCCTTCCACCGTCGGTGATCGCCCGGCCGCCGTCGGCGAGTGGCGACGGGTGATCCCGTGAGGGCGGAGCATGAGGCCCGAAGTTGCACGTTTCAGAAGGTGATCCCGCGCCCTTTGGCACGTTCACACGCGTGTCTTTGCACCATTTTGCGCCCGCCCCTTTCGCCCCAAACATCACACTGAGCACTCGGAAATGGGCTGTTTCACGTCCGCAAGACGATCCAAAGGGGCCAAGAAGTACCTTTTACCAATGCGAACCTCAACCACCCGCCAGCGATGCATTGGAAATGGGCGCGCAAGCAGGTCTCAAAGCGCTCAACACATGCACGTCCTGGTATGCATATGCAGCAATGTCCGGCAGTTCCACAAGATCATTGGTATGATACACGTGTGCTACCATACAATTGTCTGCGCCTGATGGCCTTTGTTTTGTCAACACAACTGTGTTTGTATGCTACAAGACAGGAAAAGGCACCCTTATGCAACCACCTTTCACCCGAGTCACCTTGCGTGTGCTGGCACTCCTTGGCCAAGTAACCTGGACTAAGACTTTGCTTCAGGGGAAGAGTGTGGGGGAGTTGGTGTACCTCGGTTGGTACTAATAATACCAGCGATGCATTGAAAATGGGGGGGGGGGTACCCCCCCTTCAGGGCGCCCAGGATATACCCAGCTGGTGTCCCCCTGACGGCAAATGCCAGCTTCAATGGCATGTGTAACCGACAGTAACCGCCCCCAACCGCTTCGGCAACCTCCTCCAACTGCCTGTCTCACCGCTTCTGGGACCGCCTCTGAGGTCCCTTCCCTTCTGATGCATCCCTGCCACCTGCGTACGAGTGTTGCTGTACGAGTGTTGCTGCGCAACTCCAGACGCTCGCAACCACCCACACACGGACACACGGGGCACCCCATCATCCGGGTCCTCCTGTAAGGAGGTCCTATGCACATGCCGCCGGGGGACACCCACCATCGCCGACACTCAGTTGGTCCCCCCCGGGAGACTCTACTTGGAGGTCCCACAAACAGTGCCAGTGCGGGGGGCTTTGGCACAAGGCCTCAGTATTGCCAGTGGGCAGGGGCTGGCACATGGGGTATGTATGTGAGGGCAAGGGGGGGAAGGGGGGGCGGTTGGCGTGCAGTCGGCTCACGGCTGCGCCAACAGTTGTGGGGCGCGCGCTGCGAGACGGTTGGCTCCCGAAACGCTCCACACGACCGCACGCGACGCGCACACCACCGACAGCGCCCGGCGCCCCCCCCCCCCTCGCACACGGACCTGCATGGCCTCGACGAGGGCCTGTGCCGCCCCCCACTGCGCGGCCCTGAGGGCGTACAGCAGCGGGGGCTGCCCGGCGTCGTCCAGCGCGAAGGGGTTCGCGGCCCGCGGGAGCTGCAGCAGCGCGGCGACGAGGGGGGCGTCGCCCCGCGCGGCCGCGTGGTGCAGGGCGCAGCGCCCGCCGGTGTCCTTGGCCCCGTCCGGGTCGAGCGCCGCCCGCACGCCCCCGTCCTCCAGCAGCCGCAGAAGGCGCGGCGCGTCGTCGTGGGCGGCGCAGCGCAGGGCCATGTCCTGCACGTACACCTGCGTCTTGTACGCCCTGCGGAGGTGGGGGGCAGACATGCCACTAGCCTCTGGCAGGGAAACTCGTTCTCAGTAGGAATCGGCCCCGTATCAAAGGCCACTCGGTAATACCCCCCCCCCAGCACCACCGGAACTCAGTAGGAACATGCTGCGTCCAGCGTGTGGCTCGGTAGGACCCTGCGGCGGCTGGCAAGGCCGGGCAGGGGGCGCTGGGAAGCCTTCCTGAACGACTACAGTACAATAGTGCTCCTTCCACTCATCATAAACTGCGATGGTGGAGCGCTTCTGGCAACACAACACACACACTTCTGCCTCATCCTCTGCCTCATCTTGCGTGCTACAACCGAGCAAACAGCTGCTCAATGCGTGCCCTATACCACCCGTGCACGTCATTGTAACATTGTTGGCGGCTGTCAAAGTGCCATTCTTTCTTCCAATGAATGGCACAATCACATGATTCCGGCCTTTATAAGCACCATCATGGCCCCCAACTTCGAAATCAAAGAAATCACCTCGGGTACGAGAAGGTCCATACCCATCCCAAATCAAAACATCTGCTGATGTCCCGGGGGCCAAGGGGCAAATCCATATAATGTTGCCCAACATATCAATGGCAACAGTCCACCGGTGGGGCACGGGTCACAAAAGATGCCCGGCGCGCGCCCGGCGCTCTGACGTTCCCCCCATGCCCATGTCACTGTACACCGACCCCCGGGTGCCCAAGGTACGTATTGTATCCTTTGTGGACCGCATCCCCTGAAAGGCAAACGCTCATGCGAGTCTAAACTTGACCCCCTGTTGCGCAATTGCACAATCTTCTTGGGTGGTTTCAATGCTGTGACACTTTCCACCGACTTGAATGCCTTTGATCAACACAGCAACGAGGGAGAAGGAGGGCTGGAGGGAGGGCGGGGAAAGGGGCACCTTGGTACCCTCCCTTCAAACACCTGTAGAGGTCTGGTGCCTGTGAAGCCAGAAAGGCGGTTGCATTGAAATGCACTTCCCACGGGGTGCCCATGAAGAAGACCAGCAGTTGCACGTGACGGTACCCGTCCTGAGCACATGGCACGTGGGGCATGGTCTCAGGCACAGCAAACAGCGCACAGAGCGCATGGCACAGGAAATGGTACGCATGGGAACGGGGCACAGGGCATGAGGTATGGCAGTGGACGTAGACGTAGAGGTAGAGGTGGAGGTGGAGGTTGAGGTGGAGGTTGAGGTAGAGGTAGAGGTTGAGGTAGAGGTAGAGGTAGAGGTTGAGGTTGAGGTTGAGGTTGAGGTGGAGGCAGAGGTAGAGGCAGAGGTAGAGGTAGAGGTAGAGGCAGAGGCAGAGGTGGAGGCAGAGGTAGAGGTGGAGGCAGAGGCAGAGGCAGAGGTAGAGGTAGAGGTTGAGGTAGAGGCAGAGGTAGAGGTAGAGGCAGAGGTAGAGGTTGAGGTAGAGGTAGAGGTAGAGGTTGAGGTTGAGGTGGAGGTGGAGGTGGAGGTGGAGGCAGAAGTAGAGGTAGAGGTAGAGGTAGAGGCAGAGGTAGAGGTTGACGTAGAGGCAGAGGTAGAGGTAGAGGCAGAGGCAGAGGTAGAGGTTGAGGTAGAGGTAGAGGTAGAGGTTGAGGTTGAGGTTGAGGTTGAGGTGGAGGTAGAGGTAGAGGTAGAGGTAGAGGTTGAGGTAGAGGCAGAGGTAGAGGTAGAGGCAGAGGTAGAGGTTGAGGTAGAGGTAGAGGTAGAGGTTGAGGTTGAGGTGGAGGTGGAGGTGGAGGCAGAGGTAGAGGCAGAGGTAGAGGTAGAGGTAGAGGTAGAGGTTGACGTAGAGGCAGAGGTAGAGGTGGAGGTGGAGGTTGAGGTGGAGGTTGAGGTAGAGGTAGAGGTTGAGGTAGAGGTAGAGGTTGAGGTTGAGGTTGAGGCAGAGGTGGAGGCAGAGGTAGAGGCAGAGGTAGAGGTTGACGTAGAGGCAGAGGCAGAGGTGGAGGCAGAGGTAGAGGTGGAGGCAGAGGCAGAGGTAGAGGTAGAGGTTGAGGTAGAGGCAGAGGTAGTCATCACTTTCCGGTAGCCATATGGGTGCATAATAATTGTGCAGGGTGCATAATCTCATCACTTTGGGGTAGCCGTACGGGTGCATAATAATTGTGCAGGGTGCATAATCTCATCACTTTGCGGTACCCGTACGGGAGCATAATATTTGTGCAGGGTGCATAATCTCATCACTTTCCGGTAGACATACGCGTGCATAATAATCGTGCAGAGTGCATAATCTCATCACTTTCCGGTAGCCATACGGGTGCATAATAGTTGTGCAGGGTGCATAATCTCATAACTTTCCGGTAGCCATACGGGTGCATGATAATTGTGCAGGGTGCATAATCTCATCACTTTCCGGTGGCCATACGGGTGCATAATAATTGTGCAGGGTGCATAATCTCATCACTTTGCGGTGGCCGTATGGGTGCATAATAATTGTGGAGGGTGCACAATCTCATCACTTTCCGGTAGCCATACGGTAGCCATACGGGTGCATAATAATTGTGCAGGGTGCATAATCTCATCACTTTTCGATAGCCGAACGGGTGCATAATAATTGTGCAGGGTGCATAATCTCATCACTTTGCGGTAGCCATACGGGTGCATAATAATCGTGCAGGGTGCATAATCTCATCACTTTCCGGTGGCCATACGGGTGCATAATAATTGTGCAGGGTGCATAATCTCATCACTTTGCGGTGGCCGTATGGGTGCATAATAATTGTGGAGGGTGCACAATCTCATCACTTTCCGGTAGCCATACGGTAGCCATACGGGTGCATAATAATTGTGCAGGGTGCATAATCTCATCACTTTTCGATAGCCGAACGGGTGCATAATAATTGTGCAGGGTGCATAATCTCATCACTTTGCGGTAGCCATACGGGTGCATAATAATCGTGCAGGGTGCATAATCTCATCACTTTCCGGTGGCCATACGGGTGCATAATAATTGTGCAGGGTGCATAATCTCATCACTTTGCGGTGGCCGTACGGGTGCATAATAATTGTGCAGGGTGCAAAATCTCATCACTTTCCGGTGGCCATACGGGTGCATGATAATTGTGCAGGGTGCATAATCTCATCACTTTCTGGTAGCCATGAAGTTCAGGTGGAGTTGTTCGCGAGTAAGGAGCAGCATATGATGCTGCTGTTCTGTTCGTGATACCTCAATAACGCCTATCGCTTGTACTGGAGATCGAAGGGGTTGTGCTATGTTAACTTCCCATTCTCTCAGCTTGCTAAGGTGCTGACCAAGATCGCCCTTAAAGGAGCGAGAGTGGTACTGTGTACCCCACTTTGCAACTTTCTTGAGCTGGGGCAGTTTGGGTCACCCAATTCTAAGGGTGTTTCCAAGGGGTGTGGTTGGGGGCTCTTCGGGGGGAACATAGTCTAAAAGTAGCGCGCAGTGCGCGTGCAGTGCAAAGATTCCCCCTTAGCCGTCTACCCTAAGCAAGCAGATCCAGCTTCTCCTGTGGGCGCCCCTTGTCTAGGGGGTTTGGGCATGGCCCGCGATACTCTTAAGTTGAACCACTGCACCAAGTTGTTCCATCAAAACTCTCCATGCTTTGAGCGCCATATCGTGGGAGAGGCGCTGTACAAATGTGGTTTGTTGCTTTTTGAAGATCCTGCCCTCGAAGCTTAGCCCCGGCGTGTGGTTCCCAAGGGCTATCTGTCCGCGGGGGGCATTTTGGGAGGTGTGCCAAAGCTAGCCCCTTACGGGTAAACACATTAGAAAAATAGGGTGCGGCGCACACACGGCGCACATACTCCCCCAACTAGCCACAGTAACCATACCCGCTATGTGGATGCCCAGAGGTCAGGGGTTGCGTAGCCTTAATCATTTGTGTCTAGTATGCAAAAGGCAATGGTTATGTGCCTATATTGGTATCTCCCCCTCTTTTGGCAACCCCAAGAAGGCAAGATTCATGTAGCCGTCTCCATGTCTCCCGCAATGCGGACCCTAGGAAGGTAGGGCTTACGTAGTCCTAAGCATTTCCCTCCACAGAGAAGGCAGGGGCTATGTAGCCATATTGATTCCTCCGTGCTTCGGGGACCTTGAGAGAGGAAGGGTTTTGTGGCTTTATTAATTCATCCCCACTATGGGGACCAAGAGAAGGCAGTTGTTCTCCCCACTATGGCGACCCCAAGATGATAAGGATTGTGTATTGATGTCTCCCCACCTCCGCGACCCTAAGGAGGTAGGGGAGATGTAGCTAGTGCAACTATTTGGGCGTTTGGCCGTACTAGAGGCCCATACTTTGAGATACTAGGGGCCCCTAGGGGCATCATGGTGACCCCTAGCGGAGGTTTTGACTTCTGATTTTGTCCCCCTTTGTTTGGGTGTGCCAAAGGTGATTCAGCAGATCTTGCCGTTCGGCAAGGGTAACCACTTACCAAGGGATGAGGAAAGTTGAATTATCCAGGATGGGCTTGATGGCCAACCATTCTCTGAAGGCGGCAGTGAAGCGCCAACGCTGCAGCTTGAGATTGACTGTTTGTGCCGTGAGAAAAGAGATAGAGAGGCCAAGAAACAAGCAAAACATGCGCAGCAGGTCGTAGAAAAGCGGCAACACACACTCGATGCTTTTTGTGTTGCTGCGCCCCCTCGGGCCGATGTGGCTTCGTCCAGCTCCAATCTCCCTCAACCCTCTCAGTCCTCGCAACCCCCTGTGGCTACACAATCTCAACCCCAATCCGATTCTAACCGCAAGGGAAAGGAGAGAGCCCCTTCCTCACAACCGAACCGACGCATGTGGCACTGGGGCATCGTAAGGAACATGTGTGTGTTATGTTAAGGGAAGGTAGTTTGCAACTTTCTTGAGCCGGGGCAGTTTCGGTCACCTAATTCTAAGGGTGTTTCCAAGGGGTGTGCTTGGGGGCTCTTCGGGGGAAACGTAGTCTAAAAGTAGCGCGCAGTGCGCGCACAGTGCAAAGATTCCCCCACGGATTTATCCCTACTATAGGGAGCGCAAGAAGGCAAGAGTTACATAGTCATATTGATCTCTCTCCACTATGGCAACCCCAGAAGGTGGCACTTACATAGCCAAATTCCATTCTCCCCACTGAGTAGACCATGAGAAGGCTTTTTGATTTCTTCACACTATGGTGACCTTGAGAGGGGGGGTTGTGCAACCATGTAGATCTTTCCCCGGTTTTGCACCCTGAGAAGGTAGGGATTGTGTTGCCATATTGATTTGTCCCAGTACTGGGACCCCGAGAAGGCAGGGATGATGTAGCCATGTTGATCTCTCACCACCATGGGGTCCCTGACCACCATGGGGACCCTAGGATGGCACGGTTATGTAGCCACATTGAGTTATCCTTGCGATGGAGACCTGTAGAAGGCAGAGGTTGTGCGGCCGTTTTAATGTGTGTCCACCACACAGAAGGCAAGGGTTGTATTTCCACGTTGGTATCTCCGCCTCTTTTTGGCAGTGTTGAGAAGAAAAGGGTTATGTACCTGTTTTGATCTCCCCGCCAATGTGTTCCCCAAGAAGGAAGGGTTTATGTGGTCATATGCATCTCCCTCCCACCGAGAAGTGATGGTTTTTGAAGCTGTATTGACTTCTCCCCGCTTTGGGGGGCGCGAGAAGGCATGGGTTATGTAGCTATACTGATTTCTTCCGGCTTTGGTGACCATGAGAAGGCAGCTATTGTGTAGCCATATCCATTTGTCCCCACTACGGCGACCCCAAGGCGGTAGCGCAAATGTAGCCATTTTCATCTCTCCCCAATCCGCGGACCCTGAGAAGTCCGGGGTTATGTGGCCACATTGATTTGTCCCCGCGATGGGCGTAGGGGTTATGTAGCCATTACTGCTCTTTGCCCACTGCATAGGAGGTAATGATAATGTTCCCACTTTGTATCTGTGCCCGCTATGGGGGCCCTGAGAAGGGAGGGTCCATGTAGTCATATTGATCTCTCCCTAAATGAGGACCTTGAGAAGGTAGGGTTTCTGTAGCTAGATGCATTTTCCCCCACGGAGAAGGCATGGTTGATTTTCCATCCCCCCTATGGGTGAGGGGATGTTGACCCATATCGATCCCTTCCTCTCTGGTGATTCCAAGAAGCCACATGTTAAGTAGCGAGTTCTCCCCACTTAGGGGCCTCCGTGAAGGCCACTTTGGGGCCGGTAGAGGCAGAGGTTGAGGTTGAGGTAGAGGTAGAGGTGGAGGTGGAGGTGGAGGTGGAGGTGGAGGTGGAGGTGGAGGCAGAAGTAGAGGTAGAGGTAGAGGAGGAGGCAGAGGTAGAGGTTGACGTAGAGGCAGAGGCAGAGGTAGAGGCAGAGGTAGAGGTAGAGGTAGAGGTTGAGGTTGAGGTTGAGGTTGAGGTGGAGGCAGAAGTAGAGGTAGAGGTAGAGGTAGAGGCAGAGGTACAGGTTGACGTAGAGGCAGAGGTAGAGGTAGAGGCAGAGGCAGAGGTAGAGGTTGAGGTAGAGGTAGAGGTAGAGGTTGAGGTTGAGGTTGAGGTTGAGGTGGAGGTAGAGGTAGAGGTAGAGGTAGAGGTTGAGGTAGAGGCAGAGGTAGAGGTAGAGGCAGAGGTAGAGGTGGAGGTAGAGGCAGAGGTAGAGGTTGAGGTTGAGGTGGAGGTGGAGGTGGAGGTGGAGGTGGAGGTGGAGGCAGAAGTAGAGGTAGAGGTAGAGGAGGAGGCAGAGGTAGAGGTTGACGTAGAGGCAGAGGCAGAGGTGGAGGCAGAGGTAGAGGTAGAGGTAGAGGTTGAGGTTGAGGTGGAGGTGGAGGTGGAGGCAGAAGTAGAGGTAGAGGTAGAGGTAGAGGCAGAGGTACAGGTTGACGTAGAGGCAGAGGTAGAGGTAGAGGCAGAGGCAGAGGTAGAGGTTGAGGTAGAGGTAGAGGTAGAGGTTGAGGTTGAGGTTGAGGTTGAGGTGGAGGTAGAGGTAGAGGTAGAGGTAGAGGTTGAGGTAGAGGCAGAGGTAGAGGTAGAGGCAGAGGTAGAGGTGGAGGTAGAGGCAGAGGTAGAGGTTGAGGTTGAGGTGGAGGTGGAGGTGGAGGTGGAGGTGGAGGTGGAGGCAGAAGTAGAGGTAGAGGTAGAGGAGGAGGCAGAGGTAGAGGTTGACGTAGAGGCAGAGGCAGAGGTGGAGGCAGAGGTAGAGGTAGAGGCAGAGGTAGAGGTAGGGGTAGAGGTGGAGGTTGAGGTTGAGGTGGTGGTGGAGGCAGAGGTAGAGGCAGAGGTAGAGGTAGAGGTAGAGGTAGAGGTTGACGTAGAGGCAGAGGTAGAGGTGGAGGCAGAGGTAGAGGTAGAGGTAGAGGTTGAGGTAGAGGTAGAGGTGGAGGTGGAGGCAGAGGTAGAGGCAGAGGTAGAGGCAGAGGTAGAGGTAGAGGCAGAGGTAGAGGTAGAGGTGGAGGTGGAGGTGGAGGTGGAGGCAGAGGTAGAGGTAGAGGTAGAGGTAGAGGTAGAGGTAGAGGTAGAGGTTGAGGTTGACGTAGAGGCAGAGGTAGAGGTAGAGGTGGAGGTAGAGGTAGAGGTTGAGGTTGAGGTTGACGTAGAGGCAGAGGTAGGGGCAGAGGTAGAGGTAGAGGTTGAGGTTGATGTAGAGGCAGAGGTAGAGGTAGAGGTATGGTTATGCCGGGAAACGAATCTGGGTGGAGCCGGCTTGCTTGAAAATGGGTAAAAACGTAGGTTTGAAGTCATGGGTCAAGCTGGGGTGTTCCCAGCAATTTACCCAATTGTGCCAAAATGGCCCTTGGCCGGCCAACTGGCCAGAAGTGATTGCCCGCTGGGGACGAATTTGATTGGATTCGGATTGCGCAAAAATGAGAGGTACAAATAGAGGTAGAGTTAGAGGCAGAGGTAGAGGTACAGGTAGATGTAGAGGTACAGGTAGAGGCAGAGGCAGAGGCAGAGGTAGAGGTAGAGGTACAGGTACAGGTACAGGTAGAGATAGAAGTACAGGCAGAGGCAGAAGCAGAAGTAGGGGAAGAAGGAACAGGTAGAGGTGCAGGTAGAGGTAGAGACAGAGGAAGAGGAACGGGTAGAAATAGAGGTAGGAAGAGGTAGAGGCAGAGGTAAAAGCAGGGGCATAGGTAGCGGCAGAGGCAGAGGTAGAAGTTGAGGTAAAAGCAGATGTGGAAGCAGACATAGAGGAAGACGCAAGGAAAAAGCAGAAGAACACACACACACACCCACCCACACACCCCTCCCCAGCAGCGCTGCACACCGGGTGTACCACACGGTATCCCACCAGCCTCTACAGAACACGCCCCACTTCCCCCACAGCACTCCACACCGGGTGTGCCCCATCAAGAACACCCCATCAGCCTCCAGATCCACACACCGGCGCCATGGGGCAGCGGGAAACAACACCGCAGGCGGTGCAAACGGGACTTTGCGCAGCGAGCAGACGTGAAGGGGAACCACGGTTGTCCCCCAGGAGAGCTGGTGCGGGGGCGGCACCTGTGCACAGGGGCCAAAGAAGCGGTCATCCAGCCTCACGACGTCGCACTCCACGGAGTCCCAGTGCCGCAGCGCAGTCTTGACCGCCACGACCAGAGCGTCCGCGTCCGCACACTCGATGGTGGCGCGATGCGCGTCGCCACTGTACCGTCCCGGGGCATAGCCACTGCAGACGTGAGTACTGACACGGAGCAGAAGGCACTGGGCCACGAAAAATTGACTCCACAACATTTCAAAATCTCTGTACCTCCGTGCGGTTCAACTGAATCTTTTTTACTTTTCTGGATTATTCTTCTCATCATTTTTATTACTTATTCTTATGAGTATCATTTTCATTCATTTTTTACTTTTACTGTCACTTTCCTTTTCATTTTTTTGTTTGCTATTTCTTTTATTTTTCTGGAAGAAATTGAAAACCTCATTTTCCCCTGAAATTTGGATCCGCAAATCCTGGTCCCCGCACACAGAGCAAGCACACGTCAGCACAAGGAAATCCTCGTCAGTGGTACCATCGGCGCCTTTCGGCTCCGCAGTGACAAGCCACTGGATCAGTTGCGGGCCTACAGAGAACACAGTGTCAAGCTGACACTCTGTCTCTTTCCGTCTGGCAATGGCACTGGCGCTGCAGGTACTATGACTAAGATTCCTCAACCCCCCCCACCCCCCCCAAACGGCCCTAATGACCCCCCCCCATCCTCCTCCAGCAAAGTTTCCCCAGCCTTGCCTGGGGCCCACTGCAGGCAGACAGCACAGGGCACAGAGCACCGGGTGAAGGGCACCGCAGGGGGACAGGGGGGGGGGGGGGATGCATTGGAAGAGGGGGGGGGGGCACCCCCTGTGTGACATTCCGTCGGGTGGCGGTTTCTTTACGGGGCCCTGGACAGTCACCCGTTCTTCCCTTCGCATGTTGCGTCGGGTCGCTGCTTTCTGTCGGCCGCTGCGGCCGGTGCTCTTGCTGGTGTCGTTTCCGTGTTCGCGGAGCCCAGTAGTTGGTGTGCCGGGGCTGTGCTGAATGTGGCGGGATGTGCCGTTTGCGTGTCAGCGGCGCCCAATAGTTGGCGTGTTGGGGGTTGTGCTGGTTGTTGCCGGGGTCGTTTGACTGTTTTTGCTGCCCCCCCCCCCTCCGCCGGCGTCAATGGCATTTGTAACCGTCACTACCCGCCCCCAATGTGGGCGGTTACTGTCGTTCACAAGGACCATTGAAGCTGGTACTTGCCACAGACAAGAGCACACCTGCCACAGCCGTCCCCAAGGTACTGAATGCTCAGCGCCGGCTCGCCCCCCGCCGCGCCCGGCAGCCCCGGGGCCGCCGGCTGCGGAGCCCCGAGCACACGCCAAAGCTCCCGGAGCTTCGCGGTGCCGAACCCGCGGCTCTGCCGCGCCAGCGCGCGGTCCATGGGCCCCCCGCCGCACAGCGGCTGCCGGCGGGGCTGCGCGGCGACCCGGTCCCGCAGCGCCTCCATCTCGCGGCGGCGCGCCGGTGCGCGCGGCATCCCCTCCAGCCGCTCGCAGGCCGCCGCATGCGCTTGCGCCGCGCGCTCCGGGGCGGGCGCGCCGTCACAGCGCAGCACACCGAAGTCGACGCCGCTCGGGAGGTCGCCCGCTCCACCTGCGGCAGGTCCCGGGGGAGCGACGGGGGACCCGGGGACAAGGGTGAGCCGTGGTCAACAACGGGGAACAATGAAGAAGAATGGCCGTTCGACCCCATCCTCAGGCACCCTCGCTTGGGATCACCCAGGCAAAAGCACAGGGCATTTTCAAGTGCTGTTCCGCACACCGATGCTGCGAGAGTGCGCCGTACAGAGCGTCCCCCCCGGCACTGTGCTTTGAACGTGGACCCCACCAAGACCACAGCAAGATGCGACATACACACGTCAGGCAGGCCCAAAAGCACAAGGGCAATATCAAAACCAGCAATAGACCCCGATGGAAAACGGATGATCCCCCCCCCCCCCCAGCGATGCATTAGAAGGGGGGGAGAGGTTGGGGGTCTGAAGGGGGGAGGGGGGTGGGACCCCCCCCTGTGTGACATAAAGTCCATCTCTGGTTGCTTTACGGGGCCCCGGACAGTCACCCGTTTATCCTTCACCGCATGATGCAGTGTCGGTCTTCTCCTTCTTCTCATGAAGGTCCGCCAAGCCGCTGTCTTGACCCCACCATTTCTGTTTCTCCATGGCGGCGGGTTGTGGTGGTCAAGACATTAAGGATCCATACGGCATTAACCTTCGCTCAGACCCCAGCCCGTGGTGTGGCGCCCGCGCTGCAGGCCCCCAGTGGTGGTCTCGGCGATTACCCCCCGCCGGTTCGCTCAAGCGAAGTATGGCACTCACCACTAGGGTCTGCTTAGCCCTGTCAGGAGGACCCCAGCAACTAGGTCACTCAACTGATCACAGCGATGCCCGGCTCCCGGACACCATCGGGAACCATCCCCAACACCGCTGCGGGCCGTCGGATGAGCGCCTGTGCTCGACCGGACCTGGCATCCCCGCAACACATCCAGAGACTGCCCAGGCCCGGGAGCTCTTCCCCACGGATTGTGCAGGGGGAGCATAGTTCCGCCTTCTGCGTGGACTGTCCTCCATAGCCGCTGGCACCACGCCCAGCGCCGCAGCTATGTCTAGTCCCGCTGCTCCCTTGGCGGTGGTGGCTCGGCTGCTATTGATACAACAGCACGTGTTGTCCCTCCGTGTGCACGAAGGCCCACGTCACGCGTGGGTGATCCCCCTGTGTGACATAAAGTCCATCTCTGGTTGCTTTACGGGGCCCCGGACAGTCACCCGTTTATCCTTCACCGCATGATGCAGTGTCGGTCTTCTCCTTCTTCTCATGAAGGTCCGCCAAGCCGCTGTCTTGACCCCACCATTTCTGTTTCTCCATGGCGGCGGGTTGTGGTGGTCAAGACATTAAGGATCCATACGGCATTCGCTCAGACCCCAGCCCGTGGTGTGGCGCCCGCCCCCCCCCTCCCAGGGTCCCCCTACGGTCCCCGCCGAAGGCGGGCCAAAATTTTTGAAGCTTCAATCCTCTTGGCACCGAAGGCGCCGAGGCAAAATTTTGGCAGTCAGCCTCAAACATTGGAAGGGGAGGACGAGGGGCGGGGGGGGGAGAACCCCTCCTCCTCCTGCGGTGCACGGCCATTCCAATACATCCCTGCGCCCCCCACTCCCTCCCCCACACACACACCGTGGGGGGGGGGGGGAGTGGGGCTTGGGGGGGGTTTAGGAGGCCGCTGCCCCCTCTACGACTTGACCGGGGTCTCGTAGCCCTCGGGCGGCCGGGGGACGTGCGTGATGTGCTGAGTGGGCCCCACAGGCACTGCCGCTCCCCGGAAAACCGCAGGGACACCGCGTGTGCAGTTGGGGGCCGGGGGGGGGAGGTCATGGCAGCACATCTGAGCGGATTGCTGTCTGAAGCTGGCGGCGTCCGTTGGCCTCTCGCCACTAACCCTTTGTCCTGCAGCTCGAAGTACTGGCGTCGTGGTATCAACGCTCGGAGCTGAGTGCACATGAGCACCGGATATGGCCAGGGCTGTCCTTGAGGGAAAAAGAGGGTTTGGAACGCCAACAGAAACGGGCGTTCGCAACGGTTGGCGGTTGGCGGTTGGCGGGCGGTGGCGGTTGGTGGTTGGCGGTTGGTGGTTGGCGGTTGGTGGTTGGCGGTTGGTGGTTGGCGGTTGACGGTTGGCGGTTGGTGGTTGGCGGTTGACGGTTGGCGGTTGGTGGTTGGCGGTTGGCGGGTCCTTAAGGGCTGTCCTTAACAAAAAAATAAGAGAATTGCAGCTCTTACCGACAGCTCTGGATACGGCCAGGCAGGGGACTGTGCACCACCCCCCACACGAGGGCGGTGTGGCACAGGCCCCGACAAGCGTGGCGCTGCAAGGCCCACACAAACCTCAAGCCCTCGGTGTGGCCAGAGGGCCCGGAGCGGCCCCACACACACACACCATCGTCCAAAGCGCTCTGCATTGTGCCGATGGCCTCCCTCAGGGTCCGCACATGATCGGCGTCCAGGGCGTTCCGAGCCGAGGCCACGGCATCGGCAACGGACGAAGCAAGGCCCACGAGGCGGGGCGTGTCCGCTTTGCACTCCTCCAGCTGCGGGAGCGGGGCGGGGGCAGGCATGGGTACGGGTACTGGCGGCCTCTCTGCCCGCCACACCCCTCCTCCCCGTTCCTGCCGTCCCTCCAGCATCCCATGCCCTCATGATGATGCACATGGCCCCGCTGTCCCGCTGCCGTACGGGTGCTTCCACGGCCTGTCAGGCACACCGCAGGATGCAGCATCCGTCCACCCTCACCGCACTCTTAACCGGGGCTGTATTATAGGCGTTTCCGATGCCCTTCTCCGGCCCTCAGGGCGCAAGGGGATGACACGCCCTTTATTTTGACCGATCCCGGCCACGCGGTACGGCCCCCCAGGCGTTGCGTGCCTCCACCCTACGCGGATGTGTGCCCGGCATCAAGATGGTCGGGACGCCGAACTAAATGCCCCCGCCATAGACACCACCAGCCATTGTTCCCCAGCCAGTTCTGCAGCACTGCGTCCGGATTGTTACGAGGCGACTGTGCCGGTGCTCCGTGAAGACGGCCTCCGGGGCCCCCCGGACCCATTTCACTCTATCTGGTCCCGATCCTTCCCAGCAGCAATGCGCAACTCAGGAATTTGCTTGCTTCATCACACACCCAAAAAATCTAAAATGATTCTGAGAAAAAGAGGAACCCCATCGCTGTCAGGGAGTGGGGGAAATCCGTGCATTCCTCATGGAAATGCTGGTCTGTGGAGCGCCTGTGGGACCCGTGTGGACGGCCTATTCCATTTCGAGGTCCGATGACAAAAGACCGGCAAATCACCGCCAAAGAATCCATCGCAACACACCGAAGCCGTTGCAAAGTGCCATGGTACTCTTGAGCAAGAGATCATTGAGGAGCACAAGAAGGATGAAGAGGTGAAGAAGCATGAGAGGGTCAAGAAGGATGACAAGAGGATTGAATGTGGTACCATACACTGTAGTACAGGTATATCCACGGAAATGGATACATTTATATACCGAGGGGGGCCTGTTCGAATTCCTGACCCCCCCCCCCCACTCCAGACCCCCCAAAGTTTTCGAACCCGTCTTTCTCCAATTTGAGATCTTGGGAGAAAGGGTCGGTGCTGAAGGCGCCAAAATGTCTTTTTTGCCCTTCCTGAGAGGGGGTTTTTTTTACCCTATGTGTCTATACTCAAAGTACTCGGAATTTTGTGGAGAATTCAAAAATGTTTGAAAAACACAGAAAAAACTTTGACCCCTGACCTGACCTCCGGGTCGGACCTTGGCTGATGGGAGCTTGAGCTAATGGGCAAATGTTTTCTGCAAATTTTGTTTGCCCCATTTGTGTATGTTCAAAATGATCAGCGCGTCATGGGGATCATTTTGAGGTATGTATGTTGGGGTACCCACTGACCCCCCTTTAGGGACCCCGGCGGCTGACCGGCCGACCCACCTACCCCCACCCCCCTCCAAACCCCCAAAAATTTTCACACCCGGTTGGGGTCTAGAATTTGAATAGGCCGCCGCCCTTGGTACATACATATACATAAAAGTACAACGGCCGTGCCTTTAGTGTGGGCAACTATGCTTTAGGTTTTCCCAAACCTAATTAGAGGCTTCCTCGAGCCGCTAGCTCGAGTGAAAAGAATTCCAAGCGGCCACCACCGATGAGTGGATGACAACCACAATTGTACTGTGCCTTTGCGAGGTTTAGTTGGGCGGCAGCTGGGTGACAAGTATATGAACTTGGGAAAGTCTACTAGACAGCCGCTACAAGTGGTGGGAGAATGCACGTTTGTGATGAGAACAGTCTTGAATTCAAGGAGTACGGCTTGGCAGCACTCCCTTAGAGGTGTCACACCTTATCATATCTCTTGTGCATCGTGCAAGCCGTCCAGTAGCCCTCCTCACAATAAACTATTGCTCACAAGCCTCATACAAATGGGCTATCAGCTGCAAAGTTAGCTCATTGATGAACAGCCACTCAAGCTCGAGCTGGGCAGATGCACCTCAACCCACTGTCCATGGATGAGGACATCCTGACGGGTGACCTCCTTTGTGGCCGGAGTGGCCAGGGCACGTTGCCCATTGGGCTCCAAGGCTTCCATGGTTCACTCACAAGATGCATCCTTGCCTTTGAGCGAGGTGGCCTCAACACTCTTCTAGGTCTCGGACAGTGCAATCAACTTGGGTGCTGGGGGGTAAGGTAGGAGGGGTATGAAGCGCACTTTCTCCTTCCAAATTGTCACTGGGCCCCTGAAAGATCCACACAAAAGGATCACCATGCATAATGCTCAATACATAGCTCACAAATCCCGGAGGCATTGGGGTGAGGAGGATATTTGCAAAGGAACCCGGTATTCAACCAACTGCTTTTCCATGTGCCAAGTTTGAAAGACCAACACCAACCTTCCTTTTGGCCCCAAGGCCTCATGGTCGTAAAATCATGCTGCTAGAGCTAAGAAAGTGCGGATCAAAGCAATGGAGCTCGAAGGTTCCTTAACCGGACACAAGAATCCATACCACAAACAAACCAATGCACCCTACTCACTCATCACTACTGACCAAGATGGTGTGGCGGCAGCACGGAGCCATGTCATTCAGTGTGGAGTCAGATTCAACATCTTGCATCCGCTTGGACAGTTGCTTAACAATACGCAAAGTAAGAGTCCACTCAAATTGTTCGTTATTTCCATGCGGAAGAGCTGTTGATTCAACCAACACCAGATATCCTTGTTCGTCAACCAATGTCCCTCAACCAACGGGGCCGTGTCACGGGAGATGGCATACTCTGAGTGCGCATGCGAGGAGCAACAAGTGCGACAGATGGCACACATGGCGAGGCCTCCTTTCCGTTTTTCTTCTTCCCTTGCGGTGACACTCCGGCGGAGAATAGGGGGAGCCGGAAAGAGGTCCAACTGCTGCATAACCCCTTCCGTGTTGGGGGCCCACCTCGGGGTTCCCAAGGAGGGGATGAAATCAAATTGGCTACACTACCTTTGATGTCTCTAGGGCCCATTTGTGGGCACAATGGCTGCATAACCCTTGCCGTCTTGGGGGTGGGGACGAAATCAAAGTGGCAACATAACCCCTGCCGTCTTGAAGGTACCTAGAGCGGGAACAACATCAAAATGGCTACATAACCCGTACTGCCTTTGCGGCCCGCATCTCGATAGCATGGCTACATAACCCTTGCCGCCTTCGGGGTCCTCAAAGCGGGGGCAAAATCAAATTGGCTATATAACCCTGCCGTCATGGAGGCCAATGTATGGGCAAGATGGCTACATAACCCTTGCCGTCTCGGGGTGCCCGGTGCCTAGCGCAAGGACGAAATCAAATGGCTACACTACCCCGGCTATCTTGGAGGCCCACATGTGGGCCAAATGGCTACACAACCCCTGCCAACGTGGGGGTCCCAATGGGGACTAAATCAAAATGGCTACACAACCCTTGCCGTCTTGGGGGTCCCTAGCGCCCACCGGGACAAAATCAAAGTGGCAACATGACTCTTGCCAACTGGGGGGCCCGCATGTGGGTGAGATGGCTACATACCCCCTGCAGTCTTGGGGAACGCTTCCTGCGCGCCGCAAGCGCCGCAGGGAAAGGGTAATTAGCTTTAGTGTACATTGTCCAAGAAATATACACCGGAACACAAAAATTCCGGGCACGTTGATCTGTTGACACCATCGCTCTCTACAAAGTGAGAGACTACGGCCCCAGCTCAACGTGCAAAGCGTGGTACGGAATCCCACCCTTCTACTGTGGTTAAGGAGGAGGGGTGTTACTCCCTCGGTCAAAAGTAGCAGCTCGGTCAAAAGTAGCAGAGCCCCGATGCTACTCCTTACCCCATACCCCCTGAATCAGGCAACCTCATGGATACATGTGAGCCCTTTGCTGTGCCATGGTTGTGTGTAAGTGTGTAAGTGTGTATGAGTGTGTCTCGTGGCACTTCGTGGTTGTGTTGCGCGCACATTGAAAACAACCAAGAGTACCTATTTTTGGGAATTTGAATTGATTGAGACACAACACACTTCACTACAAAATTTTAAAAAGAAATATTGCATGCAGTCCGGGATGCACAATGTGCGGCACAACACATGTCCCATCCCCCCGCCATAGCACAACATCGGTCCCACCATCGCACTTTGTTGCCCGATCCCCTACATCATAGGGTTCCCAATCCTATGATGTAGGCGTTTCGACTCGTTTCGTGTTTCGGAAGTGGGCCAAAGCCCATCCCCAGTGACATTTGTTTCGGTACGTTTCGGCTTTCGCTTGTAATCAAGACTACAAGGGATGATTTAATTTGTTTTTTTGCAAGGGGAACCGCCCCTTAACAAGCTTACCTAGAAAAATGCGGAAAAGCGCGACGCATGTGGTGTGGGAGTCCCTAACCCCAACTCAACGGGCCACGCAACAAAGCGTGGATTGAGAGTCCCTAACCCCAACTCAAGGGGCCACACAACAAAGCGTGGATTGAGAGGTTAACCAAGCTTGTAAGACTCAAGTAACCCCTGTCTTGTCGGGGGTCCCCAATAAGGGGACAGAATCAAAATTGGCCACCTCACCCCTCCCTTCTCGGGGGCCCAAAAGAGGGCGGAATGGCTGCATAACCCCTGCCGTCTTGGGGGTCCCCAATGTCAAGCCCGGGGACAAAATCAGAGGTGGTTCCTCAACCACTACCATCTTGTGGGCCCAGACCTCATTGGGTACGGAATCAAATGCACAATTTGTGAAAGATAGAGGCCCCAAAAAGGGAATGTAGCAATCAAATAGGAGAAAAAAGTGGGGTGGGGGGTAAACGGTATGTAACAAATGTGTGTATGTATGCGGCACCATTCCGCCTGTATTCTGGTATAGTTACCCAAACTGCGCGCCGTTCCCTTGGGGGTCCGTAGCGCCCAACGTGGGGACGGAATCAAAGTGGCTACATAACCCCTACCATCTTAGGGGCCCGCATGTGGATGAAGGGGGAGTATCTACACTGGTGCGCTACTTTTGCGGTGCGTTTGCTCGGAACGGCCTAGGCTTCCCCTTCCTAAAACAGAAAAGCCCTTGGTGATAAGCACGGTCGCTTGGTCGCCATAGGTGGCCAAATATCCAAGCTGTGCGCGCTGCGTCAGGTGCTCCCCCAAAATGGCTATATAACCCCTGCGGTCTTGGGCGTCCATAGCGCCCAACACGCGAACGAAATCAAAATTGCCACAAAACCCTTGCCGCCTTGGGGCCCGCATTTGGGCGAAATGGCTACATTGCCCCTGCCGTCTTGCTGGCCCCCAGTGCCCACGAAACCAAAATGGCTACATAACCCCTACCGTCTTGGGGGTCCCAGCGCAGGGCAAAATCAAAGTGCTTACACAACCCTTGCCGTCTTGGGGGCAAGCGGGAGGGCAAAAGCGCAGGGATGAAATCAAAGTGGCTATATAACCCCTACTGTCTTTGGGGTCCGAGCACGGGGGCAAAATCAAAGTGGTTACATACCCCGTGCCGTCTTGGAGGGGCATATGTGGGCAAAGGGGCCACAAAACCCCCGGCTATATTGGGGGTTCCCAAAGCGGGAATGAAATCAAAGTGGCTACATAGTCCCTGCCGTCTTGGGTGTCCACATGTGGGCAAATGGCGAAATAGCGCCCCTTCTTGAAGGTACCCGCAACGGGCCCAAAATCATAATTGGCTTGTGGCCACTCACTTTTTTTTTGCTAGAGCTGCGAGGTATTTTTTTTTTTTGTAGCAAGCGCGAATATCAAAAAAAACAATCAAACGTGTAATTCTTTTCGTGGTAAATGCAAGTACCAAAATTCGTACGTCATGTTATCATTTATGCAGTAAACGTGAATGCAAAAAAATGTACGATGTGTAATTTTTTATTGCAATAAACGCGAGTACAAAAAAAAAATGGTATGTAGCGTATTTATTTTGTGGTTAACACAAGTACCCAAAATTTCTTACCTCATACTATTATTTTTGCGGCAAATGCGAGGTCAAAAAAAATGTGCACCGTGTCACCTTTTTTACTAACACGGGTACAGAAAAATGGCAGAGTTGTGCTTTTTGTTTTTGCGGCGAATGCAAGTACCCGGTTTTGCAGTACTTGCCGGTAACATTTTTTTGTATTGGCATTAACCGTTAAAACGGTCACATGACCATGGGATTTTTGGTACATCGCGGGTACAAAAACAATTGCACCTACAACATACGCCACAGTTGAGAGGATCGAGTACATGGATTGTAAGTTCAAAGTGGGGCATCGGCGTGTGCCCCCTTTACCGCATGCGACGTGTTTCTAGATATTAAGCACAACACATGTGTAGTGAAACCATGTGTAATGAATCAACAATGACAAGCCATAGCCTAAGGTGAGGGAGACATGGCTAATGTATGCTAGGGCCAAGGCCACCCCATCGTCTCTGACATGATACCTCATGCAAGGCCATCAAGGGAGGAGGTCGCATATCACACCCCAAGCAATTTTTTTTTAGTTCCATTCGCAGGTGTAAAAAATGTAGAGAAAATACGTGAAATTGAAGGAAAAAATGATATGACAGAATGAGTACAAAGAATAAATGATCAGGAAAGCGTGCAAAACTCTACGACAAATCGAATATGGCAAATTCAATGAGAAAAACATCCACGGATGATAAAGTGGGTATGAGGGATGGGAAGAATAAAAAAAAGCCCTCAACATACCATTGGATGAGTAACTATGTCTTGTTGATTTTCAAAAAATGACCCACAAGTATCAAGTATGAGTGCAGACAGCGTGCAAGCAGCCTGCACAACGGGCAAGAGGTGTTCCACAAAGTTGAAAGAAATTGTACAATGGGCTATCGGGGTCCATAAGGGCCAAGTGGGGTCTTAGGTACCTTGCAACACTGCCTCCCATCGCCTATCTCCCTGTATCCCCAAGTTTTGGGATGTCTTAAGACAAAAAAAAAACAAAAAAAGTCCCATCGCGACTTCACAGGACGATGACGTGTCTGGGGTGCGGGTTGCGTGTTGCTGACGATTTGCGCACAGTAGCAGCATGTTTGGCCTCAGGCACCCTCGCCCCTTTCTTAACGCCCCTACACTATCACCCGACAACCCCCCCCACTTCGCCACCACGGATTCACGGACGAATGATCACACTTCTGCTGATCCAACAAAATATGAATGACGGTGCTCACAAGTAGTGGCATAGATTCTACGCTCAGCAGTGTAGAAACATTACTTCGCGCATTCCTGATTATTACTGTTGCCTCTGCTTATCAGCATTTTTGACACCAAGTGTTCACAAGTGCCAACAAGTGGCAACAAATGCTGCCTCTACGCGATACTCAGCCCCACACGATGGGAGCCTGCACTTCCACACACCCGCCCGCCCGCCCGCCTGCCTGCATGTACTGAAGCCCCTCCCCGTTCCACACCTGCTTGATCAAAGGCACCACGGGCTCCGCGTCTGCCGCAACATCCTCTTGCGCCTCTGTGGGTCTTGCGGACGAAGCTAAACACACAAAACGCAAGCAAAGAAAATCTTCTTCAGCAGGGCATCCTACATTTGTGCCAGAGTCCGTCCATGTCAAGCCCCCAGTGTGGACCCCTTCACCACCACCTGAGACCGCAGCGTTGGTCGTCCGCCGTTCTTTTGGGATCCTGCTTGGCTCCCTGTGCCTCTTTGCACTGTGCCACAGGCCCGGCGGACAAACCACCACAAACCCAAACACACAAACAGAAACCTAAACCCCAGACAATGCCCAGATGAACCAATAAAAACCCAGAGAAGTGTCCCTGACACGACACACCTTTCACACTGCAAACCCCGCAGTTGCTACATCCAGCAGATCCATGGGACACAAATTCTGTAGCTTGTCCAAGCATCCATATGTGATGCATGGTCATGCACCTTAAACCTGTCTGTGTGTTGAAAAGCTCTGTGGGGCGACAACCATACGTCATTGCGCGCGCGCGCGTGTGTGTGTGGGAGGGTGGCTGCGTGCGTGCTCCAGGAGAGGAACTTGCGCCGCGCACGCACCGCGGATTTTTGAGGTGGTTATCCCGGGAGCAGCCAGTGTATTCCACATCGTTTCCCACGACTACTTCCCACCTCTTGCCACTCCTGCGTGGCTGCCCCCACGCCCGACCCCCATGGGACAAAAGCGGACACCCAAAAAAACCCCAGGTCACCACCCGGGGCAAGGTCAACCCAAGCCAGGGTGACGAGCAGGTGAAGGGCCGTGTGATGGCAGGAAGAAAATTAGGCGGCGGTTGAAGCGTAAACCGACGGCCGTCGGAGGGTAAAGACTGGGTTGGGTTGGGTTGGGACGGACCCAAGGCGGTTGCAGGAGTCCTGGCGGCGGTTGATGGGGTCCGGGTGGCGGTTGCAGGAGTCCTGGCGGCGGTTGAAGGGGTCCGGGTGGCGGTTGCAGGAGTCCTGGCGGCGGTTGAAGGGTTCCGGGTGGCGGTTGCAGGAGTCCTGGCGGCGGTTGAAGGGGTCCGGGTGGCGGTTGCAGGAGTCCTGGCGGCGGTTGAAGGGGTCCGGGTGGCGGTTGCAGGAGTCCTGGCGGCGGTTGAAGGGGTCCGGGTGGCGGTTGCAGGAGTCCTGGCGGCGGTTGAAGGGGTCCGGGTGGCGGTTGCAGGAGTCCTGGCGGCGGTTGAAGGGGTCCGGGTGGCGGTTGCAGGAGTCCTGGCGGCGGTTGAAGGGGTCCTGGTGGCGGTTGCAGGAGTCCTGGCGGCGGTTGAAGGGGTCCTGGTGGCGGTTGAAGGGTTCCGGGTGGCGGTTGGCCGTCTTTCACGAAAGACAAGAGGGACGTCCTAAGGAACTGCCTACCTCAAGAGGAACAGACCTGCCAGTCCCGCGCTCGCGACCTGCTGGAGGCACGTGAACGGGTTCGCAGGCTTGCTCTCCAACAACCGCCGCAGCAGCGCGTCCACGATCTCGATGACGCGGTGCTTCGTCATGTACTCCACGTCCTCTGCGGCACAGTGCAGCCGGGTGTGCTTGACTGCCAGCGTTGAGGTGTGTGTGGGGGGGGGGGGTGTTCCAGGGACTCCTAAATACGTTAGACGGTTGTTTCGCAAGACCTCTGGAATCAGAAATCAGCAAGATAAGTTGCCCCAGAATAAAGCTGACGTAGGCAACATAATACGGCACATTCTAATTCGGTCTTAGTTTGGCAGAATCTTCCCTGTTCAAAGTTTTTCCGCCTGCGGGGCTGACTGAAGTCGAACCGTTACACAGGTTGAGGACTTCAAGGACTCTTTTAGACGTTTCACGGTTGTTTCGCAAGTTCTCTGTGCTGCGCACCCGGTGTAGTGCGCTGTTGGGGGGAGGGGGTGCCCCTCGAAGGCTGGCGGGGTACCATGCGGCATCCCGGTGTGAGGCCTGTTGTGCCACGGGGGTGACCTGCTTTGTTGGTGCGGGCCTTTTGTTCGGGGATGGGGGGGGCAGGCCGTGGCAAGCTGACGAAGCCCTCTCATCAGATGGCACTCGAGAGAGCTCTCGGAGTCAAGGATCAGAGCTGTCCAATGCCACGATTGGGCCATAGAGCAATGTGGTACAGAGGGTGGGGGATTTTGTAGTGGGGTCTGTTTCGCCGGGGACAATTTCTGGGGGAGCCCCCCCCCCTGTGAACCCCCAAGCTCCAACTGCACTACACTGCCAACACCCGCGATCTCTTGTCGTTTGCCCAAGTCTCGGCGAGTGCCCCAGTCGGCGCCCTGACTGCAGCAATCTCGCTTCCCAAAAAAAAGCCTTCTCGCATACACTACACGACACCTGAAGCCGTCGTGCAAAGCAAAAAGGTGCCGCCTCGCTGGCATCAACAATGGACAACAGCGGCCAACGAGGGGCAACACGCAACTTTTCGAGAATGCGGCATCCGCTTCAAGCGGTGTAGGCGCATCCAAATAGAGATGCAACCGCGTGGGTACACATCAGGTAGCCATACCTGGCTTGAATGCCGAGGCCGGGCTGTCGGATGTCATGACAAAGGGTCTGCGCGAGAAAAGAGGCGGTCATACTTCTCACACCAGGCCGTCCTTGCAGCACGGCGCACACACACTATTCGCTATTGTCCCACGTTGTATGGGCTTGCTGAAAATTGTTTCGACAACCCATCGCAACGTGCGTCGGTCAGGCACTCATACCACGCTCGAGGCGGTGTCCTGCACGTTCTTGAGGGATTGGCGCCTTGCACAAATGCCACCCACAAAACATAGCCGCTCTCCTCAAGTATAATACCCCATTCCACCGTCCACGCACTCTAGCGTTGCTCGCACACACTAGCGTCGTTCCTGTTACATGCACATGGGCTACATGTATATGGGCTCGATGTTCGTCCCACGGGGTCTATCCCACCATGCAGCGCCAACCCGTTGTCTGTTGCCCGTTGTCTGCCACATCTCTGGTTGGCACATTGCACCTACAATCTAAACTTGATCCCATAAATTGATTGGGGGAGTTCTAAAATACCCTATTTTGTAATAGAGACACCGTTTCCAACGCACACCCTGGCCTCGCGTTGTTTTTCAGGTTCGCACACTCTCATTATCCCATTGGTAATGGTGGTGAGATCGCGTCCCGTTCGACCGGGCTTATTGTTTATTCACACATGCATAGTGCTTCATGCATGGGATACCTATTGCCCCGCCACATACTCTAGAGACGACGGCGTGTGTGACAAGACAACGTTTGCCAAGCCGGGGGCACAATGTGTGCCACATAGGGTTGCATAGGAGAATGCTTGCTATCATTTTTCACATCTTCTTCACTATATGCTTTGGCTGGAATTGTGGCAAGAGAACTATATTCGGGACCTGTGTTTGCGGTACCATTTGGATAAGAAGAAGAAGAAGAAAAGGAGAACGATAGAAGGGAGAAACCGAAAGGTGAAGGCAAAGCGAAGGCCTAGGATGTACGTTTAAAAATTTGATCGACGGGTGACAAAAGTGCAACATCGTTGTAATAAACAAGCCGAGGTGCTTGGCCATTTCTTGATTCTCATTCGTCGTAGTCCGTATGCCTTTGTGCTGTGAAATTCTTTGGGAGTGTGCAAGTGTGCTAACACACATCATACGTTACAAATACACACATGTGTCTTTGTACACCCACTGTAACAAATACACAAACACACATACACACACGGGCATGCACATACATACATTGCATACACGTACATACACTTGTGGATAGGAACGGTACGCCAACTTGTAGGTCAACGTGTGCCAAGCTACATACATACATACATTGAAAGGAGGGCATGCGAAACGATGACGAAAAATGCACAACCATGACGTTAATTTACTTACCGGGTACATGAACCACGGGTCAAGGAATGGCATGCGAGAGCGGGATCATATCACGCCTCATTTTCCCACACCACACGGTGTACATGGCAAAGATCCATGGCCCCCTCGTTTGGTCACTTGGGCACAACCTAGCATAGTTGAGGGCCAACAAGCGCAAGAACGATGAGCGATTCTGTCACGCTCGTGCACTCGCGGTGTGAATATACCGCCGCCCCACGTTTGCCCATTCAACCATAGTGAGTGTGAAATGTCCGTATTCTATTGTAAAAGGTACTTCACATCGGCGCGAGCTTTCACCGTGCGCAACTTTGGGGACTCGGCGATGCGATCGCTCCGCATGGGGTTCGTGGAAACCACCTTCCTCCCGAAATGGAACGGATCACGCATCGGACATGGAGGTGAAAAAACCCCCCACCCTCCCCCGTAACGTGCCTACCCTACCGAAATGCATCGGAGCCAGAAATTCCACCGAAAAGCGCGGCGCAGCGCGTACGGAGCCCCACTCTTACCAAGTCTTCCGTCAACCTTCCAATGTAAAGCCACAATGCGCATGTGCAAGAGACGGGCACGCAACAAAGCAAATAGACATCATTCACATCGGCTCACCAAGAAAAACCTTGATGTTTACATGGGGAAAAAATGGGTTCCAATGTACATACGCGGTACATCTTAGCTTTGAGTGGTTGTGCATTAATTTTGTTTTTTTTTTGCCCCCGATACGACCAATGGCACGACGTTGCGGATGCGAAAAAAGATAATGAAGCATGTTCTTAAAAATACACGACAACATTCTTGACCCATACAACAATAATGAGCAAATGCAAAAAAAAAACCTGTTCAAGACATTTTGCAACACTTATCGTACGTTCTCACAAAGAACAAGCACCAAAACGGGTGGAGGTTTGGAGGTTTGGCCATGGCTACTTAGTGTGTTCTCCTCGTAATATATGGTTCTCGACCCAAATCCAATCCAAATGAAACTCCTCAAGCGGCAAGAGGCACACGGCACAACATAAGAATTGGGCCACAAATACTCTGAACGTAACAACATGTAACTTTCGTTCATCGGATTTTCACAAAAATGTTGAGTTTATTCATGCAACATGACATGACCATATGGTGTGCACCCACGCCCACGTGTTTGACCGAAATTAACTAGGAAAAAAGAAAAAGAGATGGATGCCGTAAAAAAGGCCCCACTTGTAGACAATGTGGAGGCTCCATGTGGTTCACCACTTCATTCAGAACCACCATCACTTGGCCATGGCCAAATGCTGCCGTGGCATCACGAAGCGTTGTAATGATGTAGAAAAGCTACCTTTCCACAAAGTCCCGGGGTCGCCTTTCACCTTCAGCTCTTGTGCTGTCCGACGAACATTTTCAAGACGTTCATGGTCAGACAACGCTTGACAAATGAATCTAATCAGTTTGCAAGACTCTTTAGTGGCACGGCGAGGCAGCAAAACATATGGCCATAGCGAAAAAAAATAGACACTCAAAAAAGTTGTCCCCAACTCACCAATCTTTTGCAATAAGCAACGCAGGCGGCGGGGCAACAACTCGTCATTGATGCATCACAGGCGGAAAAAAAATAGACAATCAGAAAGTAGTACTCAAAACTAGCAAACTAAAATGAGCCTTGTTACGCGTTTCTTCCTTGCATGGCTTTCGGAAATATCCTATTGGTTTGAACATCACCGGGTGTAACACGGATGACGAATATAAGCACGAGTGAGCACAATGGCTCCCTACCAACCGATAATCCAACACAGTGAATTCAGTGCCACCGTACCGTAGTGCAATAGTTGTGGACTTGAGGGGATGGTTCGGAGCCTGGTCAGGGCCCACGGTGCTCAGTGGCTGGACCACCCATTCTTTACTTTTCTGATCGTGTATTTTTTCGGCAATGGAATTTCTTCACTGTTGAGCAGGTGGATGACTTAGCGAACGACAAGGGGAAGAAGAGAAGGCGATGCAAGGCGGTCTGGATATGGTCGCATGCACTGCAATGTAGAATCGCGCCGGCACTGGCTTTGTTTGGACCAAACCTGTGGATATGTTCCAGGGAACACGACGGCGAGGACGGCCAGGGCGATATCGCAATGATGATTGCAGCCCGCATAAATACTGGCACATACGAGCGGTATACACTGGAATACCAGTATATACCGCAGTACATGCCGCGGTATATACCAGCCGCCGCGGCAGTATATACCAAAGCATATACCATTGCCACCGCAGTATGTACCACAGTAAATACAGTGGGATGATTACAGCTCGCGTAAATACCGGTATATACGAGCGGTACATACCAATATACCAGTATATACCGCAGTATATACCGCGGTATATACCAGCCACCACCGCAGCATATACCATAGTAAATACAGTCTCAGTGTGCCTGACAAATTCGAATTTTGAATTTGATTTTTTTCTTTCTCTTCCTAATGGACTTTCATCCATCTTGTTGAGTTGTGCCATTGTTGCTACCACGTGCATGCAAGATGTCATAGCTTCAAATGAATATTCGCCTACTTGTGTGTGCCTTATGTTTAGGTACACACTCCAATCCCAAACGCTTCACCGGTCAGAAATGTTCCGAGGTTGTCCGTGAATTGCATGGACGCACCATAGGTGAGATTGGTGTGCTAATTACCCATCGACGGCTGGCACCCGTAGCAAATTTATAATTGGAAGCCCATATGATAGGGTGCAATGCGCCCGTAAAAAAACACGGGTGGTCAACGCATGTGGTTTGCATGGCAAGCGAAAGCTGCGCTTTGGAGCTGCGCCAGCCAGCGGGGGGGGGGGGGTTTCGGCCGGCCGGCCAGCCAGCCACCTAGCCACCCAGCCGGCCACCTAGCCAGCCACCCAGCCAGCCACCTAGCCACCCAGCCGGCCACCTAGCCAGCCACCCAGCCAGCCACCCATTGCTTTGTACATGCATGTTTGCCTCACCGCCCTTGCTCTCAAGATCTCAAGATGATGTCACCGATCCATGGAGTGTGTGGTAAAATTTCCTTCCCTTTAAACAAGGCACATCATGCATTGGGATGGGGTTTTGGGTTGTTTGCTCGTGTGGGAATCCGGACCTAGTGGTCCAGTTGCACAATCACCAACACAATTGCCGTTGCATTGTGTTGTGGCGTCCCCGTGTCCAACTAACGTCGGCAACCATGCATGGAGATGCCCCAGTGCATGCATTTTTTAAATAGGAAAAAATGTGTCGACAGGACCGGGGATGTAGAATGGCCGAGATTTGTGAATGGGAATGGGGGAAACAAGACAATTCCGTTTGCAAGTGTGGTGCATGATGACATGCCTGTGGCGCATGAGAACTATCAACGATACTATGTTCTAACCCAAAAGGTTTATGACTTTGTTTTGGGTTACATGTCGAGGAATGAGGAGTTGGAGACATAAGGGTTCTTTGGAAAGGTGCCTTGGGATATATATATATATTTATTTCAATACGGATGGTATATACTTGGGATTAAGGACAATTGTGTACTCGGGGGTTGATATCGATAACAACAACATTTGCAGTTGCACATTCGTTTGACACGGCGATTCTATGTTTCGTGTTCTTGGTCTTTATGAGCTAAGGGTGTTCTTGAAAGGTGGCCGACCCCCCCCACCCTTGCAAACCCATCCCCATACGCACACCATGCGTGAGAAGAGGCGGTACAATGGTGCACTACGTATTTTGACTGTTTTCCAGGGGCGCGCCAGCCAGCCAGCCAGCCGGGGGGGGGGGGGGGGGGGGGGTTTCCAAAGCCTCCCAGCCACCCAGCCGCGGCTAGGCGCAGCTCCTTTGCTTCAGCCTCACTATAGGTGTCCTGCTGTCCAACCCTTTGACCAACAACCATTCCAACCCTTTGACCAACAGCCACAGCCACTTGACCCCGGGCCCACTTTCCAATTCATGTTTCAACCTCCCGAAAATGAAGAAGAAGAGACATCATGAAATCCTATGTCTACATCCACAATTGGAGAAATTTGAAAAATTCGGAATTGTAATCATGGTAGGATTACATTTGGGGCGCCGAAGGCGCTAGAAGAAATATTTTAAGAATTTTGATATGGATCCCTTCATTCCTAATCCAATCGCTCCCCTTCCTTAGTCATGCATGTGCCGCCCTTTCACTTGAGTGTCTTCTCCATACCTCTTCACATGAGTGTTTTTTCGAGCTCCAATCCTTCACTTGAGTGGCAACCATACCATGTTCATTTGGCCTTCAATTCTGCTGCTTTGGTTCAGCTTAGCCTGATTCTTTGCATTTCTGCTTTAGGCCTGAGGAAGGCGCAATTTTGCACCGAAACGCGTTTGTTAGCTAGTTCAACTTTGGGGACACCATCCTGGGATTGTTGTGGAGCATTACACTGTTGTTGACACTGTGCTTGCCCGTGCGTATCTGTGTAGATCATCTTGGTTCCTAGAAAATCTCACTGCTTATTGCCCTAGATGCACCCCGAGCGGAGCATGTCCCTCCCTGAATCTATTCATACACTCTATTTCCTACTGCAAAGTAGCCATTGTCATGCACTCCAAACACAAGGAACTCCATCATTGATTGTGATCATGATTGTCGCAAACATTTACAAATTGGTCAGGCGACCCCTTCCTGATGCCATTCAGTGATGTAGTATCATGACAAATGCGAAACCACATACCAAAACGCTTGTCCACCCGCTTGTTTTTGGCGCGTGCAACCGATTCAGCGACCTTGCGCACTGCCAAGGTGGGGAAAAAATCTTTAATGTCTAGCTCCCACAAGTGCTCGGGCACATTGGTCGCCGGGTCTGTCACAGGGTTGTGAGGGGAGGGCGGAGGGTGTGTGTGTGTGACCACGACGTGCATGTGTGGCATACGTGCCACCCATTCTTTGATACCCTCGATGTGTGGCAGTTCCAATGTTAGTCCTCCTCACAGCCCAAGGTTTACAATGGTTCGACAATGGTTCGACAATGTAGGCACTCCTCCAGAGCAATGAAAGCCAGTGTGTGTGTGGATGTCCGCTGAACAACAAGGTTAATGATGGTGTGTACCATCGCTGCAGCCAATTTTGCTCACCACGTTCACACCCTTCTTTGCACAGAAAGGCCTTGTGCATGCCCTCTTGTGCCTGCCATTTGACAAAGTGACCAAGCACCTTGAACAACCAGTCGACGTGCAAGGAAGTATTTTACACTGCTGTGTTTTACTATTTTACTTAGTACTAGCAGCACCTAGCCCATCAACCGGCCACGCATCTTCAGGGGGTGGCTCTTGAGAACAATGTTGGGTTTTCGAAGGTTCGCGATGAAGCGACCTTTGTCAACAAATTGGCCATTGGGGAGGACGTCCTTCTCAAGAACCATGGGCCACGGTATAATAATATATTGCGTTGAGCTCACGAGCCGAGTAAGGAGTGGATGTCAAGGTATTCTCGCACCAAGTCTAAAACAAACTTAAACTCCAACGAATTGGATGGGCGCGGAGAAAGACGAGGCGCACTAGACACGCAGTTGGGCAGTCTTTGTTGTGTTTTGTAGGAACACCGATTTTATAAGATACCGTGGCATATTCTGCACAGCATGATAAGCAAGTACTTTGACCCTACCCTCATCCCTTTCAAGCCCATGCGCTTTCGTGACAATATTGTTGAGCTCTCCCACCAATTTCGAGGATAACCTTTCGTACCATGCGTGTCACATTTTGTATCATCAGGGTTTCTGATGACGCATGATACACACACTTTTGCACAGTGTTGGCGCCAATGATCGTGGGGTGTGGCGGGCGCTCATTGAGAACTAATCACGGTATTGGTCATAGCAGCGTTTGGGGTCAGGCTGGGTGCTGAGTTTGACTTTGTCTTTCAATGATATGTCGATGCGTGGGGGTTCGTATGGGGTATGGAGGACCTGCAGGTGGGTCTCCGGCGATTCCGGGGTCGTTCCCCAGCCTTCTTGTTGCACGGGTAGGCGCAGTTTTTTATACAGGAAACGTGACATGATAACATTTCTTGGCCAAGAAATGTTTCTCGACGAAGAAATGTTATCACCGACCCCACATGGCAAGACCCAAATTTCCAAGACATCAACATCAAGAGGGATCAACAATTCAATTGAGCTGCGAAACGTCATTGTTTGATGTGGCACCCCGCACAACTGGAGGCGGAATGGCTACCACGTGGCAACTACACATAGCCATAAATAAGGAAGGACTACGGGTTCATGGTGCAACTTTCGCAAATCCATGAGCCATGCCGAGGCACGCGAGTCAACTTCGCACACCAAAGGTGGTAGGTTGCACGGCATGCATCACATTACACCGGCTGAAGAGCAATGGTGTCGCGTTTTTGGGGGATCACCTCATCACACATGTAGCATACACTTGGTTCCACCTTAGGTCTACATGGGGCCTTCTTAGGCTTCTGTTCACCTGTGAAGGGGTTAGGCATATCTTCAAACACTTGATTGTTTGCTGCACCCTCCTCACTTGGTGGGGCTGCAAAAGCTGCTTCACGATATGCATCATGACCTTCTGCAAGTGAGGAAAAGACATCCCCCTTTTCAGACAATTGGGTTGGGGGGAACTCTTCATATTCATTTGCGTCATCTACCGATGAGGAAACAATAGAAGTATTCAACAAATCGCAAGAATGTGAGATTAGCAAATCATCATCCGAGATAGTGTATGTACTAAGTTGACGATTGTCCATTCTGGGTGGTGACTCGGGTTCCACTTTGATGGGTGAGTCTTGCTTTTGTGGATTTGGGCAAGGTTCCGCTTTGACTTCCGGTTTGGGGCATGGTTCTGCTTTGATTTCTTCCTCCTCTTTGGATTGGGGCACATGATGTTTGCTCAAGAGCATTGCTGCTTTTGATTTCACCTGCTTACCCTTTCGGTGATATACACCAAGTGTTCTCGCAACCACACCAACATGCTTTGCTGCATCATGCAAAGAGATGTCATTGGCATTCGCGAGTTTTGTCATGACCACCCGTCGGGCAAAAAGAGAGAAACAAACTAGTGATAACATTTCTTGGCCAAGAAACGTTATCTACTCACATTTCTTGGCCAAGAAATGTTATCATGTCACATTTCTTGGCCAAGAAATGTTATCAGCCAGTGGGGTCGGTGATCACATTTCTTCGTCGAGAAATTGTGACACCGATAACGGATATAATCTAAGAACCATTGGACCTTATCGAGGTTCCGACCCATCCCCCGCCCCTGGACTCATGAAGCATTCTCTCTTGCGCTTTGGCTTGCCACATAACCTTACCCAGCCGCAGGGCCCACTACTGTGGAATAATGCTATGCGTTTGCGAGACTGTTGGATGCCCATAAACTTCCATGTGCATGAGCAGCGAAATTGCAATTTTGCCGCGGCTTAATGGATATTTCTCCATCTTGTTGAGTGCATGTGGACGGGTTTGCACACAATTACATCCTTGCTCAGGGTTTTAATTTGGATCATTGGGGGCTTCGCCGGACAATGGCGGACAAACATCGATTTAGTACACGCTTATGAAATGAAGTTCCAAATCCTCTGAGTGGAACAAGGATTAGATCGCACTAACCGCGCGATCTACAATTTAAAAATGTGCGCTTCGGAGACGGCACTGGGGCGAAGAACAGCGGGCGGTACAGCCAAGTCATCACCTGACTGCACGGATCACTAGAAAGACTTAATCAAGATTAGAGCCTTTGATTGTTGAGTTGAAGTACATCCGTTGTTTTTCCATGTGCATCACGGGCAACCAAAGTCTAATTCAAGGTTTTGTGTTCCGAATGCATCCGCTGTTAGTGTTTTTAGATGGTGCGATTTCCACCCAATGAAGCGGTGCTACACGTGAACTTGTTGGAAGCTCACAATCGACGATTGGCCACCCGCCCCGACCTTGAGCGGCTGTACCATGAACAAACGCATCGGTACGACACCTCCACATTTGATTTCATGGACGCGTTCCAAGGGATGTATGAATGCGAGACGTTGCACAAAATTCATGAACCTGGAGGCATGTTGGACGATCCTGTATGCCCAGCACTCCGGCGTGCGCGAGTCCTTGCTGGCATGTGCGACACAGTGCAAGGGCATGGCCGCGGGGCGAAAAACAAAATGAACAAGCGTTGGAGGTCCCATCCCCCACGGATCACTTTTTTGGACTTGTATCGCACCTTCATCCGCGATTTCATACTTCCCATTGTGGACGATGGGAGCGGCCGCGTGGTGTATCAAGCAGAACCCGCGTTGCGTTGTGTGATGCCAGGGAAGCATGCCCCCACGCCCCTCCACCAGGATGTGGAGTACCTGCACTCCCCGTCGGAAATCAACTTCTGGGTGCCCATCACAAATGTGAAGGGCAACAACACCTTGTGGAGTGAGTCGGAGCCGGGGAAGGAGGATTATCACAGCTTTGACGTGAGTTACGGCGAAGTGGTGCAGTTCTGGGGCAATCAATGTCGGCACTTTACGGTGCCGAACGACACGTCGGACACCCGAGTCTCCTTCGATTTCCGGGTAACTCCATGGCACATGTACGAAGAGTACAGCACGGAAATGCAACTGAAGTGCAAGGAGTCCAAGCAGTTTCGGGTTGGGTCGTACTGGCAGGTCATGGAGAAGCATGAGGCGACCCAGCCATCGATGTTCCAGCAAGAGGCTTGCTCTCTGGGAGATCCATCGCGGGCGAGACCATCCGAGCCCATGACGGACCATCCCGACCCGTGAGTCGGTGCAGGCCCCCTTCATCGCCCTTGGGCGTGCCTTCCTTTGGCAACCCATGTTCCTCCTTCTGTGCTCCTTGTGATGGACCCCGTGGATTCGGAGGCTGGGGTTGGGGTATGATCCTGGAACGATTGCACGATGCCCTGTGGAATCTGTGAGCAAAGCAGCAGATCCAAGGCTCTGGAAGTGAAATGCCTTTTTTCGGCCGCGCATTTTGACATAACAGTGAGATACACCTTCACTAGATACACCTCAACGCCTCAAAAGCCCTTCGCATACTTTTCGAAACAGCTGAACTGCCACAACGCTATGCTGAGACAAGGCCGTGCTCAGGCAGGTTGTGCCCACCCAAGGCTACCCTAGCGGCCGGGGTCAAAGGTAATATAGTTAACATTTGAACAAAAATCCATGACCTTAATCTCAACGAGACATTTTTTTGATACTTTTTAGGGGGTCCCTAGACAAAATCACTACCGCCATGGGGTGCAATTTGGGTTTGGGTGTCATTTTGCCCTGGGGCTGGGGGGGCGGCGGGCACTACTGTCCCACGGTGGGTGTGGTACGACCAGGCGGTACTCTTCATCCAACAGGGTGTGTGTGTGTGGGGGGGGGGGCGTCATCCAACAGCTCACCCGCACAGGGGAAGTGCATCCGAGTCTGCACCTTGACCTGCCGACCGCCACAGACCGCTGACACCTCTCGGCGGATTCCTTCAGGCCACCCTTGCAACTCATGAGCAGCGTGCGGGTGTGCGCAGGCGCTGGCTGCGTGGACACCCGGAAAACCTCGGACATGCCCAGGACCCCCTTGTGGGGCGCACCCTCCTTATTGGCCCGCTTGACGGGAAATGGCATCAGTGGGCAGACAGCGGGATCCGCCAAGGGCGGTGCGGTGCACCCGGCGGCTCCGATTGCTGCGCGTCAGTGGCCAGCGTAGCATTGAAACAAGCTGAAGGAACGGCCACCTCGGGGCCAAATCACACGGCAGCTGCAAAGTAATGCAGAAGGACCCCTGCTTTGCGCCGTTGACAAAACTTCAGTACCAATCGCATAGTCCCGTTTCAAAAAACGTTCTGTCGCATGGAACAAGCACAAGAAACACCACCACATGGACCGAAAGCCATCACCTCGTGTTGGCTGCAGAGTCTGTTCACAAGGACACATATCAATCAGCGACAATGTGTTTGGCCGATTGCTCACGTGCTTTGGTTTTTGGAGGAGGGGCGATGGTTATGCATGAAAACTACGCGATGACTATGTACTGCAGGGTTTTTGCACAAGGGGGGGAGATTTCGGGGGGGGGGGGGGGGGGCGCTACCCGCTCCTGTGGGTCCGCAGATGTACCCATAGTTTGCACTGCGCACGCATCGTGGCAAGAGCGGCTTGAAAAGCCCTTTTTTTCTGTTGTTGTGTGGTCTTGCACCCTGCAAAGGTGCGGAATAGTAGTATTGGGCATTCTTTTCATGCGATCCCCCAGGGGGGGGGGGCATGCATTGGAAGGGGGGGAGCCCCCCCCCCCCCTCCGAGGACGCCCAGCCTATGCCCAGGCACTGTCTACCTGACAGCAAGTGCCAGCTTCAATGGCATTTGTAACCCACAGTAACCGGCCCTAACCGCTTTGGCAACCTCCTCCAACCGCCTGTCTAACCGCCTCTGGGGCCACCTCTGAGGTCCCTTCCCTTCTAACGCATCCCTGGGGGCGGGTCACTTTGACTTTTCTTCTGATAACAGGTGGTTGTGTTGTGCTATCTTGTTCTTGCTCTGCTGCTGCCCCCCCCTTTAGCATTTGACTCCTCTTCACATTCAGACACAAACACACATGCGCTCAGTTAGGGTGCCCCACTTTTGGCAATTGTTATTGATCCCCCACCCTCTGAGCCTGAGTTCCTGCACACTCAATACCAGGGTACTGGGGACAAGGTTGTGAACCACACAGCAGCCAAGCTGCGTTGGCTGGAGGCAGTATAGTTTGCATCTCCCTAGTTGCCAGGAATCGCTGAAGTGCCCCAAACGTTCGTGGACCGCCTTTTGAAACCCACCACCCCAGCCAAACAAGACAGTGACATTCATGCCACTCTGGTTTTCACAGGGTTCCGAACCCCAATGACTGCCTTCTACTGTTGCAGCCCGGAGAGCAGTTTTGGTGTGTGCAAAAAACTGTCATCTTCTAACCCTCAGCCTGTCCTTGAATTGGCCAGTGAACATTGACACCACTGGTGTTTTCTTTTCACTGCTGCAGTTATAGTGCTACGGTTTTGTGCTCTCACATCATGACCCCCCGCCCCCAAAGGCAAGCAAACCAACAACATGGCCTCGTGCCCCTCCCCTCCCCCCGCCTGGGGGGAACCGTCATGACAGATGGGGGGGGGGGTTCAAGGGGGGTGGGAAGCGGTAAGCATGTGCTGGCTGTGCCCATTTGCTGCAGGTATGCTGTTGACACATGAGGTTGTGTAGGTGCTCAATTATTGTTGTCACAGTAAAACAGCATGTGTTTGTCCAGGGTCATCCTTGGCATCTATCATTGTTCAAGCACATTGGAGAGAGTTCTTGCAGCTGTTGTGGGCCCCTCAAAGCTGGAAGGCGAATTTTGGAGCGTCCCGGACCAGGCAAATGTTGAGACAATCACACATGATCGAACACTTGTTGGCACTTGGTGGAACTCCGGTTGGGAGTTGAAAAAATATCAATATCATCTATCATTGTTCAAACACAATGGACAGAGTTCCTGCAATTATTGTGCTCTCCTTGGAGCTCTGGTCACCGGTTGGAGTGCGAGAAGCCTCCAAGAGATAATTGCAACCGTCCAGAGGCCTCAAAAAAAGAAGAAAACTCCTCAAAAGCCTCATGGAGTTATTGGCCGTCAAACCAAAATTTGACGATGATTTTGTTCCCTGCTCTGAAGCGTCGGGGACCCCCCAGACGGTAGGAGTGATGTAGCCAATCTGCCCAATTGTGGGCCACTTCTGATTTGGTCCCCCGCTCTGAGGCGTTGGGGACCCCAAGACGGCAGGGGTTACGTAGCCAATACGCCAATTTGTACGCCACTTCTGATTTTGTCCCCTGCTCGTAAGTGTTAGGGACCCCCCAAAGTGATGTAGCCAATCTGCCCACTTATGGGCTATTTCTGATTTGGTCCCCCGCTCTGAGGCATTGGGGACTCCCCCGGACGGCAAGGGTTATGTAGCCAATCTGCCCACCGCCGGGCCACTTCTGACTTTGTCCCCCACTCTTAAGTGTTGGGGACCCCCAGACGGCAGGGGTTATGTAGCCAATCTGCCTAGTTGTGGGGCACTGCTGATTTTGTCCCCCACTCTGGAGCGTTGGCGACCCCCTAGGTGGGAGGGGTTATGTAGCCAATCCGCCCACTTCTAGGGCAATTCTAATTGTGTCCACTCTGAAGCGTTGGGGACACCGGCAGACGGAAGGGGTGACACACCCAATTTGCTCATTGGTGGGCCACTGCTGATTTTGTCTGCTGCTCTAAAGTGTTGGGGACCCCCCAGGCAGCAAGGGTTGCGTAGCCAATCCGCCCTTTTGTGGGCCACTGTTGTTGTCCCCCGCTCTTAAGCGTTGGTGACCCGCCCAGACGGCGGGGGTTATGTAGCCAATCTGCCCACTTGTGGGCCACTTCTGATTTTTTCCCCCGCTCTGAAGCATTGGGGACCCCCCGGACGGCAAGAGTTATGTAGCCAATCTGCCCAATTGTGTGCCCCTTCTGACTATGTCTCCCGCTGTGAAGCGTTGGGGAGCCCCCAAACGGTAGGGGTTATGCAGCCAATCTGCCCACTTGTGGGCCACTACTGGTTTTGTCCCCCACGGTGAAGCTTTGGGGAGCCCCCAAAGTGGAAGAGGTTATGTAGCCAATCCGCCCGCCTTTGGGCCACTTCTGATTTTGTCCCCCGCTATGAAGCGTTGGGGATCCTCCAGGTGGCAGTGGTTATGTAGCAGCGGTTATGTAGCCAATCCACCCACCGTCGGGCCACTTCTGATTTGTCCCCCGCTCTGAAGCGTTGGGGACCCCCCGGACGGTAGGGGTTATGTAGCCAATCCACCATCTTGTGGGCCACTTCTGATTTCGTGCTCTTCTCTAAACCGTTGGGGACCCCCGTGGTGGCAGGGATTAGTAGGCATTCCGCCCGCCGTCGGGCCACTTCTGATTTTGAGCCCCGCTATGAAGCGTTGGGGACCCCCTAGGCGGCAGGGGTTACGTAGCCAATCCGCCCTTTTGTGGGCCACTTCTGATTTTGCATTTTGCTCTTAATCGTTTGGGACCCCTCTGACGGCACGGCCAACCTACCCACTTGTGGGCCACTGCTGATTTTGTCCCCCGCTCTAAAGCATTGGGGCCCCTCAAGTGGCAGGGGTTATGTAGCCAATCCGCCCACTTGTGGGCCAGTTGTGATTCTTCCCCCGCCCTAAAGCGTTGGGGACCCCCTAGACGGTAGAGGTGATGTAGCCAATCCGCCCACTTGTGGGCCACTTGTGATTTTGTCCCCCGCTCTCAAGCATTGGGGACCCCCCTGGACGGCACGAGTGATGTAGCCAATCCGTCCACTTGTGGGCCACTTCTAATTCTATCCCCCGCTTTGAGGCGTTGGGCCCCCCCAAGAGGGCAGGGGTTATGTAGCCCATCCGTCCACTTGTGGGCCACTTGTGATTCTGCCCCCCGCTCTCATGCGTTGGGGGCCCCCGAGAGGGCAGGGGTTATGTAGCCAACTGCCCACCAGTGGGCCACTTCTGATTTTTCCCCCCGCTCTGAAGCGTTGGGGACCCCCCGAACGGTCGGGGTTATGTAGCCAATCCACCAACTTGTGGGCCACTTCTGATTTCATGCCCCGCTTTGAACCGTTGGGGACCCCCATGGTGGCAGGGATTAGTAGCCAATCCGCCCGCCGTTGGGCCACTTCCGATTTTGTGCCCCGCTATGAAGCGTTGCGGACCCCCTAGCCGGCAGGGGTTACACAGCCAATCCGCCCACTTTTGGGCCAGTTCTGATTTTGTCCCCCGCTATGAAGCGTTGTTATCCCCCCGAACGGTTGGGGTTATGTTGCCAATCCACCAAATTGTGGGCCACTACTGATTTCGTGCCCCGCTCTAAACCGTTGGGGACCCCTTGGTGGCAAGGATTAGTAGCCAATCCGCCCGCCGTTGGGCCACTTGTGATTTTGTGCCCCGCTATGAAGCGTTGGGGACCCCCTAGGCGGCAGGGATTACGCAGCCAATCCGCCCACTTTTGGGCCAGTTCTGATTTTGTCCCCCGCTATGAAGCGTTGTGGATCCTCCACATGGCAGCAGTTATGTAACCAATCCGCCCTTTTGTGGGCCACTTCTGATTTTGCATTCCGCTCTTAAGCGTTTGGGACCCCTCTGACGGTAGGGCCAACGTGCCCACTTGTGGGCCACTGCTGATTTTGTCCCCCGCTCTAAAGCATTGGAGCCCCTCAGGTGGCAGGGGTTATGTAGCCAATCCGCCCACTTGTGGGCAAGTTCTGATTTTGTTCCCCACTATGAAGCATTGGGAACCTCCCTAGACGGCACGAGTGATGTAGCCCATCCGTCCACTTGTGGGTCACTTTTGATTATGTCCCCTGCTCTCAGGCGTTGGGGGCCCCCGAGAGGGCAGGGGTTATGTAGCCAATCCGCCCGCCGTCGGGCCACATCTGATTTTGGGTCCCCACCGACGGCAGGGGTCATGTAGCCCATCCCATTTTCGGGCCAATTCTGATCGTGTCCGCTCTGAAGTGTTGGGGAGCCCCAAGACGGCAGGGGCTATGTAGCCAATCCGCCGACTTGTGGGCCAGTTCTGATTCTGTCCCCCGCCCTAAAGCGTTGGGGACCCCCTAGACGGTAGAGGTGATGTAGCCAATCCGCCCACTTGTGGGCCACTTCTGATTTCGCTGCTAGATCTGAGGCGTTGGGGACCCCCCGGACGGCAAGGGTTATGTAGCCAATCCTTCCACTTGTGGGCCACTTGTGATTTTGTCCCCCGCTCTCAAGCATTGGGGACCCCCCTAGACGGCACGAGTGATGTAGCCAATCCGTCCACTTGTGGGCCACTTCTAATTCTGTCCCCCGCTTTGAGGCGTTGGGCCCCCCCAAGAGGGCAGGGGTTATGTAGCCCATCCGTCCACTTGTGGGCCACTTGTGATTCTGCCCCCCGCTCTCATGCGTTGGGGGCCCCCGAGAGGGCAGGGATTATGTAGCCAATCCGCCCGCCGTCGGGCCACTTCTGATTTTGGGTCCCCACCGACGGCAGGGGTCATGTAGCCCATCCCACTTTCGGGCCAATTCTGATTGTGTCCGCTCTTAAGCGTAGGGGACCCCCCAAACGGCAAGGGTTATGTTGCCCATCCGCCCTATTGTCGGCCACTTCTGATTTTGTCCCCCGCTATGAAGCGTTGGGGAGCCCCTAGACGGTGAAGGTGATGTAGCCAATCCGCCCACTTGTGGGCCAGGTCTGATTTTGTCCCCCGCTCTCAAGCGTTGGGGACCCCCAAGACGGCAGGGATTATGTAGCCCATCCCACTTTCAGACAAATTCTGATTGCGTCCGCTCTGAAGCGTTGGGGACACCCAAAGACAGGAGGGGTTATGTAGCCAATCTGCCCACTTGTGGGCCACTTCTGAGTTTGTCCCCCGCTTTGAAGCGTTGGGGACCCCCTAGACGGTGAAGGTGATGTAGCCAATCTCCCCACTTGTGGGCCACTTCTGATTTTGTCCCCTGCTCTCAAGCGTTGGGGACCCCCAAGACGGCCGGGATTATGTAGCCCATCCCACTTTAGGGTCATTTCTGATTGTGACTGCTTTGAAGCATTGGGGACCCCCTAGGCGGCAGGGGTTACGTAACCAATCCGCCCTTTTGTGGGCCACTTCTGATTTTGCATTCCGCTCTTAAGCGTTTGGGACCCCTTAGACAGCACGGCCAACCTACCCACTTGTGGGCCACTGCTGATTTTGTCCCCCGCTCTAAAGCATTGGGGCCCCTCAAGTGGCAGGGGTTATGCAGCCAATCCGCCCACCGTCGGGCTACTTCTCATTTTGTCCCCCGCTGAGAAGCACTGCGAACCCCCCTCGACGGCACGGGTGATGTAGCCAATTTGCCCACTTGTGGGCCACTGCTGATTCTGCCCCCCGCTCTTAGGCGTTGGGGCCCCCCAGATGGCAGGGGTTATGTAGCCAGTCTGCCCACCAGTGGGCCACTTCTGATTTTGTCCCCCGCTATGAGACATTTGGGACCCCCCCGACGGCAAGGGTTATGTAGTCCATCCCACTTTCGGGCCAATTCTGATTGTGTCCGCTCTGAAGCGTTGGGGACCCCCCAAACGGCAGGGGCTATGTAGCCAATCCGCCCACTTGTGGGCCAGTTCTGATTTTGTCCCCCACTCTGCAGCGTTGGGTACCCCCCTTGATGGCAGCAGTGAAGTAGCCATTCTGCCCACTTGTGGGCCACTTCTGATTTCTCCTCTGGATCTGTGGCATTGGGGACCCCCCGGACGGCAAGGGTTATGTAGCGAATCCGCCCACTTGTGGGCCACTTGTGATTTTGTTCCCCGCTCTCAAGCGTTGGGGACCGCCCAGACGGCAAGGGTTATGTAGCTCATCCCACTTTAGGGGCATTTCTGATTGTTGACCGCTTTGAAGCATTGGGGACCCCCCTGCAATCCCCCCCCGGATGTCAGGGGTTACGTAGCCAATCCGCCCTTTTTTGTGGGCCACTTCTGATTTTGTCCCCCGCTCATAAGCATTTGGGACCCCTCAGACGGCATGGCCAACCTGCCCACTTGTGGGCCACTGCTGATTTTGTCCCCTGCTCTAAAGCATTGGGGCCCCTCAGGTGGCAGGGGTTATGCAGCCAATCCGCCCACTTGTGGGCAAGTTCTGATTTTGTCCCCCGCTATGAAGCATTGGGGACCACCCAGACGGTAGGGGTTATGTAGCCCATCCCACTTTTGGGGCATTTCTGATTGTGCCCGCTTTGAAGCATTGGGGACCCCCCGGACGGCAGCAGCGAAGTCGCCTATCTGCCCTCTTGTGGGTCACTTCTGATTTCGCCCTTGCAAGGGTTATGTAGCCAATCCGCCCACTTGTGGGCAACTATTAAGCGTCGGGTACCCCCCTAGACGGCACGGGTTATGGAGCCCATCCCACTTTAGGGGCATTTCTGATTGTGTCTGCTTTGAAGCATCGGGGACCCCCCAGACGGCAGGGGTTATGCAGCCAATCCGCCCACGCGTGGGCCACTTTTGATTTTGTCCCCCGCTCTGAAGCGTTGGGAACCCCCCAAACGACAGGGGTGATGTAGCCAACCCGCCCACTTTGGGGCCAGTTATGATTGTGGCCGCTCTGAAGCGTTGGAGTCCCCTAGACGGCAGGATTATGTAGCCAATGCACCCACCTGTGGGCCACTTCTGATTCCGTCCCCCGCTTTGAGGCGATGGGGACCCTCTAGATGGCAGGGGTGACGTCGCAAATTCGCCCACTTGTGCGCCACTGCCCATTTTGTCCCCCCGCTCTGATTCTCAATGTTTTGTGCACCATGAATGCCCAATGGCCCAAGGGCTAAGCTCCTCAATATGCTTTCCTTCCTGTCTGCATTCCAAAACATTTTTTGTTCACCATGAATGTCCAATCCTATCAGAGCCCCAGATCTCTTCAACACAGCAGTTCAAAAAACTCAGGATGCATGCACATAACCACGCAACCTCGTGAATGCATCACCGTGTCTCATTTCTTTTATAGGTGCTACTTCTGCAGCATAAGCTCTGCAATGCACAAGATACAGCTGATCCTGTATGGAGTCTTTGCTTTCAGCACCCTGCTGTGGGCAACTCCGCTGGACCCCATGCTCCCTGCGTCAGCTTACAAGCTGCCTGATTTTTTCAGTGTGCTTGTGTTTCCTATCATCGACTGGAACTTCCGGTTTCAGCGGCCCCAGCATTTTGCTGCAGGGATGGCCCGGATGGGGACGCCTGTTTACTACTTTCAAGTCAGCTTCCGGAAGGAGCAAGTACCTGGGAAGTACCGCATCTTGGCGTGACCTGAAAAGAATGTTCACCTCGTGCATCTGAACTGTGAGTTCAATGCCATCTACAACCGGCGGCTCCCTGCATCGGACATATTTTGCATGACATCCGCCATCAAAAGCATGGTGCAGGGCGAGAAGATTCGGGCCACCATCACCATTGTGGATTATCCTCATTGGTTCCCAATCGTGGAACGGATTCCGGACAACTTCGTGATATACGACTGCATGGATTACCACCCCGGATTTGATGCCATCAACGGTGCCCCAGTGCAAACCAGCCTGGTGGAGACCAGGCTCCTAAACTTCAGCGACGTGGTGGTCACAACGTCAGACGCTCTTTCCGAGGCAGTCCGCGTGCCTAACACCCTGATTCGCAACGCAGGCGAGTACAGCTTCTTCTCGGGCGGGACTCCTGGGTACTGGTCCGTGTCTAAGCCGGTCGTGGGATACGTGGGAGCCATCAGCCATTGGTTTGATGCAACCATGGTTGCAGCCGCTGCAAAGAAGTTCCCGGAGTATGAGTTCATCCTGGTAGGGGCACATGTTGATGCCAACCTCTCCAGCATTGAGGGGCTGGCCAATGTTCAGTACAAGTATGAGCAGCCCTACAACAGGCTGCCCAATATGGTGGCTTCGTTTGATGTGTGCCTGATTCCGTTCGCGATGAATCACCCCCTCTCACGCTTCACCAATCCGGTCAAGGTCTACGAGTATCTAAGCGCCGGGAAACCAGTGGTTGCCACGGCGATCCGACAGCTGGAAATCGCAGTCCCTCCGTTGGTTCACCTCGCCCATACTGAGGCTGAGTTCGCCCGCCTTGTTGGCAAGGCTATGGAGGAGCGTGTGGACGACCGGCTGAAGAGCACGAGGCAATCATGGGCCAAGACGCAGACATGGGACACCCGAGTGCAAGACCTGGTGACGGTGGTGAATCGGAAGCTGCCGCTCGTGAGCATCATCGTGCTGACCTGCTTTCCTGATGATGGTTTGTTCGACCTGCTCCCGAGCCTGCAAAGCACGAACTATCCGGCGATCGAGATCTTGATCGTCAACAACGGCATGAGCAGCACGTCCATGAGAGCGAAGCTGGACGAGTACGCCGCCACACACCGCAACACCCGGGTCTTCCATCAATCCCAGAACATGGGGTTTGCGGGAGGCAACAACGTGGGGATCCGGCATGCGAAGGGGGAATACATCGCAATGGTGAACAGTGATGTGGTGGTGACGCCGGGCTGGCTGCTGCGGCTGGTGCGGCACTTGCAGAAGAACCCCCACATTGGCATCATCGGGCCGGTCACCAACCGCATTGGGAATGAAGCCCAAATTGACCTTGGCGAATACACGTCCAAGCAGGACCAGCTGGCGCAGCAGCGTGTGGCAGAATACACATCCAAGCGCGTCAACAAGCTGCTGTATGTGCACATGGTTGCCTTCTTCTGTGTGTTGCTGCCGCGCGCTGTTGTGGACAAGATTGGCTTGCTGGACGAGGGATTCCGGTTCGGGTTTTTTGAAGATGATGACTACTGCCAACGCATTCGTCTGGCGGGCTACAGTGTGGCGATTGCTGATGGAGTCTTTGTGTGGCATGAGGAGCACAAGTCTATGGACCAATTCAATGCAACAGGCAAACAGGCGGTGTTCGACCGAAACAAGATTTACTACGAGAAGAAGTGGGGCGCGTGGAAGCCGCATGTATACCGGCGTTGAATTGGATGACCACACCACACCACACTGCAGCACACCACAGGACACCTGAGCTGCTACCTGCGCACAAAGCGCAACCGCCAGGGCGACCGGAAGGAGAAGAGCGGAAAGTGCGAATCAATGGGGCATTCTCTGGTCACCCACCCTAAAAGGTGCGCCCGGCGCGCGTCCGCAGTGTTTCATTTTACTCTCCTCAATCCAGTTAGCCTTGGGCATGTCCCGGGCGTGTGGTGGCTAGTCACCACCACACATCACAGACCGGCAGCATGATCAATGTAGAAGGCACACTCCAATGAGGATTCATGTGCCATTTCTGTAGTGCTATTTTGTGTTTGCCAATGTGCCGATGGTGATCGGAGCGTCCAAGCTGTCCGAAAACCAAGGCAATAGATCCATGCCTTTTGAATAGGTTGGGGAGTCCCAACTGACGCAGTACCGCGTCCCTCTCAAGAGCACACCCTGACACCGGGTGCTGGGGGCACTGCCATGGCGACCCCTCTAGTTTTATGACAATGTACATGACCATACTTTTGCTTGTGCATCTGAGGATTTGATTGGCCGCTGAAGTTGTTGTCTCGTTGCCACTGCTTCCCCACCAAAAATGCTTGGGGGCACTCAGCAACCGACACACCCTGCGGCTGTGTAGCCGTAGGCAATCAGCTCACGAGCCATAGAGCACCAACCCATTGGATTCGTATGCCTGTAGCGTTCCAGTGGTGGTGTCCTACACTCCATCAACATATTTGTCATACCAGGATCTCACTGTGCATTTGATTTCCCCAGTCGCTGCCCCTTGCGAGTCGCCACCTGGGCAACCGTGCATATGAGCCGTGCATTCGCGATTATGCCACCCCCCCCCCCCGCGCGTGCAATTCAAACCCTCCTGTAGGCATGAACAGGGAATAAAGCATTTGATCTCTCATCCAGTGTGCTCACATTCGGTGTGTGCACCTAGATTTCAGGAGAGCTGTGATTGACAGTTGCTTGGGGGCTGCTATGGATTGAGGTTTGGCAGCCTCATCCTCACCTATGGCAGCTTCAATGTCAGCGCAGCAACAAGAGGGATGGTAGGAGAACCTTTTTAGAGACTGGACCACAATTTTCTGTTGCCCACGCGCAGCGGCTATGTGCGGTATACTGGGGGTCTTGCAAATAATAACACCAAACACCAAATGACACCACCAGATAAGAACACGCGCATGTGTGGGGTGTCTATCTGTCGGCCCCCTCTCTCCGCCGTTGCAGTGCTCCACACAGTATTGCATTTCAGATTGGTTGTCAATGGTGTTGTCTCCCTTGCTTATATATCATCAGAGCAAAGTCCTTCGGTGTTGTTCATAGTGGTAGGTTTCCAGATCAGGTTCACACAACTGCATGCACAAAGCGTCTGTGGCGGGGACATGCAGTGAATCAGGGCCGACCGGTGCTCTTGCTTCCCGGCGGTGTTTCTTCCTCTATTTTCTCTGTGATTTCTTTTCATTTCTTTGTCAGTGCATGTGCACTGATAGTTTGAGCTTTACATGACGATCCCCACTGCAGAGTGAGTACCTTGGGCATGACCCATCCGGATGGTTGCTAGTCACCATCATATATCACAGACCTGTAGCATGCCGAGCAATCCCAAAGGCATACCAATGAGGATTTGTATGCCACGCTGTGATGCCGGTGGTTACGTCGTGTGTATAGCGATTGGAATGTCCGAACTGTCCAAAAAGCAATGGATTGGACTTATGCTTTGCTGTGCAATGGTAGTGCACAAGGATGTCGGCTGCGATGCAGCTATGCCGCACGTCTTTTTGTGCAAAAGTGTGCATTAGCACACGTAGGGCGCCGTCCCCAGGCGCACAAGCACTCCACACCCACCCATGCCGCTGGATGTGACATGGCCATGCAATGCCAACCCTTCCCCTGTGCTCGTGTCACCTGTGTCAGCCCCCGGCCCCCAAGCGATGCATGTGTGGTGCGGTGATGGCACCCTCAATATTGCACCACCCATCCCTCAAAGGCCATGTTTTAGCACATCACCTCGCACTAAGCACAACTATTTGGATGTCTAGCCGTCCTAGAACCCCATACTTTGTGATACTATGGGCATTATTGACAACGGGTATTTTGATGCTTCTTTCACATTCGGGATATGGTTTATTTGTATTCTCACCCACTTTCACCGATTTTCTTCTGCAAAGAGTTTATTAGATCAACTGTAGCCTCCAATGCCGTGTACCCCCTTCCCTGGGGTTCTTTTCCTATTTGCGTAGTATACCCCAATATATGACATTCGACGTTGAACCAGGGGGGTCCTTTAGGAACCAGCCTTTTTTTATTCTTTTTTCTTGCTAAGGACCGCCCTTAAGGACCGCCCCCCGAGACCACCAACCGCCAACCACCAACCACCACCAACCACCAACCGCCAGCGGCGACCAGCCGCCAACTGCCAACCAGTGCCAACCGCCACCAACCACCACCAACTGTCACCAACCGCCAGTTGCCAACTGCCAACCGCCAATCGCCACCAACCACCCACCGCCACCAACCCTGGTTGAAGATATGAGCTACACACGGTCTTTTTGGGAACACTTTTCTTTTCTCTCTCTCTCTCTTACTCTCTCGCCCTTAAGGACCCCCCTGCGTTGAGCCCCCTGGGAAAAAATCCTTACTTTGGCAGGTAGAATTTTCACCCAATGATTTTTTCGATTTCCACCCCTCAGCCAACCCCCGGCTGCGTACCGCTTTTGGGGGTGACTAGGGGTCAACACTTTGTTGGCCCTATTGCTGACCCTATGTTTCTATCGAGGCCCAGGTCCTATGGATGTTTTTTCTTCCATAGGACCGAATAGCCAATGGCACGTTTCCTGCGTTCTATGTCCACGTACCCATGATTGGCCCCTTGATGGTGTTGCAGCGGTGAGGACTGAGCCATGGTAAGGCCGGCAGGGGTTGGCTGAAGAAACCAACTCCTTCCTGCGGCCCCGAACGGGGGTTGCAAGCACGCTGCACGCACGGTGCGTGCGATGGGAGTGTGCCAGGAACCCACACCCCCTATTGAGAGGTAGGTGACTGCAGATGAGAGGTTACACTGATGTAGAATTTATGCATGGGGTTTGTATATCGTTAGGGTGCATTTTCTGGGTGAACCACATCTCCTCCTCCCCAATAGGCAATGCAGACATGGTATTTGAACCTTTGACGTTCCTGCTTTGCCCATTGTGCCGATTGCCCCTACCCCAGCATCCACATGATTCAGTCGGGAGTGTTGCTTCCCTTTTGCATTTCATAAAATAACACCATTTGCAGAAATTGAGTACTGTGTTGAAGGCCAAGTGGTGCGGCATCCAATTGCACCATAGCATCGCAATGACACCAAAAGTAGCAGGAAAACAACAATAAAGACCAATAACAAGAACGTACCAAGAAAGGGTGTTGTACTTTCTAGAGCCTTGGGGCATGCAGGGCATGTTTAAGGCACATTGTTTGGATCTGGTCCTGAGACGTATGCCGATGCGTCGGTCTAGGATGGTTACCATTCTTGGCGTATGCACGGTGTTTTCTTTGATTTTGAAGTTGGTGCACACGATGTCGCTGACCAGGGGCGTGTGCATGTTCCATTTCATCATAAGCACTCAAAGCGGTCCCCGCAGTAGAGAGATGTCTCCAAGTCCTTAGATGGGTCCAACCTATTCCAGAGACCTGCACTGTGTGACTACACCCCCCTAGAGCTGCTGACGCCAAGGCATGCTGCCCAAATTTTGGTGTTGCATATTCTCAACAAAACACAAACAACATCTCCCCCAAATACCAAAGCGTGAAGTGCCGCTCGACATTGTCTGCCTGCTGCGACAAGCAAACACCTTGCACGTGACACCAGGCGACCCATCTTCAGGTGATACCTGGTAACACAGGTGCCCTCAAGCTAGCACAATGCTCTGCCATCTTCGGACGCTGAACCTTGGGGGAGTGTTAGCGCGCCGGGCATCTTTTTTGACCCGTGCCCCACCGGTGACCTTTTAGGGGCTGCACTAAGCACAACTATTTGGACGTCTAGCCGTCCTAGAACCCCATACTTTGTGATACCATGGGCATTATTGACAACGGGTATTTTGATGCTTCTTTCACATTCGGGATATGGTTTATTTGTATTCTCACCCACTTTCACCGATTTTCTTCCATTTTTTGCTTGTTTCCACCACATCCACTCCTTACTAGGTTGATTTCTCCCCACCATGGGGACCCCAAGAAAGCAAGGGTAATGTAGCCATATTGATTTCTCCCCACCATGGGGACCCCGAGAAGGCAGGGGTGATGCAGCGAATACTGAGTTTGCGCTTCGTTCCTATGACGTGAGGCAGAAACGCCATCCAAACCGCCCGCGGCTTGGGGACTCATTACCATAGCGAAATCTATGGGAAAGATAAAGGCAAAGTACCGTTTGTTAAGTACAATACAAATGACATTTGGAGTTGTTGAATTCACAGCTGTTGTCTAATTATGCAATGTGCTTTGTAGGGAAGGTGTGCAGTCCATAATGGTCTATTTGGGGGGCATTCTCCATCAGAGGGTAAATCTCGGGCTGAAGTTGGGATAGTTATTAGAAAGGTAGCGCGCCGGGCGCGCGCCGGGCAAACATTCCCCCATTGGTCCTCCACAGCCACATCACAGAAAGAATGGCACTTTGACAGCCTGTGCATGGGTGGTACAAGGCACGCATTGAGCAGCTTTTTGCTCGGTTGTGGCATCGGGGTTTGGTTAGGAACATCTGGCGTGGCGGCCCCAATGAGTTACACTAGTCAGTCCGCATTTTGTTGCATTTCACTCAGTTTTGCATCCGGAGCCAAGTCCGTCACCCCCCCTACGGACCACGGGAGCATGCCCCGCCTCAGGTTTGGACTGACCAAAGCAACTCGGCCGCCATGCAAGATGAGGCAGAGGATGAGGCGGAAGTGTGTGTTTTGTGTTGCCAAAGGCGCTCCACCGTCGCAGTTTGTGATGAGTGTAAGGAGCACTATTGTAATGAATGTATTGACACCCACACTTGTGGGACCAATGTTGTTTGTTAATTACACTACAAATGACAGTTGGAGTGGTTGAATTCACAGATATTGCTTTGTTTTGCAACGTGCTTTGTAGGGAAGGTGTGCAGTGCAATCTGGTCTACTTGGGGGGCTTCTCCATGGGAGGGTAAATCTGGGTCTGAAGTCGGGATAGTTAATAGAAAAGTAGCGCGCCGGGCAAACATTCCCCCTTAATATGCTTTCCTTCCTGTCTACATTCTAAAACAATTTTCGTCTACCCCCCCCCCCCCTGTAGTAGCTACGCCCTTGTCCAAGCTACAGCAGGCGTGGGGACCGTATTGATATGGTACCAAATTTGATTCGGTACACATGTAATGCGGCCACATAAGACATGGGCTTGGTGACAAATGTGCCAGTTACATAGAGTCATGGACACATTTGTTGTGAGTGTTTGCCCACTTGAACCCACATAACTTTAATTTTGGGGATATTTGGGCATCATATTCCCCTTTCTTGCACCAGCTCCCCATGTATGCGGTACGTGCAAGCTATGACCTTGTCTAACCCACAGTAGGGGGAGGGAACATATTAATTTGGGACTTTTCCGTAGCCATTACCAGGGGGTACCAGGAATGTGCAATCCTATCAGAGGTCCAGATCTCTTTGACACAGCAGTTCAAAAAACTCAGGATGCATGCACACAACCACGCAACCTCGTGAATGCATCACCGTGTCTCATTTCTTTTGTAGGTGCTACTTCTGCAGCATAAGCTCTGCAATGCACAAGATACAGCTGATCCTGTATGGAGTCTTTGCTTTCAGCACCCTGCTGTGGGCAACTCCGCTGGACCCCATGCTCCCTGCGTCAGCTTACAAGCTGCCTGATTTTTTCAGTGTGCTTGTGTTTCCTATCATCGACTGGAACTTCCGGTTTCAGCGGCCCCAGCATTTTGCTGCAGGGATGGCCCGGATGGGGACGCCTGTTTACTACTTTCAAGTCAGCTTCCGGAAGGAGCAAGTACCTGGGAAGTACCGCATCTTGGCGCGACCTGAAAAGAATGTTCACCTCGTGCATCTGAACTGTGAGTTCAATGCCATCTACAACCGGCGGCTCCCTGCATCGGACATATTTTGCATGACATCCGCCATCAAAAGCATGGTGCAGGGCGAGCCCGTTTTTTGGGCCGTTTAGCATCCTTTATGAGATGAATACAGAAAACTCCTGAGTTTGGGTGATTTTGATGATGGCATGGGCGGAAAAAAATTTTTTTTCAGGGGGGGGGGGTCCAAAAAATGCCAAAAATTTTTTTCGCTTTTTTGGGTACTATTTGATGTGGACTTTGCAATGAAAGCAAAAAAAAGGGGGTGCGCATACCAGTTTGGAGATATGGGCATTGCAAAAATTCGGTCCAAGAGGGTTGGAAACTTTTTTTTGCCGTTTTCTCCGTTTTTTTTTCTCGGCACAGGGGTGCACCCACACCCACCACCGACCACGTATTGGTGCCAAACCAACCTCAAATATGATTTTTGGGGGTTAGGGACAACATGGCCCCACCAACCGCCCAAAAATGCAGGGTGGCTTGCCCCCTGGGCAACGGCAAAGGGCCGCACCCCTTGGGACGGGGCTTCGCCGCTTGCCCAAGGGGGGCCCCCTCCAGTCGCATTGAGCACGTCGTAAAAAAGGGGTAAACGCCACCAGTTTTGAGATATTTGGGGCGCAAGTTGCAAGGAATAAAGGGATTGGAGAGAAATTCCACCATAGCTGGTCCGGGAGAGTCCGATGCGTGGGAGCACCTGGGCGCCAAAGTGATCGTACTGGCTTGTTGGACTTTTTCAGTCACCAAAACATGCAAACTAGCAGAAACAATCATCGTAAACGTGTTCTGCCACTTCTCACGATCGTTTTGAGTATATGTGAGCCCGTTTTTTGGGCCGTTTAGCATCATTTATGAGATGAATACAGAAAACTCCTGAGTTTGGGTGATTTTGATGATGGCATGGCCGGAAAAAATTTTTTTTCAGGGGGGGGGTCCAAAAAATGCGAAAATTTTTTATCGCTTTTTTGGGTACTATTTGATGTGGACTTTGCAATGAAAGCAAAAAAAAGGGGGTGCGCATACCAGTTTGGAGATATGGGCATTGCAAAAATTCGGTCCAAGAGGGTTGGAAACTTTGTTTTGCCGTTTTCTCCGTTTTTTTTTCTCGGCACAGGGGTGCACCCACACCCACCACCGACCACGTATTGGTGCCAAACCAACCTCAAATATGATTTTTGGGGGTTAGGGACAACATGGCCCCACCAACCGCCCAAAAATGCAGGGTGGCTTGCCCCCTGGGCAACGGCAAAGGGCCGCACCCCTTGGGACGGGTCTTCGCCGCTTGCCCAAGGGGGCCCCCCTCCGGTCGCATTGAGCACGTCGTAAAAAAGGGGTAAACGCCACCAGTTTTGAGATATTTGGGGCGCAAGTTGCAAGGAATAAAGGGATCGGAGAGAAATTCCACCATAGCTGGTCCGGGAGAGTCCGATGCGTGGGAGCACCTGGGCGCCAAAGTGATCGTACTGGTTTGTTGGACTTTTTCAGTCACCAAAACATGCAAACTAGCAGAAACAATCATCGTAAACGTGTTCTGCCACTTCTCACGATCGTTTTGAGTATATGTGAGCCCGTTTTTTGGGCCGTTTAGCATCATTTATGAGATGAATACAGAAAACTCCTGAGTTTGGGTGATTTTGATGATGGCATGGCCGGAAAAAAAATTTTTCCAGGGGGGGGGTCCAAAAAATGCCAAAAATTTTTTATCGCATTTTTGGGTACTATTTGATGTGGACTTTGCAATGAAAGCAAAAAAAAGGGGGTGCGCATACCAGTTTGGAGATATGGGCATTGCAAAAATTCGGTCCAAGAGGGTTGGAAACTTTGTTTTGCCGTTTTCTCCGTTTTTTTTTCTCGGCACAGGGGTGCACCCACACCCACCACCGACCACGTATTGGTGCCAAACCAACCTCAAATATGATTTTTGGGGGTTAGGGACAACATGGCCCCACCAACCGCCCAAAAATGCAGGGTGGCTTGCCCCCTGGGCAACGGCAAAGGGCCGCACCCCTTGGGACGGGGCTTCGCCGCTTGCCCAAGGGGCCCCCCCTCCGGTCGCATTGAGCACGTCGTAAAAAAGGGGTAAACGCCACCAGTTTTGAGATATTTGGGGCGCAAGTTGCAAGGAATAAAGGGATTGGAGAGAAATTCCACCATAGCTGGTCCGGGAGAGTCCGATGCGTGGGAGCACCTGGGCGCCAAAGTGATCGTACTGGCTTGTTGGACTTTTTCAGTCACCAAAACATGCAAACTAGCAGAAACAATCATCGTAAACGTGTTCTGCCACTTCTCACGATCGTTTTGAGTATATGTGAGCCCGTTTTTTGGGCCGTTTAGCATCATTTATGAGATGAATACAGAAAACTCCTGAGTTTGGGTGATTTTGATGATGGCATGGCCGGAAAAAAAATTTTTCAGGGGGGGGGGGTCCAAAAAATGCCAAAAATTTTTTTCGCTTTTTTGGGTACTATTTGATGTGGACTTTGCAATGAAAGCAAAAAAAAGGGGGTGCGCATACCAGTTTGGAGATATGGGCATTGCAAAAATTCGGTCCAAGAGGGTTGGAAACTTTGTTTTGCCGTTTTCTCCGTTTTTTTTTCTCGGCACAGGGGTGCACCCACACCCACCACCGACCACGTATTGGTGCCAAACCAACCTCAAATATGATTTTTGGGGGTTAGGGACAACATGGCCCCACCAACCGCCCAAAAATGCAGGGTGGCTTGCCCCCTGGGCAACGGCAAAGGGCCGCACCCCTTGGGACGGGGCTTCGCCGCTTGCCCAAGGGGCCCCCCCTCCGGTCGCATTGAGCACGTCGTAAAAAAGGGGTAAACGCCACCAGTTTTGAGATATTTGGGGCGCAAGTTGCAAGGAATAAAGGGATTGGAGAGAAATTCCACCATAGCTGGTCCGGGAGAGTCCGATGCGTGGGAGCACCTGGGCGCCAAAGTGATCGTACTGGCTTGTTGGACTTTTTCAGTCACCAAAACATGCAAACTAGCAGAAACAATCATCGTAAACGTGTTCTGCCACTTCTCACGATCGTTTTGAGTATATGTGAGCCCGTTTTTTGGGCCGTTTAGCATCATTTATGAGATGAATACAGAAAACTCCTGAGTTTGGGTGATTTTGATGATGGCATGGGCGGAAAAAAATTTTTTTTCAGGGGGGGGGGTCCAAAAAATGCGAAAATTTTTTATCGCATTTTTGGGTACTATTTGATGTGGACTTTGCAATGAAAGCAAAAAAAAGGGGGTGCGCATACCAGTTTGGAGATATGGGCATTGCAAAAATTCGGTCCAAGAGGGTTGGAAACTTTGTTTTGCCGTTTTCTCCGTTTTTTTTTCTCGGCACAGGGGTGCACCCACACCCACCACCGACCACGTATTGGTGCCAAACCAACCTCAAATATGATTTTTGGGGGTTAGGGACAACATGGCCCCACCAACCGCCCAAAAATGCAGGGTGGCTTGCCCCCTGGGCAACGGCAAAGGGCCGCACCCCTTGGGACGGGGCTTCGCCGCTTGCCCAAGGGGGGCCCCCTCCAGTCGCATTGAGCACGTCGTAAAAAAGGGGTAAACGCCACCAGTTTTGAGATATTTGGGGCGCAAGTTGCAAGGAATAAAGGGATTGGAGAGAAATTCCACCATAGCTGGTCCGGGAGAGTCCGATGCGTGGGAGCACCTGGGCGCCAAAGTGATCGTACTGGCTTGTTGGACTTTTTCAGTCACCAAAACATGCAAACTAGCAGAAACAATCATCGTAAACGTGTTCTGCCACTTCTCACGATCGTTTTGAGTATATGTGAGCCCGTTTTTTGGGCCGTTTAGCATCATTTATGAGATGAATACAGAAAACTCCTGAGTTTGGGTGATTTTGATGATGGCATGGGCGGAAAAAAATTTTTTTTCAGGGGGGGGGGTCCAAAAAATGCCAAAAATTTTTTTCGCTTTTTTGGGTACTATTTGATGTGGACTTTGCAATGAAAGCAAAAAAAAGGGGGTGCGCATACCAGTTTGGAGATATGGGCATTGCAAAAATTCGGTCCAAGAGGGTTGGAAACTTTGTTTTGCCGTTTTCTCCGTTTTTTTTTCTCGGCACAGGGGTGCACCCACACCCACCACCGACCACGTATTGGTGCCAAACCAACCTCAAATATGATTTTTGGGGGTTAGGGACAACATGGCCCCACCAACCGCCCAAAAATGCAGGGTGGCTTGCCCCCTGGGCAACGGCAAAGGGCCGCACCCCTTGGGACGGGGCTTCGCCGCTTGCCCAAGGGGGCCCCCCTCCGGTCGCATTGAGCACGTCGTAAAAAAGGGGTAAACGCCACCAGTTTTGAGATATTTGGGGCGCAAGTTGCAAGGAATAAAGGGATTGGAGAGAAATTCCACCATAGCTGGTCCGGGAGAGTCCGATGCGTGGGAGCACCTGGGCGCCAAAGTGATCGTACTGGCTTGTTGGACTTTTTCAGTCACCAAAACATGCAAACTAGCAGAAACAATCATCGTAAACGTGTTCTGCCACTTCTCACGATCGTTTTGAGTATATGTGAGCCCGTTTTTTGGGCCGTTTAGCATCATTTATGAGATGAATACAGAAAACTCCTGAGTTTGGGTGATTTTGATGATGGCATGGGCGGAAAAAAAATTTTTTTCAGGGGGGGGGGTCCAAAAAATGCGAAAATTTTTTATCGCATTTTTGGGTACTATTTGATGTGGACTTTGCAATGAAAGCAAAAAAAAGGGGGTGCGCATACCAGTTTGGAGATATGGGCATTGCAAAAATTCGGTCCAAGAGGGTTGGAAACTTTGTTTTGCCGTTTTCTCCGTTTTTTTTTCTCGGCACAGGGGTGCACCCACACCCACCACCGACCACGTATTGGTGCCAAACCAACCTCAAATATGATTTTTGGGGGTTAGGGACAACATGGCCCCACCAACCGCCCAAAAATGCAGGGTGGCTTGCCCCCTGGGCAACGGCAAAGGGCCGCACCCCTTGGGACGGGGCTTCGCCGCTTGCCCAAGGGGGCCCCCCTCCGGTCGCATTGAGCACGTCAGAAAAAAGGGGTAAACGCCACCAGTTTTGAGATATTTGGGGCGCAAGTTGCAAGGAATAAAGGGATTGGAGAGAAATTCCACCATAGCTGGTCCGGGAGAGTCCGATGCGTGGGAGCACCTGGGCGCCAAAGTGATCGTACTGGCTTGTTGGACTTTTTCAGTCACCAAAACATGCAAACTAGCAGAAACAATCATCGTAAACGTGTTCTGCCACTTCTCACGATCGTTTTGAGTATATGTGAGCCCGTTTTTTGGGCCGTTTAGCATCATTTATGAGATGAATACAGAAAACTCCTGAGTTTGGGTGATTTTGATGATGGCATGGGCGGAAAAAAATTTTTTTCAGGGGGGGGGGGTCCAAAAAATGCCAAAAATTTTTTTCGCTTTTTTGGGTACTATTTGATGTGGACTTTGCAATGAAAGCAAAAAAAAGGGGGTGCGCATACCAGTTTGGAGATATGGGCATTGCAAAAATTCGGTCCAAGAGGGTTGGAAACTTTGTTTTGCCGTTTTCTCCGTTTTTTTTTCTCGGCACAGGGGTGCACCCACACCCACCACCGACCACGTATTGGTGCCAAACCAACCTCAAATATGATTTTTGGGGGTTAGGGACAACATGGCCCCACCAACCGCCCAAAAATGCAGGGTGGCTTGCCCCCTGGGCAACGGCAAAGGGCCGCACCCCTTGGGACGGGGCTTCGCCGCTTGCCCAAGGGGGCCCCCCTCCGGTCGCATTGAGCACGTCGTAAAAAAGGGGTAAACGCCACCAGTTTTGAGATATTTGGGGCGCAAGTTGCAAGGAATAAAGGGATTGGAGAGAAATTCCACCATAGCTGGTCCGGGAGAGTCCGATGCGTGGGAGCACCTGGGCGCCAAAGTGATCGTACTGGTTTGTTGGACTTTTTCAGTCACCAAAACATGCAAACTAGCAGAAACAATCATCGTAAACGTGTTCTGCCACTTCTCACGATCGTTTTGAGTATATGTGAGCCCGTTTTTTGGGCCGTTTAGCATCATTTATGAGATGAATACGAAAAACTCCTGAGTTTGGGTGATTTTGATGATGGCATGGCCGGAAAAAAAATTTTTCAGGGGGGGGGGGTCCAAAAAATGCCAAAAATTTTTTATCGCATTTTTGGGTACTATTTGATGTGGACTTTGCAATGAAAGCAAAAAAAAGGGGGGTGCGCATACCAGTTTGGAGATATGGGCATTGCAAAAATTCGGTCCAAGAGGGTTGGAAACTTTGTTTTGCCGTTTTCTCCGTTTTTTTTTCTCGGCACAGGGGTGCACCCACACCCACCACCGACCACGTATTGGTGCCAAACCAACCTCAAATATGATTTTTGGGGGTTAGGGACAACATGGCCCCACCAACCGCCCAAAAATGCAGGGTGGCTTGCCCCCTGGGCAACGGCAAAGGGCCGCACCCCTTGGGACGGGGCTTCGCCGCTTGCCCAAGGGGGCCCCCCTCCGGTCGCATTGAGCACGTCGTAAAAAAGGGGTAAACGCCACCAGTTTTGAGATATTTGGGGCGCAAGTTGCAAGGAATAAAGGGATTGGAGAGAAATTCCACCATAGCTGGTCCGGGAGAGTCCGATGCGTGGGAGCACCTGGGCGCCAAAGTGATCGTACTGGCTTGTTGGACTTTTTCAGTCACCAAAACATGCAAACTAGCAGAAACAATCATCGTAAACGTGTTCTGCCACTTCTCACGATCGTTTTGAGTATATGTGAGCCCGTTTTTTGGGCCGTTTAGCATCATTTATGAGATGAATACAGAAAACTCCTGAGTTTGGGTGATTTTGATGATGGCATGGGCGGAAAAAATTTTTTTTCAGGGGGGGGGGTCCAAAAAATGCAAAAATTTTTTATCGCATTTTTGGGTACTATTTGATGTGGACTTTGCAATGAAAGCAAAAAAAAGGGGGTGCGCATACCAGTTTGGAGATATGGGCATTGCAAAAATTCGGTCCAAGAGGGTTGGAAACTTTGTTTTGCCGTTTTCTCCGTTTTTTTTTCTCGGCACAGGGGTGCACCCACACCCACCACCGACCACGTATTGGTGCCAAACCAACCTCAAATATGATTTTTGGGGGTTAGGGACAACATGGCCCCACCAACCGCCCAAAAATGCAGGGTGGCTTGCCCCCTGGGCAACGGCAAAGGGCCGCACCCCTTGGGACGGGGCTTCGCCGCTTGCCCAAGGGGGCCCCCCTCCGGTCGCATTGAGCACGTCAGAAAAAAGGGGTAAACGCCACCAGTTTTGAGATATTTGGGGCGCAAGTTGCAAGGAATAAAGGGATTGGAGAGAAATTCCACCATAGCTGGTCCGGGAGAGTCCGATGCGTGGGAGCACCTGGGCGCCAAAGTGATCGTACTGGCTTGTTGGACTTTTTCAGTCACCAAAACATGCAAACTAGCAGAAACAATCATCGTAAACGTGTTCTGCCACTTCTCACGATCGTTTTGAGTATATGTGAGCCCGTTTTTTGGGCCGTTTAGCATCATTTATGAGATGAATACAGAAAACTCCTGAGTTTGGGTGATTTTGATGATGGCATGGGCGGAAAAAAATTTTTTTTCAGGGGGGGGGGTCCAAAAAATGCCAAAAATTTTTTTCGCTTTTTTGGGTACTATTTGATGTGGACTTTGCAATGAAAGCAAAAAAAAGGGGGTGCGCATACCAGTTTGGAGATATGGGCATTGCAAAAATTCGGTCCAAGAGGGTTGGAAACTTTGTTTTGCCGTTTTCTCCGTTTTTTTTTCTCGGCACAGGGGTGCACCCACACCCACCACCGACCACGTATTGGTGCCAAACCAACCTCAAATATGATTTTTGGGGGTTAGGGACAACATGGCCCCACCAACCGCCCAAAAATGCAGGGTGGCTTGCCCCCTGGGCAACGGCAAAGGGCCGCACCCCTTGGGACGGGGCTTCGCCGCTTGCCCAAGGGGGCCCCCCTCCGGTCGCATTGAGCACGTCGTAAAAAAGGGGTAAACGCCACCAGTTTTGAGATATTTGGGGCGCAAGTTGCAAGGAATAAAGGGATTGGAGAGAAATTCCACCATAGCTGGTCCGGGAGAGTCCGATGCGTGGGAGCACCTGGGCGCCAAAGTGATCGTACTGGTTTGTTGGACTTTTTCAGTCACCAAAACATGCAAACTAGCAGAAACAATCATCGTAAACGTGTTCTGCCACTTCTCACGATCGTTTTGAGTATATGTGAGCCCGTTTTTTGGGCCGTTTAGCATCATTTATGAGATGAATACGAAAAACTCCTGAGTTTGGGTGATTTTGATGATGGCATGGCCGGAAAAAAAATTTTTCAGGGGGGGGGGGTCCAAAAAATGCCAAAAATTTTTTATCGCATTTTTGGGTACTATTTGATGTGGACTTTGCAATGAAAGCAAAAAAAAGGGGGGTGCGCATACCAGTTTGGAGATATGGGCATTGCAAAAATTCGGTCCAAGAGGGTTGGAAACTTTGTTTTGCCGTTTTCTCCGTTTTTTTTTCTCGGCACAGGGGTGCACCCACACCCACCACCGACCACGTATTGGTGCCAAACCAACCTCAAATATGATTTTTGGGGGTTAGGGACAACATGGCCCCACCAACCGCCCAAAAATGCAGGGTGGCTTGCCCCCTGGGCAACGGCAAAGGGCCGCACCCCTTGGGACGGGGCTTCGCCGCTTGCCCAAGGGGCCCCCCCTCCGGTCGCATTGAGCACGTCGTAAAAAAGGGGTAAACGCCACCAGTTTTGAGATATTTGGGGCGCAAGTTGCAAGGAATAAAGGGATTGGAGAGAAATTCCACCATAGCTGGTCCGGGAGAGTCCGATGCGTGGGAGCACCTGGGCGCCAAAGTGATCGTACTGGCTTGTTGGACTTTTTCAGTCACCAAAACATGCAAACTAGCAGAAACAATCATCGTAAACGTGTTCTGCCACTTCTCACGATCGTTTTGAGTATATGTGAGCCCGTTTTTTGGGCCGTTTAGCATCATTTATGAGATGAATACAGAAAACTCCTGAGTTTGGGTGATTTTGATGATGGCATGGCCGGAAAATTTTTTTTTCAGAGGGGGGGTCCAAAAAATGCCAAAAATTTTTTCGCATTTTTGGGTACTATTTGATGTGGACTTTGCAATGAAAGCAAAAAAAAGGGGGTGCGCATACCAGTTTGGAGATATGGGCATTGCAAAAATTCGGTCCAAGAGGGTTGGAAACTTTTTTTTGCCATTTTCTCCGTTTTTTTTTCTCGGCACAGGGGTGCACCCACACCCACCACCGACCACGTATTGGTGCCAAACCAACCTCAAATATGATTTTTGGGGGTTAGGGACAACATGGCCCCACCAACCGCCCAAAAGTGCAGGGTGGCTTGCCCCCTGGGCAACGGCAAAGGGCCGCACCCCTTGGGACGGGTCTTCGCCGCTTGCCCAAGGGGGGCCCCCTCCAGTCGCATTGAGCACGTCGTAAAAAAGGGGTAAACGCCACCAGTTTTGAGATATTTGGGGCGCAAGTTGCAAGGAATAAAGGGATTGGAGAGAAATTCCACCATAGCTGGTCCGGGAGAGTCCGATGCGTGGGAGCACCTGGGCGCCAAAGTGATCGTACTGGTTTGTTGGACTTTTTCAGTCACCAAAACATGCAAACTAGCAAAAACAATCATCGTAAACGTGTTCTGCCACTTCTCACGATCGTTTTGAGTATATGTGAGCCCGTTTTTTGGGCCGTTTAGCATCATTTATGAGATGAATACGGAAAACTCCTGAGTTTGGGTGATTTTGATGATGGCATGGCCGGAAAAAAAATTTTTTTTCAGGGGGGGGGGGTCCAAAAAATGCCAAAAATTTTTTTCGCTTTTTTGGGTACTATTTGATGTGGACTTTGCAATGAAAGCAAAAAAGGGGGGGTGCGCATACCAGTTTGGAGATATGGGCATTGCAAAAATTCGGTCCAAGAGGGTTGGAAACTTTGTTTTGCCGTTTTCTCCGTTTTTTTTTCTCGGCACAGGGGTGCACCCACACCCACCACCGACCACGTATTGGTGCCAAACCAACCTCAAATATGATTTTTGGGGGTTAGGGACAACATGGCCCCACCAACCGCCCAAAAATGCAGGGTGGCTTGCCCCCTGGGCAACGGCAAAGGGCCGCACCCCTTGGGACGGGGCTTCGCCGCTTGCCCAAGGGGGCCCCCCTCCGGTCGCATTGAGCACGTCGTAAAAAAGGGGTAAACGCCACCAGTTTTGAGATATTTGGGGCGCAAGTTGCAAGGAATAAAGGGATTGGAGAGAAATTCCACCATAGCTGGTCCGGGAGAGTCCGATGCGTGGGAGCACCTGGGCGCCAAAGTGATCGTACTGGTTTGTTGGACTTTTTCAGTCACCAAAACATGCAAACTAGCAGAAACAATCATCGTAAACGTGTTCTGCCACTTCTCACGATCGTTTTGAGTATATGTGAGCCCGTTTTTTGGGCCGTTTAGCATCATTTATGAGATGAATACGAAAAACTCCTGAGTTTGGGTGATTTTGATGATGGCATGGCCGGAAAAAAAATTTTTCAGGGGGGGGGGGTCCAAAAAATGCCAAAAATTTTTTATCGCATTTTTGGGTACTATTTGATGTGGACTTTGCAATGAAAGCAAAAAAAAGGGGGGTGCGCATACCAGTTTGGAGATATGGGCATTGCAAAAATTCGGTCCAAGAGGGTTGGAAACTTTGTTTTGCCGTTTTCTCCGTTTTTTTTTCTCGGCACAGGGGTGCACCCACACCCACCACCGACCACGTATTGGTGCCAAACCAACCTCAAATATGATTTTTGGGGGTTAGGGACAACATGGCCCCACCAACCGCCCAAAAATGCAGGGTGGCTTGCCCCCTGGGCAACGGCAAAGGGCCGCACCCCTTGGGACGGGGCTTCGCCGCTTGCCCAAGGGGCCCCCCCTCCGGTCGCATTGAGCACGTCGTAAAAAAGGGGTAAACGCCACCAGTTTTGAGATATTTGGGGCGCAAGTTGCAAGGAATAAAGGGATTGGAGAGAAATTCCACCATAGCTGGTCCGGGAGAGTCCGATGCGTGGGAGCACCTGGGCGCCAAAGTGATCGTACTGGCTTGTTGGACTTTTTCAGTCACCAAAACATGCAAACTAGCAGAAACAATCATCGTAAACGTGTTCTGCCACTTCTCACGATCGTTTTGAGTATATGTGAGCCCGTTTTTTGGGCCGTTTAGCATCATTTATGAGATGAATACAGAAAACTCCTGAGTTTGGGTGATTTTGATGATGGCATGGCCGGAAAATTTTTTTTTCAGAGGGGGGGTCCAAAAAATGCCAAAAATTTTTTCGCATTTTTGGGTACTATTTGATGTGGACTTTGCAATGAAAGCAAAAAAAAGGGGGTGCGCATACCAGTTTGGAGATATGGGCATTGCAAAAATTCGGTCCAAGAGGGTTGGAAACTTTTTTTTGCCATTTTCTCCGTTTTTTTTTCTCGGCACAGGGGTGCACCCACACCCACCACCGACCACGTATTGGTGCCAAACCAACCTCAAATATGATTTTTGGGGGTTAGGGACAACATGGCCCCACCAACCGCCCAAAAGTGCAGGGTGGCTTGCCCCCTGGGCAACGGCAAAGGGCCGCACCCCTTGGGACGGGGCTTCGCCGCTTGCCCAAGGGGGGCCCCCTCCAGTCGCATTGAGCACGTCGTAAAAAAGGGGTAAACGCCACCAGTTTTGAGATATTTGGGGCGCAAGTTGCAAGGAATAAAGGGATTGGAGAGAAATTCCACCATAGCTGGTCCGGGAGAGTCCGATGCGTGGGAGCACCTGGGCGCCAAAGTGATCGTACTGGTTTGTTGGACTTTTTCAGTCACCAAAACATGCAAACTAGCAAAAACAATCATCGTAAACGTGTTCTGCCACTTCTCACGATCGTTTTGAGTATATGTGAGCCCGTTTTTTGGGCCGTTTAGCATCATTTATGAGATGAATACGGAAAACTCCTGAGTTTGGGTGATTTTGATGATGGCATGGGCGGAAAAAAAATTTTTTTTCAGGGGGGGGGGGTCCAAAAAATGCCAAAAATTTTTTTCGCTTTTTTGGGTACTATTTGATGTGGACTTTGCAATGAAAGCAAAAAAGGGGGGGTGCGCATACCAGTTTGGAGATATGGGCATTGCAAAAATTCGGTCCAAGAGGGTTGGAAACTTTGTTTTGCCGTTTTCTCCGTTTTTTTTTCTCGGCACAGGGGTGCACCCACACCCACCACCGACCACGTATTGGTGCCAAACCAACCTCAAATATGATTTTTGGGGGTTAGGGACAACATGGCCCCACCAACCGCCCAAAAATGCAGGGTGGCTTGCCCCCTGGGCAACGGCAAAGGGCCGCACCCCTTGGGACGGGGCTTCGCCGCTTGCCCAAGGGGGGCCCCCTCCAGTCGCATTGAGCACGTCGTAAAAAAGGGGTAAACGCCACCAGTTTTGAGATATTTGGGGCGCAAGTTGCAAGGAATAAAGGGATTGGAGAGAAATTCCACCATAGCTGGTCCGGGAGAGTCCGATGCGTGGGAGCACCTGGGCGCCAAAGTGATCGTACTGGCTTGTTGGACTTTTTCAGTCACCAAAACATGCAAACTAGCAGAAACAATCATCGTAAACGTGTTCTGCCACTTCTCACGATCGTTTTGAGTATATGTGAGCCCGTTTTTTGGGCCGTTTAGCATCATTTATGAGATGAATACAGAATACTCCTGAGTTTGGGTGATTTTGATGATGGCATGGCCGGAAAAATTTTTTTTTCAGGGGGGGGGTCCAAAAAATGCGAAAATTTTTTTTCGCTTTTTTGGGTACTATTTGATGTGGACTTTGCAATGAAAGCAAAAAAAAGGGGGTGCGCATACCAGTTTGGAGATATGGGCATTGCAAAAATTCGGTCCAAGAGGGTTGGAAACTTTGTTTTGCCGTTTTCTCCGTTTTTTTTTCTCGGCACAGGGGTGCACCCACACCCACCACCGACCACGTATTGGTGCCAAACCAACCTCAAATATGATTTTTGGGGGTTAGGGACAACATGGCCCCACCAACCGCCCAAAAATGCAGGGTGGCTTGCCCCCTGGGCAACGGCAAAGGGCCGCACCCCTTGGGACGGGGCTTCGCCGCTTGCCCAAGGGGGCCCCCCTCCGGTCGCATTGAGCACGTCAGAAAAAAGGGGTAAACGCCACCAGTTTTGAGATATTTGGGGCGCAAGTTGCAAGGAATAAAGGGATTGGAGAGAAATTCCACCATAGCTGGTCCGGGAGAGTCCGATGCGTGGGAGCACCTGGGCGCCAAAGTGATCGTACTGGCTTGTTGGACTTTTTCAGTCACCAAAACATGCCACCTAGCACCTTCCGAGGAAAACTGATAATGAAAAGAAACAGTGGCAGATCACCAGAGGTTGCTTAGCCGTAGTTGTATGTGTGGGCATTGCGGGTGTGGGCATTGCATAAACACCCCACCCCCTAGCCCTGAACACCCTGCATAACTCAAATGCTGGTGTTTAGGCGATAAACTACCTATGCAAAGCCCCCACACGTGCCATTGACAGTAGTCCCTGGGTGTGGAATGACGTGGGTGTAAACTGGACTTGGTTAAGGCCTTGGCCGGGCCGTAAATGTTGCTTTGTGTCAAAAAACCGGACTTGGTTATCGAAGAGGAATGACATACAGATGAGGCTGCACAAAGGCGCGGCTTAGTTGGGGGCCCGGTTAAGGTGTTGGCGTAGGCTATGGAATAATTAGCAGCTCAGCTCTGGGCGCGTTGGCGGGCCGGCGCTTTACCATGCACAAAGACGGAGGGGGTGGGCTGGGGTATTCGGTCCAACATAAATAAGCACATCCAACAGCGCTTGAGGTCGAAGGTGGCAAAGCATTCGCTCATTTGAGACGCAGGATGCATAAAGTATGTTAAGGGTGAATAGCATCGCCTCCGCGGGAAGGCAGGAACTGAACCATGGACAAACGTCTGCACTGCTCCTTTGGTTTGGGCACATTTGTGTCGTCTTCGGGTTCTGGCTTGCGCTCGGAACCTCTTTTGTTCTTTCCGGTGTGGCGTGAAAACTGCTGCGGAGACAGGCAGTGGGGGGTGGTAGTGGTGCTGGGGGTCTGCACGTGGGCGATTTAACGTATTGAAGGGTCCCTCAGAGTCGAAAAAATTGTTACGGCTGAGTGGGGGGGGCAGGGGCTGTGGGAGCGGGTTACCTCGACGAGTCTTACGGACTAGTTTGATAACAGACGTTAACTGCTTGCGAGGAGCCAGTGGCAGTGACTTGAGCATAAGACGCATATCCGGTGTGGCCGTGAGTTCTTTGCACAGAGAAAATCGCTGGGGAAGTGGTTTGGAAAATGGTTGGGGAGATGGCTGGGGAAGTGGTTGGGAAAGTGGTTGAGAAAGTGGTTCGGGAAGTAGTCGGGGAGTTGGGTGAAGAAGTTGTTGGGGAAGTGGTTGGAGAAGTGGCTTGGGAGGTGGTTTGGGAAGTGGTTAGTTGGGGTTGGGGTTGTTGAGGACGTGGTTGGAGAAGTGGTTGGAGCATCGGTTGGCGAAGTGGTTGGGGAAGTGGTTGGGGAAGTGGCTGGTAAAGTAGTTGGAGAAGTGGTTGGGGAAGTGGTTGGGGAAGTGGCTGGTACATTAGTTGGAGAAGTGGTTGGGGAAGTGGTTAGGGAAGTGGTCGGGGAATTAGTTGGGGAAGTGCTTGGGGAAGTGCTTGGGGAAGTGGTTGGGGAAGTGGTTGGGGAAGTGGTTGGGCAAGTGGTTGGGAAAGTGGTAAAGGAAGTGGGTGGGGAAGTGGGTGGGGAAGTGGTTGGGGAAATGGTTGGGGAAGTGGTTGGGGAAGTGGGTGGGGAAGTGGGTGGGGAAGTGGTTGAGGATGTGGTTGGGGAAGTGGGTGGGGAAGTGGGAGGGGAAGTGGGTGGGGAAGTGGTTGGGGACGTGGGTGGGGAAGTGGTTGGGGAAATGGTTGGCGAAGTGGTCGGAGAAGTGGTTGGGGAAGTGGTTGGGAATGTGGCTTGGGAAGTGGGTGGGGAATTGGGTGGGGAAGTGGTTGGGGACGTGGGTGGGGAAGTGGTTGGGGAATCGGTTGGGGAAGTGGTTGGAGAAGTGGTTGGGGAAGCGGTTGGGGAAGTAGTTGGGGAAGTGGTTGGGGAAGTGGTTGGGGACTTAGTTGGGGAAGTGGTTGGAGAAGTGCGTGGAGAAGTTGTTGAAGAAGTGGTTGCGGAAGTGGTTGGGGAAATGGCTGGGGAAGTGGTTGGGAAACTGATTGGGGAAGTGGTTGGGGCAGTGGGTGGGGAAGTGGTTGGGGAAGTGGTTGGGGACGTGGTTTGGGAAGTGGTTGGGGAAGCGGTGGGAGATGTGGTTGCGGAAGTGGTTGGCGAAGTGGTCAGGGAAGTGGTCCGGGAAGTGGCTAGGAATGTGGTTCGAGAAGTGGGTGGGGAATTGGGTGAGGAAGTGGTTGGGGAAGTGGTTGGGGACGTGGTTTGGGAAGTGGTTGGGGAAGCGGTGGGAGATGTGGTTGCGGAAGTGGTTGGCGAAGTGGTCGGGGAAGTGGTCGGGGAAGTGGCTAGGAATGTGGTTGGAGAAGTGGGTGGGGAGTTGGGTGAGGAAGTGGTTGGGGAATCGGTTGGGGAAGTGGTTGGGGAATCGGTTGGCGAAGTGGTTGGAGAAGTGGTTTGGGAAGTGGTTGGGGAATTAGTTGGGGAAGTGGTTGGAGAAGTGCGTGGGGAAGTGGTTGGGGAAGTGGGTGGGGAAGTGGGTGGGGAAATGGTTGGGGACGTAGGTCGGGATTTTGTTTGGGAAGTGGTCGGGGAAGTGGTTGGGGAATGGCTGGGGAAATGGTTGGGGAAGTGGTTGGAGAAGTGGTTGGGGAAGTGGTTGGGGAAGTGGTTGGGGAAGTGGTTGGGGAAGTGGTTGGGAAAATGGTTGGAGAAGTGGTCACTAGAATCATCACCTGACGAAGAGGACTCTTAAATAAAGTGGTTACAAATGGGCAAATACTCACAACAAATATATCCACGACTCTATGTGACTGGCAAATTCGTCCAACCCATGTCATATGTGGCTGCACTACGTTTGGTACAGAATTAAAATTAGGTACCAAATCAATACGGTCCCTATACCTACTGTAGCTTGGACAAGGGCGTAGCTTATACAGGGGGGGGGGGGGGCAATAATCCCAAAAATGTCTGTGGTAGCGGGTCTGAAACATAGCGAAGATGACCCGAGTGTGAAACCAGGTTATGCAGTGATCGACCTCCACGCCCGTAGGGCTCGCAGGGATTTTGGAAACAAATGCTTGCTTGTGCTGTCCTGTTCCCCATACCCTGGTTGTTGGTTTTCTTGGCGGTTATCGCAGGTTGTTCATGTAGATTCTTTGTACAATGAAATAATGAAGCACGTTTCACATGATGAATGTTGAGAAAAAGCCAAAAAGAAGTGCAAAACCATCAGTAAATCAGCTAGAAAGGTCCCATACTACCCGAACCGCCATCACTAGTCCCCACAACAGCCAGAAATTGAAAAACACATCACGCAGAAAAATATGAATCATCAACCAAGATTCAAATGATTCCTGCAATGAAGATGCGCTTCCGTATGAAAGAAATACCCGCCTGGGTGAATATGCTATAAACATTCAAACGGAACCACAATGCATTCATCTCAGGGAACCGCAGGGCAATTCATTACCATTCACTAGTTGTGCCAGGGTTTGTCTTGGGTCGCAAGAAGCCTAGAACATGTCTGGTGTCAACCTGTGCAATGAGGTGGTATGTCTGTTGAGAAGGCGTATCTGTTTCGACAGAGGCGCATTAGTTGATGCGGTGGGTGGGTGGAGGGGTCTATACCTGGTTGGCCTGGTTAGTGGGGGCAACAGCATGCACAGAAGGAGTTCTTCAGCAAGAAACCCCGAGACAAAAACACGATGGCCACAACAGATACCCGACAAGAAACGATCAACACCATTCCATGCAATAGCGTTACTTTCGCAGGCAACATCTGTTCAAACCCCAGGTTCACAAAGATACACATCGCGACTTAAACTGCCCCCTTCATGTACAGCCTCGGGGCCTGGCACTGTCTCTGTACTGGTACACGGGCGGCGGCATTTTCAGACTCCACCCGCCTTCCTACGTACCTTGCTATACCTTCGCAAGGGTGTGGATCGGGGGTCCGGTGGTTCATCGAGGTCACGACTCGGCGACCTCTGCGCCGAGGCTACAATACACGCACAACACCGCCAAGGGCCGTGCCGGCTTCACAAGTCTGGACTCGCAGGCAGAAGGCAATAGGGGGTGGGGGCAAGTGCATGGGGACTCTGTTACCCATAGATGATCGGCGCCGCCCATGTAGCTGTCAATATAAATGGGGGCTGCACTGATGCGTGTGGGAACATCCCACGTCCTTGGCAAGTGCTACCTGTGTTAAGAGTTACTGGACGGCACTCCAACAGAAGCCCCTGCTCACGACGAGGCCATTCCTCGGGCAAACGTGTGTCAAGAGCGGCACACCGCCGCCTTCAAAACAAAAAACACGGGACTCGGGGCAACGGAAGGGCCACGCAGCGTGGCAGCATGGCAGCAGCACAGCACGGCACAGACTTGCTCAGGCCCGTGTGGGGAGCAAGGTCACGGACGTCTTTTGTGGGTGAGCGTCTTGCAGGCGACCTGCTGGTCCGTGAGGGTCAAGGTCTCGGGGGTGGGGGTTGTCCCACTGCTCACACTGGGCCAGGGCATTGGGCGGGGGGAGGGGGGGCGCAGGTGCATGGGGCGTCTGTCGGCAGAGCCCCCGCAGGGTATATATATGTATGCACATCATGAAATAATCGGCGCCGCCCATGTACCTGTCAATATAAATGGGGGCTGCACTGATGCGTGTGGGAACATCCCACGCCCTTGGCAAGCGCTACATGTGTTAACAGTGGCTAGACGGCACTCGAAAAGCAGCCCCCACTCACAACACGTGTACCACCGGGTGCCCAAGGCATTGCACTGGCGCGGTACATGGCGTGGGCACACAATGCCCCGTGCTGCACGTTATATTTGGTGCACGCCAGACATCAGTGATCACCACAACACCCGAGCAAGTGAAGACCTTTGATGGTATTCATTACCACGCCTCCCCACCGAAGCCACGAACAAAAGCGGACCCCCCCTCCGTCCCGCATCCGGCGCGCTTGCACTGCCACCCCAGGCCGTGTCCAGGCGGTCTGTGGGGCTGTTTGGTGGCGTTGTTGCAGCCGTTGCGCCAGCACTACCGCCTCCCGCCCGTGCTGCATGCATTGCTTCGTCAGGAGCTGCGCAGCGGTCATGCAGCCGTTGGGCAAGCCTCGCAAGCGCCCGCGGTGCGCCCTGCAGAAATGCGACGGGGCTTGGGCGGCCATGTCACAGCCGTTGTACTGGCACCGCCGGCCGCCCCCATGATTCATGCAGAGGTGCCCGGGGGCGGCGGCGGACTTCGTGCAACCCTTCCACTGGCACCGCCGGCCGCCCCCGTGCGCCTTGCAGAGGTGCCCGGAGGCGACGGCCCCTCTATTGCAGCCCGGGTGCCGACACGTTCGGGCGCGACCTGTGGGATGTGAGGAACGAGGGGGGCACATACACCGAGTCAGGCGTCAGGCGGTTAACGTCTTTCGTGCGACCTGCCAATCTGTCATGGTCAGGGTCTGGGGGGGGGGGGGGGGCTGCTCACGATGGGCCAGGGATTAGGGTGTGTGGGGACTGCGTCAGCAGGGTATATACATGTATGTACATCATGAAATAATTGGCGCCGCCCATGTATCAGTCAATATAAACGAGGGCTGCACTGAGGCGTGTTCAAACGCCGCACGCGCTTGGCAAGCGCTGCAAGGGTTAAGGGTGACTGGACTGGGAGCTTTCATGCCAGCTTTGCCCACCTGTTGTGGCCAATTTTGGTTCACCATTGCGCATTAATCCAGCCCGGAGAGTGAAAAATGAGAAGGACAAAAGAATGGCACGTGGAACAAAAGTCACAGAGAGTCCATTGGCAAGATCCTCCTTTCCAGTCTTTTCAAGCCTGACTGACAAGGAATGCGGGTCAGGGGGTATTTTTTCCTTCATTTCGGTGCTGCTCGACTGTTTGTGCACAGGCTGCCCCCCCCGTTGGTCCCCATTGCTCCATGCCCCCGGCTTCATGGTTTCTGTTGGCTGCTGCCTTCGGTGCCGTGGAGGCTTCCCCGTAGCACTCCCGTAGTAGAAGACCTTGTTGCATTCCTGCTTCATCCTGAAAAATTGACCAGGCGCCCCCAACTTGGGGCCGCTGTCGGCATGGGCAGAAGTGGCAGCCACATCCGGCTCAGGCACCTTGGAGATAGACAGATTTGACGGGTCCTGTAGTTGAGGGATACCATTACCTCACATCCTACGTTCCACTTGTGCCCCAGTCCGGGACCCAGGGCAACGGAAGGGCCACGCAGCGTGGCAGCCCCACGGCAGCAGCACAGCACGGCACAGACTTGCTCAGGCTCGTGTGGGGGAGCAGAGTCACGGACGTGTTTTGTGGGTGAGCGTCTTGCGGGCGACGTGCTGGTCCGTGAGGGTCAAGGTCTCGGGGGTGGGGGTTGTCCCACTGCCCACACTGGGCCAGGGCATTGGGCAGGGGGGGGGGGGGCGCAAGTGCATGGGGCGTCTGTCGGCAGAGCCCCCGCATATTATGTATGTACATCATGAACTAATCGGCGCCACCCATGTAGCTGTCAATATAAAGGGGGGCTGCACTGATGCGTTTAGGAACATCCCACGCGCTTTGCAAGCGCTACATGTGTTAAGAGTGACTGGACGGCACTCGAAAAGCAGCCCCCACTCACGACGAGGCCATTCGTCGGGCAGACGTGTGTCAAGCCTGAGACCTCAGTTCTGATGAAGCCCGGTACCTAACTAAATGTGTCCCAAAAAACACACGGTCCAAACAGAAGTGTTCGTTGGACAAGGCATTCGTTGCACACAGGGACGGAGGGGGGGGGGGGGCTGACTGGCCACAGAACCATCAGCCCTATGAATTGTCGTGAGTGAGTCAGTGTGAGTGTGAGTGTGAGTGTGAGTGTGAGTGTGAGTGTGAGTGTGAGTGTGAGTGTGAGTGTGAGCCCCGGTTGTGCCTGCCACTACAGCCCCCATTTCGTTCTGGCGACTGCAGTGTGGCAAGTGTTCGAGGCGATCGCGTCAGGGAATGTGGGGGGGGGAGGGGGTCTTTGCAGCATGAAGACATGACTGGCAGAGATGTATGCAGTACCTCTGCATGGAGGGCTGCCAGTCATTCCCTTCAAAGAGAAAATCTGGAACAAGAGAACGGGTGGTGGAACAAGGAGCCAGAGGGAAGGGGGAGGAGAAGGCGTTCACTCTACGCAAGCATTCCATAATGGGAAAGCCGCTGCCACCAAAAGCAGAATGCTTGGGCAAACTGGCCATCATGTCTACCATGACCGTGTGTGTGATCCGGGTTGCAGAGCGGGTGAAATGACGCATTTCATAATGACAAAGAAATTATCAGCCTGCACACACCTCCACCAACCAGTCAACACACAGAAGCCCGGTGCATGCCTACCCCTTGCATTCACTGCCCAGTGAGACCTCCGCAAGCCTACCCGCTGGCAGCAGCGAAAGGTGGGTCGGACGAGAAAACTGGTCTCCACTGGGCGGATGACATGAGCATAGCAGTCCCCTTGCCCTTGTGCACAAGATGCACTCCACGCTGAAACTGCGGCGGCAGCGTCAACGACGCACAGGATGTCACACACGCAATGGACCCGGAGTTCGAGACAGACGCAGCCGCAGTGGTATGACCGCAGGGAGATGGCCGGGACAGATGCAGCTGCAGTGCACATGTTGTAACTGAGTTACTATTGGAAATGGAGAAATTCTGATTGAGCAACACTCTTAATGAGATCAGCCTTTCGTGCCATACACAAGGCCTTCCCCTTAAAAACTTTGCAATCGCCATTTTGTCACCACGGGACACGGTCTTCACACAACGCCATGCACATGCCTCGCATATGAGTTCTTTGATTCGCTTGGACAGCATTGGGGTCTCTCAACCGAGGGTCATGCCCCCGGTCCTTTTCTACTACCCCCCTCCCTGCGGGGCTCCAGTCAAGCGGCCCTAGTGCCCCCCACGCTTGACGACACGCCTTCTCATAGTATACGCAGCTTGTGGGGTGGTCTGATTGTACCCCTACCGTCTTACGCACAGCCACGCAGGCCGAGTGAGCGGTATAAGTGTGGGAAAGGAGCTTCACAACATCGCTTTTGCTGCTTGACAATCCCGTCGCCACTGTCCACGTGTCTTCAGGTGTTAATTCCCGCAACTTGCGAGTTAATTCCTGGAACTTGCGAGTGCACTCCATGACACTACACGGGACTACCCATGGCTTGTCAAACGCCAGTAAACAGTTTCCTAACGATAGATCATCCTCAATCCCATTCTGATAGAGATCAAGGTGCAGCGTGGATAATGAAGGTGCGTCCTTCAGTGAAGCAAGGGCCTGTGCACCGGTGGCTCCAATCGAATTGGCACGCAGATGAAGCCACAGGGTGTGTAATGAAGGCGCATCTCTCAGTGTAGCAAGGGCCTGTGCACCACTGGGTCCGATAGAATTCCAATTGAGATCAAGGTGCAGGTTGGTTAATGAAGGTGCATCCTTCAGCGCGGCAAGGGCCTGTGCACCGGTGGGTCCAATCGAATTGAAAGATAAATAGAGCTCCAAGTAACGCAAAGAGGTTGAATCCTTCAGTGCAGCAAGGGCTTGAGCACCGGCGTCTCCAATCGAATTGCGCCAAAGATCAAGCACCAGGGTGTGCAATGAGGTTGAATCCTTCAGTGCAGCAAGGGCTTGAGCACCGGCGTCTCCAATCGAATTGCGCCGAAGATCAAGCACCAGGGTGTGCAATGAGGGTACATTCTTCAGTGCAGCAAGTGCCCGTGCGCCACTGCGTCCAATCAAAAGGTTTTGAAGGTGAAGCATCAGGAATTCCAAAGAGGTTGCATCCTTCAGGACAGCCAAATCCCAGGCAAAACTGTCCCCTGATGACCTGGATCGGAGCCACGCCCACAAGAGATCCACGACAGTGGCACTGTCAGTGGCCCAGTATTCGACGTGCAAATGCAGTGTTCTTGCACGACTGCCAGACGCTGTCGCTCTCCTGAGTTCCTTTTGCGATTGGCACTTCACCCTCAGATAGCGCCTTTCGAAGAGTTGCCAGAGCCTTCGACAGACTTGGCTCAACACATCGCATTGTAGGAAGGCATCAATGCACTCCCACACATCAGAAGGTAAATGCAACAGCATGCTACACGAGTGCGGGAAAGCGTGCATTGGTAGTCCGCAGTGTAACGTGGCAGAACATGAGCACCAACACAACCAAATAGGAAAAGAGGGACAATCCAATGCATTGGTGCAGGGCTTCTTGTATCCATGAGTGCCGACGTCCTATGCCTATGGCTTGGCACACCTGCCGTCCGCCCTGCCAACAACTGAATCCTCACACACAGGGACAGGCCTGCAGCGGGAAGCCAAACGCAAAAAGAACACCAATCAGCCATTGCCCTCCTGCGACTTGAGAAAGAAAGAGGAGGGGGGGTGGAGAGAATCAGGCGCGCCCCATCAAAGAGCAAAACGGCCTCCAAGCTGACAGTAGCGAAGCTCTTGCAATAAGGCTGTCTCGTGGCTGCAACAGCTACCTCTGACCATGAAGGTCAGAGCACATCCTGCTCAATCGCACACCGAAGAAAAATAAGACAGAAACAATCCTTGTTAAGAGGGAAGTAGGTGGTGGTATTCGTAGGACGTCTTGAATTAGTAACCCCCTCCCTGTCCCGCCTCAACCCCCAAAGGGCACCCCCCCCCCCAGGTCACCCGTCAACTGTCGCCCCCGGGTCACCACTCCCGACCAGCCACTTACCAGAGCAGACCATGCACAAGCTCTCTTAGTTGCTCTATGGAATATAACAGCGACACGTTTTTTTGCAGGAACTAGCAAGTGACGCCCACCCCCCCATGGGTGGGGGCTACACAAGGAGCGGGGCTGAACATGGGGTCGGGGAGGGTACACGAAAAATACATGCAAACCACCTGCAAACCATCAATTCCCACTGAACCCTAAGTCCGAAATGCCAGCCAGGCCCCTCACTGTATGGTAGCAGTGGTATTGGCGCAGTGGTATGCTAGCAGTGGTGTGGCCGCAGTGGTATGGCCGCAGTGGTATGACCGCAGTGGTATGGCCGCAGTGGCATGGCCGCAGTGGTATGGCCGCGGTGGTATGGCCGCAGTGGTATGGCCGCAGTAGTACGGCCGCAGTGGTATGGCCGCAGTGGAATGGCTGCCGTTGTGTGGCCGCAGTGGAATGGCCGCCGTGGTATGGTGGCAGTGGTATGGCCGCAATGGTATCGCCGCATAGGTATGGCCACATTGCCATGGATACATTGCTATGGCCGCAGTGCAATATATCGCACGAAGTCGCCCCCCCCTACCTTGCAGGTAGGGGGGGGGGGGGTAGGGGTGGGGAGGTAGGAGTGGAGGTAGGGGGGGGGGGAGGTAGGGGGGGGGAGGTACGGGGGGCCTGAATAGGTCAAGTATGGACCCGCCACTTAGCTCCAGCCGCGCCTGCCTCACGACCTTCATTGCCATCTCAGTTCCATGATTGTGCGTGTCACGCGGACAGTGCATTGCAGTTCTTGTCCCTTCCATCAGCCCTGAATGGGGTAAGAGTTGGGCTGCATCTACAGGGTTCTGGGCTTTGTCGCCTTTTTGGACTAAGTTCGGGGCGTAGCGTTAAATGTGTCCCACTTTGGTTGCGGCCCGGCGCACTGGTATGCTTGCGTATACTGGCCCCTCTTGGCCACATACCTGTGTGTCGGGTTTACCAGGTCATGGGGGGTGGGGGCGGTCAAAGGTCACCCTCGTGGGCCACTGCCACTGGCCCTGGGCTATTTCGGTCCTTAGGATTTAGAAACCCCAATGGGTATCGGCTTTTGCGGAGGTCAACATGCAGGCAGGCAGGGCGGCGCCGGGGCGCCTGCATGTGGTGAGGGTGTTTGTGCCGTACCGCTGTTCTCTGGGGTGGGACCTATTATACCTGAGAAGGCCGCTGCTCGAATGGCAGCGCACCCGGCGCTTGCCGTGAAGGTGGTGGTTCGATTCCCGCTGGCACTGATGGTTCGGTGGGATCTCCCACCGATCCCTTTGAATACCGGACGGGACCTCCCGTCGATCCGCCCGAGTACAGGTGGCGGCGCGCACTGCTACAAGTGTGTGTGGTGCCTGTGTGTCCTTTTTGGGGGTGACGGGGGGTAAAACGGACGAGACCTCCACCCTATTCGTCGGTACCGGCAGTGGCGCGGGCTGCTGTAGGGGGGGGGGGGTCCAACGATGCCCACTAGAGAGCTCTACGTGCAGGGAACCCAAGAGCAGCAGCTCCCGGGTATCGAACCCCCGCACTGGATGACGGAAGACTATCGCTCTCGCTATTGGGCCGTCTATGTCTCTTACCCGTATTGCGGTATCATTTACCTACGGGGGCGTTCCTGGGGGGGGGGGGGTCGGGGGGGCGGTAAAGGCTCATCTCGTCGCGTGCACTATGGTGTGTTAAACAAAGGGCGGCTGGGGTCTGGCGTCCCACACCGTGAGCCCTCCGTGCTGCACGTAATCGTTGAGGCTGTCGCTGGTGACCTGGGCGCCCGCCAAGCCTCGTCACAACTTTCTGGGGAGGGTGGGGAGGCACAGGAGGGGAAGAGTTCCTGTCTGATGTCACGCATGAGTGTCGCCCGAGGTGATCGGGAGACCGCCCGTGAACGCCATCTTGAGGACGGCTCTGTACGATCTGCGGAATAACATGGCCTCTTGGAGGCCGGGGTGCAATCTTCTACCTCCAACAATGGTGTGACTCCCTGTCTGTGTTGCCGTGTGGGGGGGGGTACCTCGAGGTGGCGAATCAGCTGCCCGCTCTTCCGGAGAAAACATGGGAGGTTCATCCCGGTCTGACTCGTCTTCCTGTTCCTGCGCTTGACCCTCCTGCTGCGAGCGTCGGGCTGTGGTGACATAGCCCCGGAGTAGGGAGGATTTTCGGCGCCCCATGTCAGCCAGTGTGTCCGCGTGTGTGTTACCCACAATACCAACATGTGAGGGGACGTGCATCCAGCGTACTGCTGCTCCTGCCTGTTCAATTTCCTGGAGCAGTTGTTCCCACAAGTCCACGTGGCCCACCGGCCCTCGTGAGCCCTGCCAGTCGTGGCGCCGCCATTTGGTGGCTTTGCCCGTGGCACCCATGACTACCAATTTCGAGTCGGAGCAGATTAGCGTGCGCTTGTGTGGTGTTCTGTGGCGAATGGCATGGATGGCAGCCACGAGTTCCCCCCTGTTGTTTGTTTGTTTTTGATAGCTTGGTATGCATTGTGCCGTGTCCCGGTGATCCCCGAAAAATACCCCGAACCCCCCCACCATGCTAGCCTTTGGATTGGTTTCCGACGAACCATCGGGGTAGATGGCTTCCCATGCCTCTGCCACATATTCATCAATGATCTTCTGGTGTGCCGCCGCCATTGCTCGACCATAGATTTCCTTTTTGCGCATGTTGGGACGTGGATGGCGGAGCCTTGGGGGGGAGGGGTGAGGCTGGTTCAGCCTAGGGTGTTGAAGATTGCCTGTTTCCTTGAGGGACATGATCGCCTTGTGCATATCCCGCACTTCAGCTGTGGGGAGGGTGGGGGCTGGGTGCTCGTGCCACCGTGCCAGTATGCACAGCCATTGTGTGAGGAAAACGTCCCATGTTGGGGGGGTGTCACGAAACTTGACAGCATTGCGCAGGTTCCATGAGGCCATAATGGCAGTCCATATGACCAGGCCCAGCGGGCTCTGGAGGGATAGGACTGCCATGTCCCAGAGGAGGACCTCCGGGTTTGTTTCCGTGGTGTCTTCGAAAATCGCTGGCCCCATGCATTACGTTGCTATATGATATGCGGGGGGGAGGAACCGCCACTCCATGAGGGCGTGCCGCATGTCTTCCGGTTTACCATCAATAAGACAATGTGTGTGATGTGCGAGCCAGCTGGCCGGTTGGCCAGCCTGGTCCCTACAGGCAGTTTCTTCCACAATGCCGTGTGCATAAACGAGTGATGTTTGGGCGGTACTGACAGCTTAGTCGAGACCTGCCAGGTCTCAGGTGTCTGACAGGGTTCTGACGGTTCTTGGAGCATCAGGTACGTGAGCATGACTTTTGTGTTCCAACCCTCCCAGGAAAATCGCCGACGTTTCTTGTGGTGGTGTCATTTGCGGCTGGGGCCAAACCCGACCGAGCTGGGACTTGTACCTCGGGGCCCATGTGGGTGGCAGGTTCCCCCGCAGGTCTGTTGTGAGCTGTCCTATGCGCGTGACTCCTGCCCTGACAAGCTTGGGCAAAAAATACGTGTCGTTATTGGTGTCCCTAAATAGCACCGAGTGCCAGCAGCTCAGCCCTTGCGCTTGATCTGTATTGGGGGGGAGGATGGGGGCTAGTTTCCGTAGGAGGGAGTAGGCTTTGGCCGAAGTGCCCAAAAATGGATAGGTGTTCCAGGGGATGGGGCCTAGCTGGAGCCAGGGGAGATCTCCCAATTCCGCTTGTACCCCGAAACGTTTGGCCCACCAATGCTGCGCAGAAATGGGGGAGAGTTTACTCGTGTCGTGGTGAGACATCACGAAATGTGTGGCATGCTGCCACAGTAGAAGAAGGCTGGGCTTTGGGAGGTGAGCTCCCCCCAGCTTCGGGGGGGAATGCAGGATGGGAAGGGTGAGACCCCAACTGCTTAGTCTTAGGGTCACCCGGTACACATTTGCCAGCTTGGTGCATACATCCTCTGTGGGGAAATATGCCCTCGCCGGATAGATCATCAGTGGGAGTATCCACTCCTGAAGCAGGTGTACACGCTCTGGCATCGTGAGAGGGAGCGTCGCCGCGAACTGCGCGCGTGCCAGTGGTCGGGCCAAGTGGGGAGCAAATGCCTCATCAGGGGTTACGTCCCCAAAGAGGTTCCCCAGATACTTCACCTTGCTTTGCACCGGGATGCCTGTGTTTGTGAGTTTGGTTTTCTGCCGCTCCGTCCAAAAACCGCGTAACAAAAAGGCCGATTTATCCAGATTAATCTTCAATCCAACGAACTTGGCGTACCGCCGTAGCGTGTACATGATGTCTGGTATGAGGGGGCAGATCAGGGCAGCGGAGATGGGGATGTACAACAAGAGGTCATCAGCGTAGAAAAGGACCCTAATGCTAGGGGACGCTGCTTGGAGCATAGGGACCAATACCGAGCAAACCATTGCGAACAGCGCCGGGGAAAGTGGGACCCCCTGGCGGACTCCTGACTCTGGGGTGACTTGCACCTCGCGCACCACGCCCTTGCCCACTCCAAAAACAAAGGGGGATGTTAGCATGTTCATCATGAGTGAGGGTCAGCCCCTGGTTTGGATGGAGTCACGGCGGAAATCCTGATGGCCCTCCCGGAGGTACTGGTGCCCAAAATGACGGAACAAATTGCACAATTCCTTACCACGGGGAAAATTATAGAGGGATGGGCACTGGCCATCCTCAGCCCAATCCCCAAACAAAAGGTTTCAATTTCCGTCACCGAGCTATGCCCGCTGTGTTTGCAAAGTGTGTTATTCAAATGGGTCTCCATGACCCTATATCTCATGCTGCAGGACCTGCTGTTGTATGCCACCCCCCGCAGAACAAAAAGGCTTCATGAAAGGGCGGTTCATTTTTGAGCACATCTGGGAGGCGTGAGCAGCCTGGACCGCTATGGATTATGGTATTTTCCTGTCCATTGACTTCTCAAAAGCGTTTGCATCACAAGTTTTTTTATCGCCTTCTTCACACACATGGGCTTGGTTTCATTTTTTCTACTGCTGTGAGCACCAGCTCCTGTGTGAGTGGCTTAAGCAGCAGGGCTGCTGCTCCTTTAAGTTGTGGGCGGAGGGGCAGTGAGTGCACGAATTACACTCCTCGACGGATTGCTCCCCCTTGGCCATGACCCCTGACCAGAACTGCTTCAGTTCCTCCGCAATCTGTGTGGGTTCCGTGAAGGCGTGTCCTGCCCGATTGCGCAGTGCAGTCAGCTTCCGGTTGGTTTGCAGCCCCCTAGTGAGTCGTGCAATTTCCATCCGTCGCTGTTGCTTACTCTGTGCTTCCTCCGGTTGCCCGTTGAGTGCCGATCGTAGTTTGGATAACACAATCCCTTCCGTCTTGTGTTGGGTGGCTTGTTCTGCCCGTGCCGCGAGCATCGCATATGCCTGCATGGCGTGGCTGGCGTCACTCCCTGTTGGTGCAAAAAATTTGCCGCCTCGGGGGGGTGAGATCGACAGTGCTTGCCTGGTGCATGGCTGTGACCTCACTTAGTCCCTTGGGGTTGACTTGTTTTTCATATGTGTATGCGGTGGTTTTGATGGTGCGAAGTGCCTGTGCCCACCACTCGTCCCCTTGTCCCGTGACTCCCTCAGTCGCTGGGTAAGGCCCGCCTTTGTGTCCTCACACTGCGGGAAGGATGTGGGGATGCGCTGTCTGGGATGGACTGTCGTGGGTGTGGGGGGGGCAAGGGTGGTTACCACTGCGTGGTGGTCTCCACTGGCAATTTTTTTCGTGTAGCACCGTACAATCGAGGCGGAGATGTGTCTGGACACATGGATTTAGTCTATCCTTCCGCGATGGGGGCACTCTTCCTGCTTTGTGTGAAACCCCCACGTCCACCCTTTAGGTCTTTGTGGGTCTTCGTGGTCCAGTGCTGGACCATAGACTTCTTGTCACGTGTCACACAGGCTGAGTAGTGAGAGGGTGCTGAGTTCCTCACCCCTTGCTCTGGCCGCGGGGGGGAGGTTGTCGTGCTCAGATATATATTCGGAGTCATCACCTGGGACGATGACCGAATTGTGGTCTGCAAGGAGGAGTATGTGTTGTGAGAAGGGGGAAACCGCCATTGCTTCTTTCAACTGTAACCATTGGGATTTTCTTTTGTCTGGCTTATCACTGAAGCGAGCAGAAACAACTGTGTACACAAGGCCCTCGGCCTCAAAGCTGACGGTAGCGAAGCTCTTGCAATAAGGCTGTCCCGTGGCTGCAACAGCTACCTCTTGTGCTCAATCCCACACCGAAGAAAAATAAGACGGAAACAATCCTTGTAAAGAGGGAAGGGGGTGGTGGTATTCATAGGACGTCTTGAAATAGTAACCCCCCCCTTGTCCCGCCTCAACCCCCAAAAGGCACCCCCCCCCCCCAGGTCACCCGTCAACTATCGCCCCCTGGTCACCACTCCCGACCTGCCACTTACCAGAGCAGACCATGCACAACGTCTCTTAGTTGCTGTCTCTTAGTTGCTCTATGGAATATAACAGCGACACGTTTTTTTGCAGGAACTAGCAAGTGACGCCCACCCCCCCATGGGTGGGGGCTACACAAGGAGCGGGGCTGAACATGGGGTCGGGGAGGGTACACGAAAAATACATGCAAACCACCTGCAAACCATCAATTCCCACTGAACCCGAAGTCCGAAATGCCAGCCAGGCCCCTCACTGTATGGTAGCAGCGGTATTGGCGCAGTGGTATGCTAGCAATGGTGTGGCAGCAGTAGTATGGCCGCAGTAGTATGGCCGCAGTGGTATGGCCGCAGTGGCATGGCCGCAGTGGCATGGCCGCAGTGGTATGGCCGCGGTGGTATGGCTGCAGTGGTATGGCCGCAGCAGTACGGCCGCAGTGGTATGGCCGCAGTGGAATGGCCGCCGTTCTATCTTGGCAGTGGAATGGCCACCGGGGTATGGTGGCAGTGGTATGGCCGCCATGGTATCGCGGCATAGGTATGGCCACATTGCCATGGACACATTGCTATGGCCGCAGTGCAATATATCGCACGAAGTCGCCCCCCCGTACCTTGGAGGTAAGGGGGGGGGGTAGGGGGGGAGGTAGGGGGGGGTAGGTAGGCAAGGGAGGGAGGGTGTGGAGGCATGGGTGGGGGGGTGGGGGGGGGGTAGGGGGGTGGAGGGCGGGGGATGAGGGGGTGCGGGGGTGAGTACAGCGGGGGCACGCCTTAAAAAGGTCATGCGGCGTCGTTTCAAAATGGTGGATGGGACCGAGTACTTCGAGGTCCATAAAGGAGAGTGGGTGCGGTCGGATTCCGCCCCAGTGGGACCCTGTAAAACGTGCAAAGGCCATGGACTCATCGAAAGGCACTGGGTTTGGAACTGCCCCAGGCTGGAGTGACGGGACTTGGCGGCCCAGCCGGTGGACGCGACATCAATGCTACAACGGCTGGACCGCTTCCGGGGGGGGGGGGGGGGGCTGCGCTGGCACCCACCCCTGTGGCTTCCCAGGACGTCATCGAATGGCCGGCTTTGGTGGAGGCATGGCAGATCCTGGGAGAGACCGACCCCGCGGAGTGTCCAGCGGCCTGTTTGGTTTCGACATGGCGGCCAGCAACCCGGAGAACCTATACGAGCCACCTTCGACGATTCGCCCAGTTCGGGGGCACCGTCCAGCCGAAGCACATGCAGGCGTTGGCGGAAAAGGTCCTGCTCTCCATGTTTGCACAGGGCCAGAAGGCAGCGGCGGCCAGAGGATGCATATCCGCCCTCAAGGCAGTGGCTACCTTGGGGTGGATCCCCCCCCCGCAGTGGGACAGGCTGTGGAGAATTTCCAAGGCGGCGGTGGATTCCCCGGGACAACGACAGTTTGGAGGGCCCGACTTGCTCCAGCTCATGGCTGAATCATGCTCCAGGGCGGGGGAGTGGAAAGTCTATGCCGCAGCGGTCCTGTCCTTCGCCACACTATGCAGGGTGGGTGAAATATCATCCCTCCGCCGGTCGAACATCTCCAAGGTGGGAATTACGTACGAGGGGATCAAGCGGGACCATCGCCAGATCACACGACGACTGGGACCGTACTCGCAGGCCTGGGCTACGTGGCTCCGCAGGATTGCCCCCGGTGAGGCACCAGCATTGGGACGGGCAGCGGATCTCGAAATGGGTATGGCCAAGCTCTTGCAGGGGACCGACAGGGCAGAGGCCAGGTGGCATGCCTGGAGACGAGCGGGCGCAACCTACCTCCGTTGGTTGGGGCTTCCGTGGAGACACCTCCTGTGGTGGGGCCGGTGGCATAGCATCAAAATTGCCCACCTATACGCCTCTCCCCCAGACGAATTTGAATGTGTGCAGACTACGCGACTGCCTTGGCCAGCCGCTGAGGGAATCCGCTGGAGAAAGACCGACATCAGGGACCTCTGGCCGGCCAGCCTCGTGGAGCTCTTCGAAAATGACGAGAGAGTCCGCACATCCCAGGCGGAGACCAAGCGGACACGACCCGCAGGTGGGAACGACAGGACCGAAACGGAGAGAGCCCCGGCGGTGCAGGCGGTCGACGAAAGACGCCGAGAACGAGGAAGCCGCAAATCCAGGCGTACGGTTTCCAAAGGAGTCACAAGAGCGGGGGCCCCACCAGAAGTCGAGCCTCCCGGGGGCACGAGGTCCGTGGACCCGATGCCGACGCGGGGTAGGGCTGACGGCCAATAGCCAGCAGCCCCAGATGCTTCCAAGGAGAGTCCAATCGACGTCGACGAGGAACAGGACGTGGAGATGGGTCCAGCGCGAAAGCATACCACCGGTGGAGGGGCACAAAGCCCAGGACAGCCTCGAGGCGGTGGACGGTTCCAAGGACGACCCCGAGGTTTCACAACATGGAGGACACGGCCCCGAACCACAGCGGGTCTCGGAGCCAGGCACCTGGCATCGCTGGCCCGACGTGCAGCCGGCGGCGCCGGTAAACGATGAGTGCCCCCGGGAGAGGGCAGTGGAAAGGCTGATCCGGTCGGAACGAGGACAGGGGTGGCTGGACGAAATTTCCACAGGCCTGGGACTGAGTGGGGGCCTGCGAGACCTGTTGCACCGGCGAATCCGTTTTTTGTTCATCCAGGGGGGGAGAGTAGCCAGGGACCTGGGTATGGTAGACGTAGATGAACAGCTAATCGCAGCCTTAGACTCCCTGCGGGGGGATGTGTGGTCCTGTGTGCTGCGGGATTCTACCTCCCCGATCACTCTCCTCCTGAGCCTCGACCCTTCTGTGTTGGATAGGGGGTTAGGACAGGTGGGGAATATTCCCATTCCCGAATTTTTGTGGGATTTCCTTGCCCCGCTCGATTTTCAGGAAGTTACGGATCGTGATTTGGGGGAGATGCCAGAGATCTCCCCTGAGGGCCTCATTATGGCACGTGCTTTGGTCAGGGATGGGGTCCTCAGGCAGTGTGCTGAGGGGGGGGGGGGGTCCCCAGGGCCCTAATGGCTACCTGTTCCCCATCCCCAAAAATGCAGTGAAGGCATCCATGATTGTGCATTTGGTGCGCCTCAATAAGTGCCACCAGTTTCGCCCGCCTCGTTTTAGCTTGCCTTCGGTTGAGGACCTTGCCTTCCTTATACAGGCCCACAGCATGGGCCTTTCGAGGCTTTCGCTGGGGTCCCATTGTCTGGGCCACCTGAGCGACCCCTTCCTGCGTGAGCTTGAGAGTTTACGTCTTTCGGCGGAACCGGGTGCCCCCCTCTTGGCCTGTCACATCGACCTCACCAAGGCCTTTTGGTCGTTGACTTTGCCAGAGCCTTATAAAAACAGCTTTAGGGTGCGCATTGAGTGAAAATCCTACGCCTTTTCCTGCCTGCCTTTTGGTTGGCGTTTTTCGCCCGTGATTTGCCAATATGTGCTGGCTTTTGTGACGGGATCAGTAGACACCAGTGGTGTCCTGGTGCTGCACTATTTAGACGATTTTTTGGTCATAGGTTATGGGAAGGCCAAGGTGGGATCGGTGCCGCAGCGTCTGTGCGATGCTCTGCGCAAGGTAGGGGCTGTCATTAGCACCAAGAGTGTCCTTGAACCGGTCCCTGAGATTCAGTGGTTGGGTAAGTGGCTGGTGCTTTCCGGGGACGGGGCGGGGGTTTTCCCAAAAGGGCAGGGGGGGGCTGCTTTGCTTGGTCTCTGGATTCGAACTGCGGTGCTGCCCCTTACGCGCAAGCACGCCCGTCGTATCCTGGGGCGTTTTATTTGGAGCCTGCGCCCAGCGGTTGGGTTCGCCCCTTTTTTGAGTGGCTGGTGGGCCCACTGTCAGTGGGGGCCAAACTGGCTTCAGAACTGCCCCCTGTCCTTGGTCCAGAGCCTCCTGCACTGCCTCTTGCTTTCTTATAGAGCGTGGAAACCGCAGGTATTGCTCCCCCTTAACGTTTGTGGGGGGGGGTCCTGTATGTGGATGCCGCCTTTGATGTGGACAGGTTTAAAGTTGGTGTCTGGGGCCCGACCTTGGGTGGCCGAGTTTTCCCGTGCTCCCCAGGGGTCCGGACCCAGCAGGAGGCTGAGCTCGAAGCCCTGGTGCGTGGGGTCCGGCTCTGCATCAGGGTGGCTTGGCCTGTGTGGCGTCTGATAGGGGATAATTCCTCCGCTTTGGAGCAGGTCGCTTCCCTTAGGGCCAGTGCAGGCCTGCGACGCCAAAACAGGCACCTGCGCAGGCTGTTTTATTTGATCCAGCGCCTGGAGGGCTCGGTGTATCTGGAATTTGTGCCGGGGGACCTGAACCCGGTTGACAGCCTCTCCAGGATAGACTCGGAGTGCAAGGGGTGGATGCAGGATGCCTGTGCAGGGGCAGCAGACCGCCACATGGCTTTACAGTCGTTCCCTGGGGTTCCCTCCCCTGTGTGGGTTTTGGGTTTCCCTAATGGACGTCGGGGGGCGGCCTGTAACCTGGATGCAGTGGCACTGGGTTCTGCTGACCCTCTATCCTGATTTTTTTTTTGGGACTGGGCCATATGAGGTGCTCTGGTTATGCCTGTGAGGTGGTGAACAAAAATAAGCAGCGAGGAACCACAATATGCCTGCATTGTGTTTTGCTTTGTTCGTAAAACGACTGTTAGCTTTGCTAACTGGGGTTTTATGTGTCCGTCTTATTTGTTCCAGATTGTTTTTGTAAAATTTGCCTGGGGAAGCCCGCCCGCCCGCCCGGAACAACAGGAGGCCCGCCCTCCCTCCCAGACAACATGTGTATCTATGGCGTCATAGCGCCTTTGTGGTGTATGGTACAGCAGCGAGGAACCACAATATGCCTGCATTGTGTTTTGCTTTGTTCGTAAAACCCCCCCGTCCAATCCCCCCCCCCCCCAGGGCCCTTCGGCCCACTTCTACTGGGGGGGGGGTGTCGCGTACAAAAGCGAGGAGACTGGCTGCTGCGGGAGATGGCGGCGGAGTGGCGCGGGGAGGGCCGCCCGCTCCACTGAACCTACGCCACCGGGGCCGTCCCTGACGACCCCGAGGCGCGGCGGTGGGGGGACGCCGTCCGCGACGAGGGCAACGAGGGGGCGACGCCGGAGGACTTCGCCCGCCGGCCCACGGCGGTTGCCGCGGGGCTGAAGGCGGCGGAGGTGCTGGGCCTGCGGCTGTGCACCGGCCCCGGGTATGCGGCCATGAACTGGGCCCCACTAACGCGGAAACAACACCCCCAGGCCATTGCTTAGTGGGCAAAATACCCCCCACCCCCGGCCTGGGGGTCGGTGGGTGGGTGGGTCACAGGCCCAAAAAAGTTTGTGTACCTGAAATAGGCCTCAAATGTCCTGCCCATTTCATAAATTCCATTTTTTGCCGGAGGATGTGGGTGGGTGGCTGAGTCGGGCGGGGCTGGCCAGGGCTCCGAACAACCCCCCCCCCCCCTCCCGCCGGCGTCATTAAGCAATGGCCTGGTCAGAAAGCATTGACCTGACGCAGCACGCGAAAGGAAGAACGGGTGACTGTCCAGGGCCCCGTAAAGAAACCGGAACCCGATGGAATGTCACGCAGGGGGGGGGGGGGCATTCTTCTCCATTCCTACGCCTCACTGCCCCACACACGATCGCCACCACACCCCCGCCACCCATTCAGAATGCATGATGCAGCGTTCGGCCTCGGCGTCCAGGGCCAAGCACGGCCCTGCACGAAAGGGGCGCTGCTGATCCTCCTCGTCCTCTGGAGTCCAGGGGCCGCAATGCAGTCCTCTGGAGGGGCAGCCTGCGGCGGCATGAGCACCGCGTTTATCACTCTTGACATGCTCGAAGTGTACTACAAGTTCCTGAAAGGGGTGCCCAAGACGCAGCGCCCCAATAAGACGGTGGTGGAGGTGGGGGCGTTGGACGGGAGGGAGAGCCTGTGGACCGGTCGCCAGGGCTACCGAGTGATCTCCTACGAGGCATCCCCCCGCAACTACTGGGCGATCGTGTCGGGGGCGGGAAGGTCCAGCACCGTGCAGTTCCGCAACGAGGCCGTGGGGGCCACCCCGGGCCAACTGGCCTTCTGCCAACCGCGGTTCAAGAGCAAGAGTACCTCCGCGGACTATGTGATGAACGCCACGGTGCAGAAATGCGCTGGGAAAGTGGCGCAGGTCACCCCGCCTCCGTCTGAATCCCGCAAATGACACCTGCTGTGCGTGCCCTGTCGCTGCGGGGTGATGCATCTTGCCAAGCCTGCCATTGGGAACGCACATCCTGCGGCACCGGCGGCGCACCCGGCGGCGCGCAAGTGGGGTAAATATCGTGGAGCATGGGAAATTGTACCCTTTGTGAACCGGACTTTTGAATGGGGAGCGGTGAGCGCAACATTTTTGTCCGTTTGGAGTATTGTGCCTCACCATTGTGCCCGTTTGGCCTACTTCCGTCACCCAAAATGGAGGAAACCTAATTCCCCTTCCCCTGCAGCACCTGCGGCACGTGCGGCGCGCCTACGGCGCGCAGGAAGCATTCCAATTGCCGTGTGCTCTGTCCCTCCGTCCCTCCGTCCCTCCCTGTCTTCACCCCTCCTTTTTTGGTGCTTGTTGGGTCAGAAGGTCGTTGTCCACTTCCACTGACCAGGGCCAGGGTAGGGCTGCGGGAGGTCAAAGCACGGGCTGTCACTCAACGCACAGGGCCAACGATGCACTGTACAACAACCCCGTGCCTTTATCCGGGGGCCGCCTGGGGAGCAGAATGTTGCTCCAGGACTCATGGCCGGGGGCAACACGGCCGCAGTCGCAGATCCAGCACCGTGGTCTTCACCTGGTCCAGGCCCCTGATACAGAGGGGGCACCTGAGGCAGCACGCGCGCGCGGCACGGCCAGTTGGGGACATGACTGGGACAGGTGTTGTGTTGTCGTTTGGATTTGTCCTCTTGCACCCAATGCCCCAGCGGATGTACTGATTTGGGACCGTGAAGGTCCAGATAACGAAGTGGGTGCCAATTGTATGGTGCTCATGGAACCATTTTGGTGCGCACAAGAGCATTTGATGTGACGGAACACAGTGGCACGTGGCATCTGTCGCTCTGCATCTACGTTGGCTGTTGAAGCCGAGTGCCAGTGGACGGTCACACCACAAGTGCCATCGGAGGGGGTTCTCAGTCCTCAGTTGACGCAGACACTGGACATTGCTGTGGTGATTGGTTTGCGATTCATGTCATGTCATGTCATGGAGCGCTAGAGCCATCGTCCGCTGGTCCGCCCAGTGGGCGTCCATCGGCAGAACGTGTAGCCGTCACACACACACGCACTCCGATGGAATGGGCCCCAGGTGAGGGGGGGCTGAGAGCACCATGCATGGCGCGAAGGAGAGAGGTGCCCGGACCAAGCTAGGCCCACCACGGGCATGCGAGCGGATGCTCAGAGACACCAGTCCCGCCGACAGGCCCCGGCTTTCTGGGAACTGGTGGGTCTCACCTTCGACAGTCGACGCGCGCACTCGAGGCACACTTGGTGAGGCAGTGGTGCGTCTGCCCCTCACAGGCTGCACCGCTGACCCCGGGGGGCGCCCAGGGTGGGTGGCGGCGTCATCGGCCGGCCTGACTTGGGGTTTGCGATTCAATACCCGTGGGCCGTTTGATTTGCCGGTGCAAGAGCAATCTATGCTCCGAAGGGACCCTCCAGTACTTGCTACGGGACCCTGCGTCGCCCTTCCCTGAGGATCTCCTTTCACCTGACTTCAGTTCAAACCAAAGCCCATGCTGGTGCCGAGCAAGAAGGTTCGGGCATGGGACAATCAAGCGAGGGTTGACGGTTGCACTGATGAGGAGACCATGTGCTTGTTCTCTTTCTTTATCATATGCGTGACACGAGGGGCATCCAGTGTGGCCAAGGTTTCCTGCTTATAGGGATTTCCAAGAATGAAAGGTATGATGAACCAACGGTGCACAAGTTGCGCACCTAGGGTTAAGTAGGGCGCCCTGATCGTGATGCATGAGCTAAATCCGCTCGGTTGCCTTTCGTTGTGCCTGCTTCTTTGCTCCCTCACCCCTGTTGTGTGTGGCGCGGCTATTTACCTCCCTGTCACCGTCCCCCCTCCCTTCCTCGTTTCCTCCCTTTCCCTCGCCATCTGTGTCCAGGTCAACGTGACAACCCTCGACATTGCACTGCAATACAAGACGAACGTGTGCCTGCTCAAAGTGGACACGGAGGGATTTGATGGACAAGTGTTGCTTGGGGCTGAAAAGCTCTTGTCGACAGGTCTGCAACTGCGCAGTATTGTCTTCATTTTGGAAAACAGATGCCTCCTTGGGCACTCCCCTGTACCCCCTTGGCCCTCTGGGGCACCCGTGAAAAGAGAGAATTCTCGAGAGGCCATGGTGGTCTAGGCCGTACGGAGTAGAAAGGAGCAGAAGCCACCGACGATTGGGGGTGTGCCCCAGCCTCGAGACCTTGGGCAGGGGAAGTGTATATGTCCGAAAACCCGGCGGCGGGGGGGGGGGGGGGCTTCATTGGCCTCCTGAAGCGGAACTAACGCTTTTTTTTGCCCGCGGTAAAATGTGTCCTGAAGGCGGGAGTATGTGTGTACGTTCGGATACCCCTTGAAGAGGGCTTTATTTCTACGACGTTTTCACCTCTTAACTCAGCACAAGTTGGGAGTAATCGGCCCAACGGTGATTTGTATTCAGCATTTGAGGGGTGTAGTTTGCTGCTCTGCATTGGCACCTGGGAACCTTCCTGGGACCATATCTCCAACATATTGGCACCTCAGCCAACTTTGCTTCAGAGTAAAGGGATGCCGTTTTTCACGCTGAACAGTATATGTGACAAATCACGTTGAAGAGAGGTTGTTAGATCAAGCGCAGGCGCGGACGCCATACACCCCCCTTTTGGGGGGTCATTCGCGTAGCATACCCCAAGGCATGATATTGGATGTTTAACCCCTTGTAAAATCATTATTTTGCAAAAGAAAATGATTCCCCAATGAATTTTTTAACTTTGAGCCCTCTGGTACCACTTTTTAGGGTACCACTTTTTTGGGGTGGGTGGGTGTGGGTGTGTGGGGGGGGGGGCGGTTTCAAAAGTTTGTGCTCAGTAGGATTTGAACCAGGGTCTGTCAAATGACTGCAGCTGACAGCCCGGGCGCCAGTGCATCGGTGCGGCAGGAATCAAACCGCCGCTTCGTCAGTTGTCAACCAATTGGTTCTACCACCCAACCATCCGGTTTCCTGGCAGTTCCCCATAGTTTATAGATGAACGCAGTCTCCAAAAAAAAAAAACTGTGCTGTCAATGGATTGTTGATGGACTGTTGCTGGCCCGGGGGGGGGGGGGGGCGGCCGGGCCCGGTCCTTGTATGCGAACCCCCCCCAGCCCCCCCCCCCCCCCCGGGTTTTGAAAGATAGTGGTGCCGGGTCGGCCACCAACAAGTGTCTCTAGAGAAAACTGTCCGGCGCCAAAGGCGCCAAAATTTTCTTTCATACTATGTGTTTATACTCAAAATACTCAAAATTCTGTAGAGAATTCATATTTGTGTTAAAATAACAAGAAAAAATTTTGACCTGAAGGAGGGCTACAGGAGGGCTGCAGGCCCTAACAGCAACCACAACCCTAGCCCTGCTGGGGTGCTGGACTGTTGATGGACTGTGGATGGACTGTGGATGGACTGTGGATGGACTGTGGATGGACTGTTGATGGACTGTTGATGGACGGTTGACGGACTGTTGATGGATTGTGGATGGACTGTTGATGGACTGTTGATGGACTGTTGATGGACTGTTGATGGACTGTTGATGGACTGTTGATGGACTGTTAATGGACTGTTGATGGACTGTGGATGGACTGTTGATGGACTGTTGATGGACTGTTGATGGACTGTTGATGGACTGTAGATGGACTGTTGATGGACTGTTGATGGACTGTTGATGCACTGTTGATGGACTGTTGATGGGCTGTTGATGGACTGTTGATGGACTGTTGATGGACTGTTGATGGACTGTTGATGGACTGTGGATGGACTGTTGATGGACTGTTGATGGGCTGTTGATGGACTGTTGATGCACTGTTGATGGACTGTTGATGGACTGTTGATGGACTGTTCGTGGACTGTTGATGGACTGTTGATGGACTGTGGATGGACTGTTGATGGACTGTTGATGGACTGTTGATAGACTGTTGATGGACTGTTGATGGACTGTTGATGCACTGTTGATGGACTGTTGATGGACTGTTGATGGACTGTTGATGGACTGTTGATGGACTGTTGATGGACTGTTGATCGACTGTTGATGGACTGTTGATGGACTGTTGATGGACTGTTGATGGACTGTTGATGCACTGTTGACGGACTGTTGATGGACTGTTGATGGACTGTTAATGGACTGTTGATGGACTGTTGATGCACTGTTGATGGACTGTTGATGGACTGTTGATGGACTGTTGATGGACTGTTGATAGACTGTTGATGGACTGTTGATGGACTGTGGATGGACTGTTGATGGACTGTGGATGGACTGTTCATGGACTGTTGATGGACTGTTGATGGATTGTTGATGGACTGTTGATGGACTGTTGATGGACTGTTGATGGACTGTTCATGGACTGTTGATGGACTGTTGATGGACTGTTGATGCACTGTTGATGGACTGTTGATGGACTGTTGATGGACTGTTGATGGACTGTTGATGGGCTGTAGATGGACTGTTGATGCACTGTTGATGGACTGTTGATGGACTGTAGATGGACTGTTGATGGACTGTTGATGGACTGTTGATGCACTGTTGATGGACTGTTGATGGGCTGTTGATGGACTGTTGATGGACTGTTGATGGACTGTTGATGGACTGTTGATGGACTGTGGATGGACTGTTGATGGACTGTTGATGGGCTGTTGATGGACTGTTGATGCACTGTTGATGGACTGTTGATGGACTGTTGATGGACTGTTCGTGGACTGTTGATGGACTGTTGATGGACTGTGGATGGACTGTTGATGGACTGTTGATGGACTGTTGATAGACTGTTGATGGACTGTTGATGGACTGTTGATGCACTGTTGATGGACTGTTGATGGACTGTTGATGGACTGTTGATGGACTGTTGATGGACTGTTGATGGACTGTTGATCGACTGTTGATGGACTGTTGATGGACTGTTGATGGACTGTTGATGGACTGTTGATGCACTGTTGACGGACTGTTGATGGACTGTTGATGGACTGTTAATGGACTGTTGATGGACTGTTGATGCACTGTTGATGGACTGTTGATGGACTGTTGATGGACTGTTGATGGACTGTTGATAGACTGTTGATGGACTGTTGATGGACTGTGGATGGACTGTTGATGGACTGTGGATGGACTGTTCATGGACTGTTGATGGACTGTTGATGGATTGTTGATGGACTGTTGATGGACTGTTGATGGACTGTTGATGGACTGTTCATGGACTGTTGATGGACTGTTGATGCACTGTTGATGGACTGTTGATAGACTGTTGATGCACTGTTGACGGACTGTTGATGGACTGTTGATGGACTGTTGATGGACTGTTGATGGACTGTTGATGCACTGTTGATGGACTGTTGATGGACTGTTGATGGACTGTTGATGGACTGTTGATGCACTGTTGATGGACTGTTGATGGGCTGTTGATGGACTGTTGATGGACTGTTGATGGACTGTTGATGGACTGTTGATGGACTGTTGATGGGCTGTTGATGGACTGTTGATGCACTGTTGATGGACTGTTGATGGACTGTTGATGGACTGTTGATGGACTGTTGATGGACTGTTGATGGACTGTTGATGGACTGTTGATGGGCTGTTGATGGACTGTTGATGGACTGTTGATGGACTGTTGATGCACTGTTGATGGACTGTTGATGGACTGTTGATGGACTGTTGATGGACTGTTGATGCACTGTTGATGGACTGTTGATGGGCTGTTGATGGACTGTTGATGGACTGTTGATGGACTGTTGATGGACTGTTGATGGACTGTTGATGGGCTGTTGATGGACTGTTGATGCACTGTTGATGGACTGTTGATGGACTGTTGATGGACTGTTCGTGGACTGTTGATGGACTGTTGATGGACTGTGGATGGACTGTTGATGGACTGTTGATGGACTGTTGATAGACTGTTGATGGACTGTTGATGGACTGTTGATGCACTGTTGATGGACTGTTGATGGACTGTTGATGGACTGTTGATGGACTGTTGATGGACTGTTGATGGACTGTTGATGGACTGTTGATGGACTGTTGATGGACTGTTGATAGACTGTTGATGGACTGTTGATGGACTGTGGATGGACTGTTGATGGACTGTGGATGGACTGTTCATGGACTGTTGATGGACTGTTGATGGATTGTTGATGGACTGTTGATGGACTGTTGATGGACTGTTGATGGACTGTTCATGGACTGTTGATGGACTGTTGATGCACTGTTGATGGACTGTTGATAGACTGTTGATGCACTGTTGACGGACTGTTGATGGACTGTTGATGGACTGTTGATGGACTGTTGATGGACTGTTGATGCACTGTTGATGGACTGTTGATGGACTGTTGATGGACTGTTGATGGACTGTTGATAGACTGTTGATGCACTGTTAATGGACTGTGGATGGACTGTTGATGGACTGTTGATGCACTGTTGATGCACTGTTGATGGACTGTTGATGGACTGTTGATGGACTGTTGATGGACTGTTGATGGACTGTTGATGGACTGTTGACGGACTGTTGATGGACTGTTGACGGACTGTTGATGTACTGTTGATGGACTGTTGATGGACTGTTGATGGACTGTTGATGGACTGTTGATGGACTGTTGACGGACTGTTGATGGACTGTTGATGGACTGTTGATGGACTGTTGATGGACTGTTGATGGACTGTTGATGGACTGTTGACGGACTGTTGATGGACTGTTGATGGACTGTTGATGGACTGTTGATGGACTGTTGATGGACTGTGGATGGACTGTTGATGGACTGTTGATGGACTGTTGATGGACTTGTTGATGGACTGTGGATGGACTGTTGATGGACTGTTGATGGACTGTTGATGGACTGTGGATGGACTGTTGATGGACTGTTGATGCACTGTTGATGGACTGTTGATGGACTGTTGATGGACTGTTGATGGACTGTTGATGGACTGTTGATGGACTGTTGTTGGACTGTTGACGGACTGTTGATGGACTGTTGACGGACTGTTGATGCACTGTTGATGGACTGTTGATGGACTGTTGATGGACTGTGGATGGACTGTTGATGCACTGTTGACGGACTGTTGATGGACTGTTGATGGACTGTTGATGGACTGTTGATGGACTGTTGATGGACTGTTGATGGACTGTTGACGGACTGTTGATGGACTGTTGATGGACTGTTGATGGACTGTTGATGGACTGGTGATGGACTGTGGATGGACTGTGGATGGAGTGTTGATGCACTGTTGATGGACTGTTGATGGACTGTTGACGGACTGTTGATGGACTGTTGATGGACTGTTGATGGACTGTTGATGGACTGTTGATGGACTGTTGATGGACTGTTGATGGACTGTTGATGGACTGTTGATGAACTGTTGATGGGCTGTTCGTGGACTGTTGATGGACTGTTGATGGACTGTTCATGGACTGTTGATGGACTGTTGATGGACTGTTGATGCACTGTTGATGGACTGTTGATGGACTATTGATGGACTGTTGATGGACTGTTGATGGACTGTTGATGGACTGTTGATAGACTGTTGATGGACTGTTGATGGACTGTTGATGCACTGTTGATGGACTGTTGATGGACTGTTGATGGACTGTTGATGGACTGTTGATGCACTGTTGATGGACTGTTGATGGACTGTTGATGGACTGTTGATGGACTGTTGATGGACTGTTGATGGACTGTTGATGGACTGTTGATGGACTGTTGATGGACTGTTGATGAACTGTTGATGGACTGTTGATGGACTGTTGATGGACTGTTGATGCACTGTTGATGGACTGTTGATGGACTGTGGATGGACTGTTGATGGACTGTTGATGCACTGTTGATGGACTGTTGATGGACTGTTGATGGACTGTTGATGGACTGTTGATGGACTGTTGATGGACTGTTGATGGACTGTTGATGGACTGTTGATGGACTGTTGATGAACTGTTGATGGACTGTTGATGGACTGTTGATGGACTGTTGATGGACTGTTGATGGACTGTTGATGGACTGTTGATGGACTGTTCATGGACTGTTGACGGACTTTTGATGGACTGTTGATGGACTGTTGATGGACTGTTGATGGACTGTTGATGGACTGTTGATGGACTGTTGATGGACTGTTGATGGACTGTTGATGGACTGTTGATGAACTGTTGATGGACTGTTGATGGACTGTTGATGGACTGTTGATGGACTGTTGATGGACTGTTAATGGACTGTTGATGGACTGTTGATGGACTGTTGATGGACTGTTGATGGACTGTTAATGGACTGTTGATGGACTGTTGATGGACTGTTGATGGACTGTTGATGGACTGTTGATGGACCGTTCATGGACTGTTGATGAACTGTTGATGGACTGTTCGTGGACTGTTGATGGACTGTTGATGGACTGTTGATGGACTGTTGATGGACTGTAGATGGACTGTTGATGGACTGTTGATGAACTGTTGATGGACTGTAGATGGACTGTTGATGGACTGTTGATGGACTGTTGATGGACTGTTGATGAACTGTTGATGGACTGTTGATGGACTGTTGATGGACTGTTGATGGACTGTTGATGGACTGTTGATGGACTGTTGATGGACTGTTGATGGACTGTTGATGGACTGTTGATGGACTGTTGATGGACTGTTGATGGACTGTTGATGGACTGTTGATGGACTGTTGATGGACTGTTCATGGACTGTTGACGGACTGTTGATGGACTGTTGATGGACTGTTGATGGACTGTTGATGGACTGTTGATGGACTGTTGATGGACTGTTGATGGACTGTTGATGGACTGTTGATGGACTGTTGATGAACTGTTGATGGACTGTTGATGGACTGTTGATGGACTGTTAATGGACTGTTGATGGACTGTTGATGGACTGTTGATGGACTGTTGATGGACTGTTGATGGCCAGTTGATGGACTGTTGATGGACTGTTGATGGACTGTTGATGGACTGTTCATGGACTGTTGATGGACCGTTCATGGACTGTTGATGAACTGTTGATGGACTGTTCGTGGACTGTTGATGGACTGTTGATGGACTGTAGATGGACTGTTGATGGACTGTTGATGGACTGTTGATGGACTGTTGATGAACTGTTGATGGACTGTTGATGGACTGTTGATGGACTGTTGATGCACTGTTGATGGACTGTTGATGGGCTGTTGATGGACTGTTGATGGACTGTTGATGGACTGTTGATGGACTGTTGATGGACTGTTGATGGACTGTTGATGGACCGTTCATGGACTGTTGACGGACTGTTGACGGACTGTTGATGGACTGTTGATGGACTGTTGATGGACTGTGGATGGAGTGTTCATGGACTGTTGATGGACTGTTCATGGACTGTTGACGGACTGTTGATGGACTGTTGATGGACTGTTGATGGACTGTTGATGGACTGTTGATGGACTGTTGATGGACTGTTGATGGACTGTTGGGGGACTGTTGATGAACTGTTGATGGACTGTTCGTGGACTGTTGATGGACTATTGATGGACTGTTGATGGACTGTTGATGGACTGTTGATGGACTGTGGATGGACTGTTGATGGACTGTTGATGCACTGTTGATGGACTGTTGATGGACTGTTGATGGACTGTAGATGGACTGTTGATGGACTGTTGATGGACTGTTGATGGACTGTTGATGAACTGTTGATGGACTGTTGATGGACTGTTGATGGACTGTTGATGGACTGTTGATGGACTGTTGATGGACTGTTGATGGACTGTTGATGGACTGTTGATGGACTGTTCATGGACTGTTGACGGACTGTTGACGGACTGTTGATGGACTGTTGATGGACTGTTGATGGACTGTTGATGAACTGTTGATGGACTGTTGACGGACTGTTGATGAACCGTTGATGGACCGTTGATGGACTGTTGATGGACTGTTGATGGACTGTTGATGGACTGTTGATGGACTGTTGATGGACTGTTCATGGACTGTTGATGAAGTGTTGATGGACTGTTGATGGACTGTTGATGGACTGTTGATGCACTGTTGATGCACTGTTGATGGACTGTTGATGGACTGTTGATGGACTGTTGATGGACTGTTGACGGACTGTTGATGGACTGTTGATGCACTGTTGATGGACTGTTGATGGACTGTTGATGGACTGTTGATGGACTGTTGATGGACTGATGATGGACTGTTGATGAACTGTTGATGGACTGTTGATGGACTGTTGATGGACTGTTAATGGACTGTTGATGGACTGTTGATGGACTGTTGATGCACTGTTGATGGACTGTGGATGGACTGTTGATGGACTGTTGATGGACTGTTGATGGACTGTTGATGGACTGTTGATGGACTGTTGATGGACTGTTGATGGACTGTTGATGGACTGTTGATGGACTGTTGATGGACTGTTGATGGACTGTTGATGGACTGTTGATGGACTGTTGATGCACTGTTGATGGACTGTTAATGGACTGTTGATGGACTGTTGATGGACTGTTGATGCACTGTTGATGGACTGTTGATGGACTGTTGATGGACTGTTGATGGACTGTTGATGAACTGTTGATGGACTGTTAATGGACTGTTGATGGACTGTTGATGGACTGTTGATGCACTGTTGATGGACTGTTGATGGACTGTTGATGGACTGTTGATGGACTGTTGATGAACTGTTGATGGACTGTTTATGAACTGTTGATGGACTGTTGATGGACTGTTGATGGACTGTTGATGGACTGTTGATGGACTGTTGATGGACTGTTGATGGACTGTTGATGGACTGTTGATGGACTGTTGATGGACTGTTGATGCACTGTTGATGGACTGTTGATGGACTGTTGATGGACTGTTGATGGACTGTTGATGGACTGTTGATGGACTGTTGATGGACTGTTGATGGACTGTTGATGGACTGTTGATGGACTGTTGATGGACTGTTGATGGACTGTTGATGGACTGTTGATGGACTGTTGATGGACTGTTGATGGACTGTTGATGGACCGTTGATGGACTGTTGATGGACTGTTGATGGACTGTTGATGGACTGTTGATGGACTGTTGATGGACTGTTGATGGACTGTTGATGGACTGTTGATGGACTGTTGATGGACTGTTGATGGACTGTTGATGGACTGTTGATGGACTGTTGATGGACTGTTGATGGACTGTTGATGCACTGTTGATGGACTGTTGATGGACTGTTGATGGACTGTTGATGGACTGTTGATGGACTGTTGATGGACTGTTGATGGACTGTTGATGGACTGTTGATGCACTGTTGATGGACTGTGGATGGACTGTTGATGGACTGTTGATGGACTGTTGATGGACTGTTGATGCACTGTTGATGGACTGTTGATGGACTGTTGATGGACTGTTGATGGACTGTTGATGGACTGTTGATGGACTGTTGATGGACTGTTGATGGACTGTTGATGGACTGTTGATGGACTGTTAATGGACTGTTGATGGACTGTTGATGGACTGTTGATGGACTGTTGATGCACTGTTGATGGACTGTTGATGGACTGTTGATGGACTGTTGATGGACTGTTGATGAACTGTTGATGGACTGTTTATGAACTGTTGATGGACTGTTGATGGACTGTTGATGGACTGTTGATGGACTGTTGATGGACTGTTGATGGACTGTTGATGGACTGTTGATGGACTGTTGATGGACTGTTGATGGACTGTTGATGCACTGTTGATGGACTGTTGATGGACTGTTGATGGACTGTTGATGGACTGTTGATGGACTGTTGATGGAATGTTGATGGACTGTTGATGGACTGTTGATGGACTGTTGATGGACTGTTGATGGACTGTTGATGGACTGTTGATGGACTGTTGATGGACTGTTGATGGACTGTTGATGGACCGTTGATGGACTGTTGATGGACTGTTGATGGACTGTTGATGGACTGTTGATGCACTGTTGATGGACTGTTGATGGACTGTTGATGGACTGTTGATGGACTGTTGATGGACTGTTGATGGACTGTTGATGGACTGTTGATGGACTGTTGATGGGCTGTGGATGGACTGTTGATGGACTGTTGATGGACTGTTGATGCACTGTTGATGGACTGTTGATGGACTGTTGATGGACTGTTGATGCACTGTTGATGGACTGTTGATGGACTGTTGATGGACTGTTGATGGACTGTTGATGGACTGTTGATGGACTGTTGATGGACTGTTGATGGACTGTTGATGGACTGTTGATGGACTGTTGATGGACTGTTGATGGACTGTTGATGCACTGTTGATGCACTGTTGATGGACTGTTGATGGACTGTTGATGGACTGTTGATGGACTGTTGATGGACTGTTGATGGACTGTTGATGGACTGTTGATGGACTGTTGATGGACTGTTGATGGACTGTTGATGGACTGTTGATGGACTGTTGATGGACTGTTGATGGACTGTTGATGGACCGTTGATGCACTGTTGATGCACTGTTGATGCACTGTTGATGGACTGTTGATGGACTGTTGATGGACTGTTGATGGACTGTTGATGGACTGTTGACGGACTGTTGATGGACTGTTGATGGACTGTTGATGGACTGTTGATGGACTGTTGATGGACTGTTGATGCACTGTTGATGGACTGTTGATGCACTGTTGATGGACTGTTGATGCACTGTTGATGGACTGTTGATGGACTGTTGATGGACTGTTGATGGACTGTTGATGGACTGTTGATGGACTGTTGATGGACTGTTGATGGACTGTTGATGGGCTGTTGATGGACTGTTGATGGACTGTTGATGGACTGTTGATGGACTGTTGATGGACTGTTGATGGACTGTTGATGGACTGTTGATGGACTGTTGATGGACTGTTGATGCACTGTTGATGGACTGTTGATGGACTGTTGATGGACTGTTGATGGACTGTTGATGGACTGTTGATGGACTGTTGATGGACTGTTGATGGACTGTTGATGGACTGTTGATGGACTGTTGATGGACTGTTGATGGACTGTTGATGGACTGTTGATGGACTGTTGATGGACTGTTGATGCACTGTTGATGGACTGTTGATGCACTGTTGATGGACTGTTGATGGACTGTTGATGGACTGTTGATGGACTGTTGATGGACTGTTGATGAACTGTTGATGGACTGTTGATGGACTGTTGATGGACTGTTGATGGACTGTTGATGCACTGTTGATGCACTGTTGATGGACTGTTGATGGACTGTTGATGGACTGTTGATGGAATGTTGATGGACTGTTGATGGACTGTTGATGGACTGTTGATGGACTGTTGATGCACTGTTGATGCACTGTTGATGGACTGTTGATGGACTGTTGATGGACTGTTGATGGACTGTTGATGCACTGTTGATGCACTGTTGATGGACTGTTGATGGACTGTTGATGGACTGTTGATGGACTGTTAATGGACTGTTGATGGACTGTTGATGGACTGTTGATGGACTGTTGATGGACTGTTGATGGACTGTTGATGGACTGTTGATGGACTGTTGATGGACTGTTGATGCACTGTTGATGCACTGTTGATGGACTGTTGATGGACTGTTGATGGACTGTTGATGGACTGTTGATGGACTGTTGATGGACTGTTGATGGACTGTTGATGGACTGTTGATGCACTGTTGATGCACTGTTGATGGACTGTTGATGGACTGTTGATGGACTGTTGATGGACTGTTGATGGACTGTTGATGCACTGTTGATGGACTGTTGATGGACTGTTGATGGACTGTTGATGGACTGTTGATGGACTGTTGATGGACTGTTGATGGACTGTTGATGGACTGTTGATGGACTGTTGATGGACTGTTGATGGACTGTTGATGGACTGTTGATGGACTGTTGATGGACTGTTGATGGACTGTTGATGGACTGTTGATGGACTGTTGATGGACTGTTGATGCACTGTTGATGGACTGTTGATGGACTGTTGATGGACTGTTGATGCACTGTTGATGCACTGTTGATGCACTGTTGATGGACTGTTGATGGACTGTTGATGGACTGTTGATGGACTGTTGATGGACTGTTGATGGACTGTTAATGGACTGTTGATGGACTGTTGATGGACTGTTGATGGACTGTTGATGGACTGTTGATGGACTGTTGATGCACTGTTGATGGACTGTTGATGGACTGTTGATGGACTGTTGATGGACTGTTGATGGACTGTTGATGCACTGTTGATGGACTGTTGATGGACTGTTGATGGACTGTTGATGGACTGTTGATGGACTGTTGATGGACTGTTGATGGACTGTTGATGGACTGTTGATGGACTGTTGATGGACTGTTGATGGACTGTTGATGGACTGTTGATGGACTGTTGATGCACTGTTGATGCACTGTTGATGGACTGTTGATGGACTGTTGATGGACTGTTGATGCACTGTTGATGCACTGTTGATGCACTGTTGATGGACTGTTGATGGACTGTTGATGGACTGTTGATGGACTGTTGATGGACTGTTGATGGACTGTTAATGGACTGTTGATGGACTGTTGATGGACTGTTGATGGACTGTTGATGGACTGTTGATGGACTGTTGATGGACTGTTGATGGACTGTTGATGGACTGTTGATGGACTGTTGATGGACTGTTAATGGACTGTTGATGGACTGTTGATGCACTGTTGATGCACTGTTGATGGACTGTTGATGGACTGTTGATGGACTGTTGATGGACTGTTGATGCACTGTTGATGCACTGTTGATGGACTGTTGATGGACTGTTGATGGACTGTTGATGGACTGTTGATGGACTGTTGATGGACTGTTGATGGACTGTTGATGGACTGTTGATGGACTGTTGATGGACTGTTGATGGACTGTTGATGGACTGTTGATGGACTGTTGATGGACTGTTGATGGACTGTTGATGGACTGTTGATGGACTGTTGATGGACTGTTGATGGACTGTTGATGCACTGTTGATGGACTGTTGATGGACTGTTGATGGACTGTTGATGCACTGTTGATGCACTGTTGATGCACTGTTGATGGACTGTTGATGGACTGTTGATGGACTGTTGATGGACTGTTGATGGACTGTTGATGGACTGTTAATGGACTGTTGATGGACTGTTGATGGACTGTTGATGGACTGTTGATGGACTGTTGATGGACTGTTGATGGACTGTTGATGGACTGTTGATGCACTGTTGATGGACTGTTGATGGACTGTTGATGGACTGTTGATGGACTGTTGATGGACTGTTGATGGACTGTTGATGGACTGTTGATGGACTGTTGATGGACTGTTGATGGACTGTTGATGGACTGTTGATGGACTGTTGATGGACTGTTGATGGACTGTTGATGGACTGTTGATGGACTGTTGATGGACTGTTGATGGACTGTTGATGGACTGTTGATGCACTGTTGATGCACTGTTGATGGACTGTTGATGGACTGTTGATGGACTGTTGATGGACTGTTGATGGACTGTTAATGGACTGTTGATGGACTGTTGATGGACTGTTGATGGACTGTTGATGGACTGTTGATGGACTGTTGATGGACTGTTGATGGACTGTTGATGGACTGTTGATGGACTGTTGATGGACTGTTAATGGACTGTTGATGGACTGTTGATGCACTGTTGATGCACTGTTGATGGACTGTTGATGGACTGTTGATGGACTGTTGATGGACTGTTGATGCACTGTTGATGCACTGTTGATGGACTGTTGATGGACTGTTGATGGACTGTTGATGGACTGTTGATGGACTGTTGATGGACTGTTGATGGACTGTTGATGGACTGTTGATGGACTGTTGATGGACTGTTGATGGACTGTTGATGGACTGTTGATGGACTGTTGATGGACTGTTGATGGACTGTTGATGGACTGTTGATGGACTGTTGATGGACTGTTGATGCACTGTTGATGGACTGTTGATGGACTGTTGATGGACTGTTGATGCACTGTTGATGCACTGTTGATGGACTGTTGATGTACTGTTGATGGACTGTTGATGGACTGTTGATGGACTGTTGATGGACTGTTGATGGACTGTTGATGCACTGTTGATGGACTGTTGATGGACTGTTGATGGACTGTTGATGGACTGTTGATGGACTGTTGATGGACTGTTGATGCACTGTTGATGCACTGTTGATGCACTGTTGATGCACTGTTGACGGACTGTTGATGGACTGTTGATGGACTGTTGATGCACTGTTGATGCACTGTTGATGGACTGTTGATGGACTGTTGATGGACTGTTGATGGACTGTTGATGGACTGTTGATGGACTGTTGATGGACTGTTGATGGACTGTTGATGGACTGTTGATGGACTGTTGATGGACTGTTGATGGACTGTTGATGGACTGTTGATGGACTGTTGATGGACTGTTGATGGACTGTGGATGGAGTGTTGATGGACTGTTGATGGACTGTTGATGGACTGTTGATGGACTGTTGATGCACTGTTGATGCACTGTTGATGGACTGTTGATGGACTGTTGATGGACTGTTGATGGAGTGTTGATGGACTGTTGATGGACTGTTGATGGACTGTTGATGGACTGTTGATGGACTGTTGATGGACTGTTGATGGACTGTTGATGGACTGTTGATGGACTGTTGATGGACTGTTGATGCACTGTTGATGCACTGTTGATGGACTGTTGATGGACTGTTGATGGACTGTTGATGGACTGTTGATGGACTGTTGATGGACTGTTGATGGACTGTTGATGGACTGTTGATGCACTGTTGATGCACTGTTGATGGACTGTTGATGGACTGTTGATGGACTGTTGATGGACTGTTGATGGACTGTTGATGGACTGTTGATGGACTGTTGATGGACTGTTGATGGACTGTTCATGGACTGTTGATGGACTGTTGATGGACTGTTGATGGACTGTTGATGCACTGTTGATGGACTGTTGATGGACTGTTGATGCACTGTTGATGGACTGTTGATGGACTGTTGATGGACTGTTGATGGACTGTTGATGGACTGTTGATGGACCGTTGATGGACTGTTGATGGACTGTTGATGGACTGTTGATGGACTGTTGATGGACTGTTGATGCACTGTTGATGCACTGTTGATGCACTGTTGATGGACTGTTGATGGACTGTTGATGGACTGTTGATGGACTGTTGATGGACTGTTGATGGACTGTTGATGGACTGTTGATGGACTGTTGATGGACTGTTGATGGACTGTTGATGGACTGTTGATGGACTGTTGATGGACTGTTGATGCACTGTTGATGGACTGTTGATGGACTGTTGATGGACTGTTGATGCACTGTTGATGGACTGTTGATGGACTGTTGATGGACTGTTGATGGACTGTTGATGGACTGTTGATGGACTGTTGATGGACTGTTGATGGACTGTTGATGGACTGTTGATGGACTGTTGATGGACTGTTGATGGACTGTTGATGGACTGTTGATGGACTGTTGATGGACTGTTGATGCACTGTTGATGGACTGTTGATGGACTGTTGATGGACTGTTGATGGACTGTTGATGGACTGTTGATGCACTGTTGATGCACTGTTGATGGACTGTTGATGGACTGTTGATGGACTGTTGATGGACTGTTGATGGACTGTTAATGGACTGTTGATGGACTGTTGATGGACTGTTGATGGACTGTTGATGGACTGTTGATGGACTGTTGATGGACTGTTGATGGACTGTTGATGGACTGTTGATGGACTGTTGATGGACTGTTGATGGACTGTTGATGGACTGTTGATGCACTGTTGATGCACTGTTGATGCACTGTTGATGGACTGTTGATGGACTGTTGATGGACTGTTGATGGACTGTTGATGCACTGTTGATGCACTGTTGATGGACTGTTGATGGACTGTTGATGGACTGTTGATGGACTGTTGATGGACTGTTGATGGACTGTTGATGGACTGTTGATGGACTGTTGATGGACTGTTGATGGACTGTTGATGGACTGTTGATGGACTGTTGATGGACTGTTGATGGACTGTTGATGGACTGTTGATGGACTGTTGATGGACTGTTGATGCACTGTTGATGGACTGTTGATGGACTGTTGATGGACTGTTGATGGACTGTTGATGCACTGTTGATGCACTGTTGATGCACTGTTCATGGACTGTTGATGGACTGTTGATGGACTGTTGATGGACTGTTGATGGACTGTTGATGGACTGTTAATGGACTGTTGATGGACTGTTGATGGACTGTTGATGGACTGTTGATGGACTGTTGATGGACTGTTGATGGACTGTTGATGGACTGTTGATGGACTGTTGATGCACTGTTGATGGACTGTTGATGGACTGTTGATGGACTGTTGATGGACTGTTGATGCACTGTTGATGCACTGTTGATGGACTGTTGATGGACTGTTGATGGACTGTTGATGGACTGTTGATGCACTGTTGATGGACTGTTGATGGACTGTTGATGCACTGTTGATGCATTGTTGATGGACTGTTGATGGACTGTTGATGGACTGTTGATGGACTGTTGATGCACTGTTGATGCACTGTTGATGGACTGTTGATGGACTGTTGATGGACTGTTGATGGACTGTTGATGGACTGTTGATGGACTGTTGATGGACTGTTGATGGACTGTTGATGGACTGTTGATGGACTGTTGATGGACTGTTGATGGACTGTTGATGGACTGTTGATGGACTGTTGATGGACTGTTGATGCACTGTTGATGGACTGTTGATGGACTGTTGATGCACTGTTGATGGACTGTTGATGGACTGTTGATGGACTGTTGATGGACTGTTGATGGACTGTTGATGGACCGTTGATGGACTGTTGATGGACTGTTGATGGACTGTTGATGCACTGTTGATGGACTGTTGATGCACTGTTGATGGACTGTTGATGGACTGTTGATGCACTGTTGATGGACTGTTGATGGACTGTTGATGGAGTTTCTGCCTGCCTCTCTGACTGACCAATTCCCTCACCGATGAATAATCTCTCTTTGAGGTGCCTTGCTGTAGCCAATCGAATTTGCCAATTACTGTCGAGGTGGCAGCGTGCAAACTCGACCCTGAACCTTTTAGCCCGGCTGCTAAATGGTCAATCATACATTTTTGTAACACGTCGTTGAGATGGATCCTAAGACCTGCATCAGTTGATTCAGCAATGCATCTCTTGATCCACAGTGCACCATTCACTGAAGTGCCACTATGTTAGCAATGTGACTCTGGGAAGATATCTCGGCACCTGTACCGTCTGCAGGTGGAGCAACGGATCTGGGCGTCTGGAACCAAAGCGATTTTTTTTTTGTTTCGTCTGGCATTTCAACGTTTCGGTGGCATACCCCCCAAACAGAATTGCATCAGAAAGCCCTGTGTATGCACTTTGCGGAAGGGTAAACATACCCATACCTACAGGACATGTAGTAGCGCGAAACAAGCCAATCCCACCGCTGAAGTAGTCCCTCAAGGAGGCCCACAGTTTTTTCTTGCTAAGAAATACCGACGCCCCAGGCTCTGCCGGGGACACAGGCCAACTGTCGGCGGTTACTGACCAACCGCCGTTGGCCAACCACCAACCGCTGGCGGTTGGCGGCCGAATGTTGTTGGTCGGCCCCCGGTTTGGCCCCAAGACCCGGACACCCTTCGCTTTTTTCCCCCTCTACTAAGGCACGTCCTGTAGGGAAGGACATGGAGGGTCTATGACAGACTCCGGTGGTAGGGCTCACTGAGGTCTGCAAGGGCCGTGTGCGGGTGTTGGGTTTGGAAACAGTGCAGGGTTTGTCTGTGTTGCACACTCTCATTGGGTGCGGTGCGGCTTCCGTGTCCCTGGACGCAGGCGCCATACCACATGTCATCTTCGAGTTCAATCCGCGCCTGCTGCGTGTGCGGTCGCGGATGAAGCCCGAGGGGCTGCTGGAAAGGCTGCAACAGCACGGGTACGGCCTCTACCCCACGAAAATGCACTCGTTGGTGGATGCCAAGCTCAGATATTGGACCGCCAAGGCGAAGGTGAAGCTGCAGAAGGACTACGTCAACAGTGTGCAGCAGGGGCCGGAGCAGCTGGTGCACTTCCTGGCCAATACGTTGGTGCATGCGGGGTACGGCTCTTGGACGGACATTGTGGCCATTCGCTGCCGCTAGGCAGGGCGACCATGACGGTGCGTTGCACAGCCAGTGCCGTGCCAACGGAGCAATTTATACCCCACAAGCCCCCCCAGCCCCCGTACGGGAATCCCGGATTCCCCGTGTTGCCCCGTGCAGTGGCCTGCACAGTGGGTTCTCGGAACCATCGAACAGAATTAGGCAATATTAGGCACCCATTTTGTCTCTCTTTCCTGCCTTCCCGTGTCCCCTTGACCAGACCATGCCTTGCAGTACACAGCATAGCTGTCCTCCACAGCTAGGGTCGGTCGCCCAGCCCCAGAGGACGGGGCAGAACAGATGTCCTGTGATACATGGGGGAAGTGCCTGCACCGTCTGTGCACAGTGTAGGGTGGCAGAGGAATTGCACATCTTGTCCGCCGGTGACAGCTCAGCTCCCGGCATGCCACTCGGTGTCTCAGCTTCGCTATTTCGAGTGATAACTTAGCGATTCTGGATTCCACAGCAGCACATGGGCAGCCTTTGTTGGTGCCCCTGCCCCCCCCCCCCCTTTTAACCCGCAGCATTCAACTGCGGCACTAGTGCACTGACCACCAGGGTATTGACTGTGCCAGATATGCAACTGTTCAAGGACCATGTACAGACCGAGGGGTGGATTTATTTTTCGAAAATTGAGAGGCGCTTTGAGTTTCCACATGACTCTAATTGCACAACAACCAAAGGGAAGGTGTGTTTGGGGCCTGGACCCGCGATCCAGGTCAGTGGGAAGCTGTTTTGTCGAAAAATCGGTCCACCGATTTGTTGCGCCGATTTATTGGGATTTCCTCGCCGATTTAGGGGAGGGGGGCGGTTGAAGGCAACATTCGGCACTGGTCTGGTTTGCGCTGCAGTGGCAGCAAGGCAAAACAATCTGCGAACATTGAACTGAGTGAGTCAGGCATGGGGTCAGGATCATGCGGGTCATGGCGGCCCGAAAATTGCTTTGCGCGGGGGGGGGGGGGGGGGGGGGATGGCATGGGCGCCCGGCAAAGGAGGGGGGGGGGGGTTCCAGAAATGGGCTTCCGTGCCAGGCCCTTAATTTTGTGTAAGGACGGATGTTGCCACCAAAGGCGCCGGAACACACATTTTGGCCCGGAAAACTTTTTTCATGACAAAATTTTCCCCCACATATGTGTAGTCAAAATGATCAGCGCGCCGTGGGGATCATTTTGAGCCATGTATGTTGGGGTCGGACCAACCCCCCCCCCGGCACGGCAGGTAGGGCAGCCCCAGCCCACACCCCCCTCGCGCCACGGCGACCAAGGAGGGGGAGGGGGGGGTTGGGCAAATGGGTCTCCGTGCCATCCCCCCCCCGCAAAGCAATTTTCTTCCCGCCCATGTCCAAAGCTGACATCATGGCCCCGCCGACCGCTACTGACTGGGATTGTCTGACTGACGGTAGTCAGACATGATGTTCTGTTTTCTGTTTCAGACGCTGTGTGTATTAAGGCCATTTTTCAGGTTTTTCAGATTTTGAGATCATTTGGTGACGATCCGAGGGATCTGCACTGGCTGCCTGCCCCAAGCCCTTTCCTGCCCCTGCCCTGTCCACGTGTGTGGTGGTTGCTTGCTGTGCGGTGCTGCCACACTCTGTTTTGTGCACTTGGTACGCTAAGGGAAACTCTAACCCTGACCGTAACCCTTCCCCTGATTCCCCGCACCACACATGATGTGTATCACCCGATTTCGGGCATCCACTGCATTTCTGTCGCCTGGCGGGGCGCAAATCGCTCTTTGGCCTTCAGCCGCATGCAGCGTTCAAGCACTATTCCTCTGTTTACCGAGATGACCCCCCAAAGGCGCCCGCCCCACTGCAAACACCGCCGTAATCTCAGTGTGCATGGAGTCCTTGCCCACTGCTCCTCCACGCACCCACTGGTACATTCTTGGCTTTCTGCCTGGCCCCTCTTGCAGGCAGTCCTGAGGTGGCGCGTGTAGTGTTTTAAGGATTGTTGGACGACTTGCTGTACCTACCCCCCCCCCCCCTTGCGCAAGCACTGGCTTGACCGTGGTTTTCCTGACTTTCAGCGTACTTGCGCAATGGGGGGGGGATAAGTTCAAACATACGTTTTCCTCCATTTCTAAGCAAGCCGAATCCACCCAAATTTGCTGCCAGCGAAAACTTTTTTTCGCGCGTTGCGCCGCGCGTGCGTGTGAAAAAACCAGTTCCGGCCGGTTGGCCATCCAAATGCCATTTTGGCACTATTTGGGTATGTCGCGGGGAACACCGGGGGGATACCCTGTACCGAGCACTGTACCAGCATCAGCAGCCTCAGTGTGGTCCGGAAAGGCGTTGGTATCTACCAGTACCAGTGACCAATGTGCTGTCCACCACCGCACACCCGCCGCAGAGACGACCCAATGTCTTCTGTTCGAGTGATTGGCATGCCGCCCCCCCCCCCCCTTTTCTAGTAACCGCCACCGCCAAGTACTCGCCCCGCTGCCTTTCTGCAGGACCACCAGAACTGACCGCTGAAATTGTCTGAGGGTGGGGGCATTTAGCCTATCAGCACCGACCTCGCTTGTGCCCCTGTGGGGTAACCCCCCCCCCCCTTGTCGTTCCCCACCCCTTGTCGTTTCCCGGCGGGGGGTGGGGGACCGTCACTTGGTCAACCCAAAAATTTTCGTTGTGGCTCACTGTGGTGTTGTGTGGGTGACTGTGTTGTGGGGCACTGCCACTTGTATCCCTTGCACTCATGGCAGGACATTTTGCTCACTTTCGCTGAAATGGAACTTGACAGTACAACCATGTTTCCCCCTCGGACAAGTGTGATGTTCATCCGCTCCACGGGGGAACCTGTTTTGGCGCAGGTCGTTGGACATTCGGAGCATGGTGATGCATATCGCCGCATCATTTATGACCGTGATGGCAAGACCGTTTTATGCTGCAATTTCTGCGCCTGCAAATGTGCGTGTACGGTGGTGGTGCGGTCCCCCAGGGGGGGGTGGGGGAGAATCACTTGGCAACCGTCCCCCAGGGGGTGGTGGGGGACCGTCTTCCCTGGGGTGGGGAACGACAGGGGGGGGGGTACCTTCTTTGGGGGGGGGGTGTGCGAGGTGCGTGGGTTGCAGCCGGTCATCGCCGTGCCAGAGATCCAACACACGGGAGTGTAGAAGAAGAAGACGCACCGAAGCCTAGGGTGTGGGTGTGATGACTCGTTTTTCTGTGATGAAGCCAGACAAGCGGGGCCCCCTTTGCCGCAGCCCATCTCATTCCCAAATCAAAGTCAATGGCTATTGTTGACTAATCTGTGGCAGAGCCACACATCCCACAGCTGCGCACTGAATCGCACACTGCGTCGTCCCAAATCCGGACCTGCTGCACTGCGCACATTACACCCTCCCCATCCCCTCGCGCAAAGACGGGTAAAGTCAGGCAGAATGACGGTAGCATGGCGGCGTGGTGCTTGGGCGAGGAGACGCTGGCGCGCGACCTGTGGTACGGAACCCAACCCTAACCCTAACCAAAGAACGGATGGTTGTTCTGGTTGTTCTATAGAGCCGGCAGAAAGGACAAGCACTCAGGTGACCCGCAGAGCTAACCGCAAAAAACGCCTCACTGTACATTACATAGTGGAGCACCCCAACCAAGAAGGGGACACGTGCATTGATTGGACTTCGCAGTACTGCTGGACTAATGGCTGGAATTATCTATGGCGGGGACATTCAGTCTATCGGAACCGACCATTGATCCCCCAAAGAACGGATACAGCAAAAACCTGAAGTTTGTGGGACGCCGTCAAGGCGTGGCAGTCAACCCCCACTGCATCCGCTGGTGACAGTTGACAGGTACCAAATATACGTCCCACCGACCTCTGACGGCATGTGGGTCTCCCCACATGGGATAATATATGTTGTACCTTAACTGCCACACAGAACCGGTCCGTCCGACCGAGCACTTACGAGGCACACGTACGTCTGAGCATAAACAAAAAAGAAAAAAACGGATACAGCAATAACCTGCCCATACTCAGCCCGCAGCGTCTCCTTGGGATGCGTGGCCAAATAAGGCATACCCTGATGGTTGTACGTACCACGACTGGGAATTCGAGGGACCGTTTTGTAAAACGCCCCAGACAGACCAGCATGTACTACCATTACAGACCGTGGCATTGCCATGTTTCCGCCCCCCACTGGGGCCTTTTATGGACTGGCGGAGTACAAAAGGAACAGATACAGCAATAATCTGCCCATACCTCAATCAGACCGACGGTCTCACCTCACCTTACACCCTGATGCGTGCATATGTGGAGGGGCGCCGTGCACGCAATACAGATGTCCCCCCCTTTTGTCCCCTCTTTTTGGAAATTGTCGCAACGACATCACGATGCTCCCGGTTCCTGACATCCCTTTTCAGTTGGTTTGCAGTCTCCCCTGCACCCCCTGGTTGTCCATCCCAATCCAGAATTCGTCTCCACCTCACCACATGACGGGCATGACCCATCCCTCCTTCCCTCTACAAGCGGCACACAACCACGTTACTCTGCAGCCCATAGCAGCCCATGGCGTCTCTTTGGGAAGCGTGGCCGATAAGGCATACCCTGATGGTTGCATGTACCGCTACAGGGAATCCGAGGGACAGTTGTACTAAACGCCCGGAGAAACCAGCCCCGGAGAGACCAGCACGTACTACCGTTATGGACCTTGGCATTGCCATGTTTCCGCTCCCCACTGGGGCCATGTTATGGACTGGCGGAATTACCAAAAAAAAAAACACAACCACGGTACTCTGCAGCCTTGAAACGCCGGTCACAGAAACGTCATTCGCACCGGCTTAGACAAGGCCTTACTTGGGCAATTGTGTGTGTGGGCAGGGGGGGATGTGCACGTGTGGAGCTGGGGCTCCCAGACCGCTCTGATGCCAAGCGGAGGTCTATACCTCCGGGTGCTCTGGGGCCTGTTTGTGGTCCACAACCTCACATTCGTTTGCCGGCGGGGTGATTGTTGTGTGCCATCCTGCCATTGTGGACCTGGGGTTTGGGGGTGGTTCCAATATTGGACGATGGCAACACAGGCTCCCTGCCCTATCGTCCACACGCCAAGTACCCCCCCCCCCCTCCCTTACTGTGGAGTGCATTACCTCTGGTTTGCATTTGTCTGTTTTTCAATTAAGTCTCACAGATGTGGCAAGTTGAGTCACCTAAAACAAGAGTAGGTGAAAATGGGTGAAACTGGGTGAAAACCCAAATATACCATATCCCCAGTGCGAAAGAAGCATCAAAATTCCCCTTTTGCAAACAACAATGATGCCCCTAGTATCCAGGAGTATGGGTTTCTAGTGCGGCCACATGCCCCAAAATAGCCTACTTTTCGCAAAGCGCACGGTGCGCCCCCTAGGTCCTTAGAAAATACGGTCCGTTTGTTGGACACACCGTTCGGTGTGCGCGAGAATGTTGTGAAACGGCGGTAACACATCCCTAGGCACAAGACACTCAGCCCATTCAAAGCACAATGCGATGGAGGCTTCCAATTAGCACTGTTGAGAGTAGAGGCCCTTGTTGCGGACCCACTTCATGCGGAAAAGTTGAACATGCTCCCCAGGCTTGAGGCCCTTCTTTGCATGGGCAGAAGTGGCAGCCCTATCCACCTCAGGCACCCTTGGGACGGACCCAGCCAGGTGCAAATAGAGAATCAGTCATGGTGGGCAATAGTCCCGTGGTTGAGGGGTACCATAGTGTGAATTCACTAGTTGTGCCTCGTCTCAACTTTTGTTTGCGTCTCCAATGTTTAGGCAGTTTTCCTGTCTTTGTTTTTGTTAACCCATGGACGGGGTTGAGCAGCCTAACCAACAGGTGTCAGCCGAGGAGCGGCTGGCGGCACAGGCCAAAGAAATTCAAGAACTCAGGGAGCAACTCGCCCGAGTGGCAGTGAAGGAGGGGCCCCGCTTGCCACCGCTGAGCGTGCCTGAGATAAACCGAGCCCTCGAGAAGCCCCAGTTGGCGCAGTGGATGAGACTCATGCTGTCCAACATCAAGGCGTACGTACGCCTTAGAGCTGGTGAGGTGGGGGAGATCCCCCGCCCGTGCGAGTTCGGCGGCCAGGCAACGGAGGCCGAGGTCGACCCAGGAGAACAGCTGGCGTGGAGGGTCTGGGACTGCGTGTCCCAGTCCCAGGCGGCGTATGCCCGCAGGTATGCAGGAACGCAAGGGAAGTCCAGCTCCGAGTCCAGCCAGTACGCCACGTTGGAGGACACATGGAAGGAACAAGGGTCGGCGTTCACGTGGCGGAGCGTGAAATTCAGGGAGGTGGGAGGGGTACTGCAGTGGCAGTCGAGGCAGGGCGAGTGGATCCCTGTGGACTCGCCGCCGAGCGGAGGGTGCCAGAGGTGCGCGCAGCGGGGCTCCCCCGACGAACGCCACTGGCACTTTAGATGCCCACGATGGTCCTGACAGGACCGGCTGGAGCCCGGACCGGCCGCCCCGGGCTCCGGCGTCACGGACACAGCGGCGGAGCTGCGGGCACTCGCCCGCCGGTGGGAGACAGCAGCCCGGGCAGACGACCCTCGCCGGCTCGCCGGCTCGCCGGAGGAAAGCGCCATGCAGTCCTGGAGGCCGAGAACCCGCTCGCAGTATGCGTCCCGACTCCGGGCCTTGGCGGCTTACGCGGAACGCGCGGGCCCGCCTGATACAGCCGCGGCACTGGCAGGCCTCCTGGCAGAACGGGCACAAGCCGGCGCTACAGCGTCAGCCCTGCGGGGTATTACTTCCGCGGTCCGGGCCGTGGAGGACTTCCAGTGGCTGCCCCCAACAGTCACCACCTTGCACAAAAGGATCGCGGCGGGAGCCGCCTCCTCGGGCTCCCAGCCCTATCTGTCCCCAGCAGGCCTGGTCCAGCTGGTCGAAAAGGCCAGAGACTCCAGAAACGGAGCGGTGTTCAGCGCGTTGGCCATCATCAGCCGGGTATGCTACCTGCGGGTGGGCGAAGCAGCTGGCATCAGGGTTACTGACCTGGCTATGCCAGGCTTTGTCCAGTTCTGGAACTCCAAGACAGGGGAGGAGGGGTACACCACCCGACCCCTGTACAGGTATGCGGACGGCGTCCGTGCGTGGCTTCATCGCCACATGGTCTCGCTGGGCCGATCCTCGGACATGCTCGTCTTGCAGTCAGGGGAAGCGGGATTGGAGGCAGGCATGGCCGAAACCCTGGCGAGCACCGCGCACGCCCGAGCCAGGTGGCACGCCCTGCGCAGGGGAGGCGCCGCAGCGACTTGGGCCCGTAAACCAGACCTCGCCTACTACAAATGGTGGGGCAGATGGCAGAGCACGGCCGTGGCGATGCAGTACGGCACCAAATGGTCCGACCCGGGAGTCGTTGCCCCTACGGTACTGCCTGCATGGTCCCGTGACCAGGGGCCTTTGCCGACTCCGGAGCGTGTGGGCGTCCTGGCGCTGTGGGGCTCCCCGATGTTCCCCAGTATCGCGAGCGCCCTCAACACCCCGACCAAGCGCAAGCCGAGGCGTCCGCGAGGTCAGGAACTGGAGTCCACCGCGGGCGGCACAGTTGGGAGCGGAGGCGGCGGAGACCAAGCCGCGACCGAGCTGGAGGAGTCCGCCGAGGATGGTTCTGCTGAGATGGGCCCGTGGCCTGACACGGCTCCTACCCTCCCTCCACTTCAGCCTTTGGCCTCTGCCATTGAGCGCGGCGCCGTGTCTCGGGAAGATGCGGGTCAGCTGTGCACGGTGGCGGGTCCTCTGGTTGCCGTGGGGGGGGGGGGGGTGCGGGCCGGGGACGGCAGCCGGGCCCATCAATGTCGATTCCGACGTGGACACCGACGACAACAGCGAGGATTCCGGAAGCGAGCCCTATGCCGACTTCGCAGTCGGCAGCGCCAGGGGTTCCCCCGGGCGTCGACAGGCCAAGTTCGTGGTACGGGAGCGTAAACCTTGGTCCTCCAGAGCAGCCGTTGGTCCTGTCAGAGGGGGGCCCGCAGCGGGCTCGAAAGCTGGAGTGGTGGGCCGTGTCCACCGCACATACACGGGGCCGCGTCGCGCTAAGATGGTCGTGGGTGGTGCGCAGGCCATGCGATCCCGAGCCCCCGCGCGCCGTCAAGCTGGGAGACCTCGTTTGGCCCAGCGGATCGAGGCGCCGGAGCCCAAGCGCATCAAGCTCGGGCCAGGCGGGCATGTCCGGACGCCGGAGACGCAAAGCCCGGTGGAGGGTGCCTTCGTGGCTGCAGCTGAGCACCTCAAGGCCAAGGTTAGGGGGCGGACGGGCCCAGTGGCGTCGCCCCCCCCCCCCCTCTGTAAGGGTCTAGACAGGGGCGAGAGGGTGCAGGAACAGCCCCCCCTCTTCCTGGAGTTCATGCAGGCCCTCACCCCGCATTTTCACTGGATAGCCGAGCGGGAACGTTGCGGCTTGTGGATGGTTGCGAAGAGGGTGGATTTGTGGTTGAATAGAGTGTTCGATACAGCCGAGGATTTCCGCTTGAAGGGGGCTTTACCCGCTCTCCTGAGCGCGTTGCGCGCGCTCCACCCGGACGCCTGGGAGGCATGCCTCCACGTCGACACCTCCCCCATTCCGCGGTTCATGGGGGGGGTCGAGGATGCCATTTTGGACCGGGGATTGGGGCCGATCGGCACCCACCAGCTCCCTGAGGATCTGTGGGACGCTGTGGTACCGCCCTTCTACCGCGGGGGGCTCCAGGATTTTGATGTCGAGCGGGAGTGGCAGGACGGGGACAGGGTGGTGAGAGGGGCAACCCGCTGGGTGTCGCAGCAGGTCCAGAGGATAGTGCAGGCGTTGAGGGGGGCGGGGGTCTACGAGGAAACGACTGACCCCCCCCCCCCACGTGTTACCCCTTCGTCATCCCCAAGTCCTCCGAGAAGGTATCCTTGATCTTGAGTTGCGTCAAGATCAACAAGAGTGACGGGGCCAAACCCCCCACTTTTAGATTGGACTCCTGGGAGGACTTGGCCAGATCCTTATCGGCATTCCCGCCTGATGTGGGCCTCTACGGGCTCCACATTGACCTCAAAAATGCATTTTGGAGCTTTTGCTTGCCCCAGGGGGCGCGCCAGGTTTTTCGATTCCGGCCCGCCCCCGGGGCTCCGCCTGTGGCGCTATCACGCCTGCCCTTTGGCTGGAAATACAGCCCCTATCTGTGCCAAACGAGTTTGGCTCGCATTCTCCGGGGGGTGCTGCCCCTTGCTACTCCTTGCGCACTATCTCGATGACTTTTTGCTCGTCTTCACTGATAGGGAGGTGCTCAGGGAAGCGGGGCGGGCAGCTGTGCGTGCCCTGGTCGAGGCTGGGTTCCTCATAAGTCCTAACAGTGTCCTGAACCCGGTGCCTGTAGCATCATTCCTGGGAAAGGAGCTTGACTTGCAGACTAGGCAGATCAGGAGCCACGAACAGGCGCTGCTCCAGTTGTGGGCGGGCTTGCTGAGACTGGCGGTTGGCACAGGCAACGACAGGCACCTCCAAAGCTTCCTGGGTTTGCTGAATTGGCATGTGCGACCGAGGGGATTGGGTTGCCCCTTCGCGGCGGGCGCCTACTGCTGGCTGCGCTGGGGTAGAACGGTGGGGGGGGGTCAAACAGCCGGGCCAAGGCATCCCCCTGAAAATGCTGGGCAGCCTCGCAACATTGGTGGCGGTGGCGGCCGAGCCCTGGCAGGCCCCGGGTGGGGAGGCCTGGCGACAGTTGAAGACCCTCCGGTTTGGGAGTGGGGACAAGCTTTCGCGATCCTCTCTGTGGTGCGGGGATGTTGTCGTCTGTGTCGATGGAGCGCGCGATGCAGGGTGCTGGAGGGTGGGAGCGCTCGTGCCGGGAGTGGGTGTGCGTACGCATGTGACACCTCCTGCCCGCTTTGCCAGCCAGCAAACCACGGAACTGAGGGGATTGGCGTGGGCTGTCAGGTTTGCTGTCAGGACAGGGCACCGATCTGTTACGGTGTGTAGCGACAGTGAAGCGGCCATTGCTCAGGTTCTCCGACTGCGCGCGACTAGCCACCTGACCCACCACCAAGCGGTCCTTCGGTCGTTGGCTAGGGTCCTGTGGGTCTCGGGGATCGTAGTCCGCCTGGTGTGGGTGCCCTCGGCGCTACAGCCGGGGGACCCTATGTCAAGGGTGACATCAGTGTTTGGAGGCTCACAGGCCAGGGCGGAAGTCGAGGCTTGGTGCACGTGGGATGCATTGCTGGATAATTTGGGCGAGGCTCGGGTGCGGGGGGTGGTGTGTCTAAGGGGATGCTAGCCCCCCCCCCCCCCACCCCCCTACCACCCCAGGCAGTCCAGCGGCGGCAGTGTATGCGCCCTCCATGTAGCACCCATTTTGCTTCCGCACTTATGACCAAGCGTCGGGGCTCGCGTGGGGCCCGCAAGCGACGGGGTTCCCGTGGGACCCACCAGAAGGGTCGCCATGGCGGACAGCGGCACCGGCGTTCCGCGGAGGCCAAGCAGCGCCGGGCGGCGAAGTGGAGCACCGTGCTCCGCACCCGCCTTCGCGGCAGGTTGGCGCACCTGCCCATCCGCCGGGTGCTGCTCGGCAACGGGGTACGCCTGTGCCCCCAGTGCCCCCTCCCTGCCGACAGGGACGGGTTTTTGGAGCGAGCGGTCCGGGACGTGGCCGCACGCGTGGGAGGCACGCCGCACCGCCGCACGACCCCCGACGGCCGCAGCGTTAAGCCCCCAGGGCGGCATGCTTGCTGCCAGGTCTGGGAGGTAAGGCTGCCGGAGGGAGTCGCTGTGGTCTCCCTAACGGACTGGAACAAGGGACACAGGGTTGCTGTGCCCTATATATGGATCCAAGGCCGGTATGGGCTGGTGTTGCAATTTGCCCGCCTCTTCAACCAGTGAGACTCGGCGACTGTCGTCGTCGTCTGTGCCTGCCCACTGCAGTGGGCCTCCCTGACGGCATGGCCGCTGGGTGCTTTATTTGTTTTGTCTTTTTGGGCCTGCCTCAGTCCGCATTCCGCTGGAGCTGACGGCCGGGTGGTGCGGTTTATCCGCCTTTTCCATCCGTGAGACACGGCGACCGACGTGATCGCCTGTATCCCATGTCCTGTGCAGTTTTCTTGTGCTCTGCTTGTGCACACTGCCTCAGTCCGAATTCCTCTGGGGCTGACGGCCTGGTGGTACGATTTGCTGCCTTTTCAGTCCGTGAGACTCGGCGACCGTAGTGATCGCCGGTACCTGGCACTGCAGTGGGCGTCCCTGACGGCGTGGCCGCTGGGTTCTTCTATTTGCTTTGCCTTTATTTTTATTTTTATGGTTACTACCTCAGTTCGCATTCCTCTGGGGCTGAGGTACGGAAATGGGCGCTGTGGCGCGTGAGCTGGATTCAGCGGAGAATGAATACCCAAGTCCTGTGCAGTTTTCTTGTGCTCTGCTTGTGCAAACACTAGTTGTGCCTCGTCTCAACTTTTGTTTGCGTCTCCAATGTTTAGGCAGTTTTCCTGTCTTTGCCCGCCCACCCACCCACTGACCGGCTGACCCCTGAGAGCACCTGTCCTTTCCTTTACTTTTTGAAACCGATCCCCTCGGGTTGAGTGGGGGATCTAACCGTGCTGCAGCGTGTGGGCCAAGGTTAGGGGTCAGGGTCAGTATCAGAGTGGGGTCCCGCAACCAGCGGAGTGGTCCGCGACGCACCCGTCCATACAACCGCCGGTACACCCGGCCTTGGTGATACATCAGTACTGCCATCCCAAGTCCTGTGCAGTTTTCTTGTGCTCTGCTTGTGCAAACCCAAGGAATTCAAGACCTTGATGGGAATGTACGGGCATTGGTAAGCATGCCGAGCTACATGGTAAGCATGCCGAGCTACAATCGAGTCTATGACGAGGTTTGGCCCCTTACAACACCCCCAACTATGAGGATTATAATGAACCAAATTTAGCAACCGGGCACCTTGTCTGCCGCTTGAAGTGCAGTGCTCAGAAATAGGTGCATTGTTGTGCTTGGGTGAATCAACATGCTCCAAAAATGTGCCATGAAACAACTTGCTCTTGATGTCGCTGCATGTTGATGCGAGTTTGATGGCCCATGACAAAACATGCTAGTATGGCCAGCCATACATATTTGCTTTATTTTTTTGCCATGTCCACATGCGTTTCGCCAGAGGTGGGTGGATTCCAGGGTGGTCATGAGAAAGTAGCATAAGGGGTCGCCTTAAGCGCAGTGCGCGCGCAGTGCAGGTGCAACTATTTGGGCGTCTAGACGTATTGGAGACCCATACTTTGTGATACTAGGGGCATCATTGTTGCCCCTAGCCTAGGTTTTGATGCTTCTTCCACATTGGGGATATGGCATTTTTGGATGTTCACCCACTTTCACCCATTTCCACCCCTTTTCACACTTTTTTGCTCATATCCACCATGGACTCCCACACTTTGGTGTGGGCCTTTGAGTTGTGGTGACGGATTCCCCGGTTTTTGCCTGACCATAGTCGAATGCCTTATGCGAGGCTGCATCGCTGCTGATGAGGATGCGTGGTTGTACCACAAATGGAAACCGGAGGTTGACGTGGATTCCCTCCTGCAAGCCACTTTGCCCCCGGTCCAGTTGAGGATGAACTGGACACATACGAGGCTTTGGTACTAGTTGGCAGGGTGAGTGAGCTTTCGAATAAGGCCACTCCGGAGGATTCTGATTTTGTACTTTGTTGACAACAGAAAAGAGGATATGTGTGTGACTTTCCGCATTTTGCATGATGTCTTATGTGAGGGGAAGGTAGCTTGCATTTGTCTTGAGCTAAGGTAGTTTGGGTGACCTAAATTTAGGAGCATTTGGAAGGGGTGTGCCTGGGGGTTCTTTAGGGGGCAAAAAGTAGTGCGCAATGCGCGCGCAGTGCAAGGATTCCCCCTAACTATTGGTCGCTGTGCCCGCGCTTTGCAGAAACACCCCCCTAATTGTTCGTTGGACAGGGGGGGGGGGGGGGTAATTGAAAGGCTCTCAGGCCGTGGCGGTTCCTGCTCCCCCCAAACTGGGCCCTCTGACCTGATGATGGTGCACCAGACGCCCTACGAGCTTACCACACACTGTCAATCAGTGCCAGGGCTGGTGCACATTGACGGGTGGGGCCCCTCCTTTCCAGTCCATTGCACACAACACCACAAGATGGTGTACTGCATGCAGCCCTCACACAGGGCTCAGCACTGCAGGAATGGCCCTGGCCCAGCAACCTTTGAACAAACATAATCAGCGTCAGCAAAGGAGCTCACCTGGCGGCCCCGGGGTCCACCATCACCCTGGACAATCAGGCAGTGGTGGATCATGGCCCTGTGGAACCCCACCGAGAGGCCTCCGACATGGACCTACGCTCCCGAGTGTCGGCCACCCTGCGGGAAAAGAATATTCGGGTCCGGAAAACCTCATCTGCTCGTGATGCCGAGGAGTTGGACGACATCCAACGTAACAACGAAGTGGACCATCTCGCCAAACTGGCAACGTCCCTTCCTCTACCCATCCACAATCCCACAGGTCCGTCCAGCATATCTGTGGGGGGGACTGAGGCTCCGACCCCCGCGAGCAAATGGATTGTTGCCACGCGCCCGTATCAGATATATCGGGGCCTGCATTGGGCAACCTGGCTCCCCCTCCGGGCACTCCGCCGACAGGTGTGGGTCCAGTGGATGTGGGGTAATGTGCGATGGGCGGGTTGCCCCCCCCCCCTGGGACAAAACCAAAGTCCTCTGCCCCCCATGTTTCTCAGTGGCATCGAGGCACCCCACACGCACGACTTGTGCACTGCAGTGCATGGTCCCCGGTTTTCCTCCGCGAGTGGGTCCGCACATGGGGTCCTTGGGAGGACATGGCACAACGATGGCTTGACCAGGCCTCGCCGGAAGATCTAGACCACATTTCCAAACTGCGTATTCCTCAGTCCTTCATTGACACTGTACCGCGGGAAAGGCTGCACGAACTTCGGTACCGCGTGGCATGGCATCAGTATCATATGATGCATGCCACAACCCTTTTACGCCAATCACTACCCATGCCCCCATGCACAGACGGCATTTGCTCGAATGCTGATATTCGCAGCACGCCGATATGGTACACCAAACTCCGTCGCCGAGTTGTCTCCCTGAACCCCGACAATACCACACTGCGGGCGCAGGTACACTACAAACCACGGGAGGGAGGGCGCAACAAGCACGGTCCCAAGCGACCGCGGTCGTCCCCTGATGCCCGTGCGTCCTACATCCTGCAGCAACCCTACTCTAACAATACGGCCTGTGCGCTCCTCCGCCTCCTCTCCTCTCTGAGTCCGCCTCTTCAGGCCAGGGTCCACGACTATGTGTCAAACCCGTCCACCCCCTCACATCTAGGCCCCCGCCGGCCTCCCTTGGTCCGTCGGGGCCTCCCGGGGGAAATTTTCCTCATGAGGTCTGTGGCTCAGTTGCACACCCTCTGGAGAGACATGCGCCGTGACATGCAGGCACACTACAGATCCTACACACTTCTGCTTCATATGGCGTGCAAGACCACCGTCTGGTTGCGCGCGATGGTCTCGGCGTGGAGGGCTCCGTTACTGTCAGCCCGATACCTGTTCCGCACGTCTTGCTTCCAGGGTGCCATGCATGCCAAGATGAACATAGCTCGTGCCCTGCTCACATCTCATAACTACACCCTCTCTTACCTACCGACACTCAAACTGGCCACCACCCTCCTGGGGGTATATCAGCACCAGACGTGCACCATCGGGGGTGCCACTCTGCACCATGCATCCATGTCCCACCAGAAATATATGGCATGGGCCTCCATGATGGCCTACCGCATGAGGAGGTAGCCTGGCGAGAGAAGGGCCAGTGTCTGGAGAGTGAGTTGGCGGCCCTGCGCGTTCTACAGTTGAAGCGTCGGCGCCCCTTGTCCCCCGATGTCCGGGTCTGTAAACGGCGGTGTTTGCACCCCTCCAGTCCGGCTGCTGTCCAGCTCACGGGGTCACCCGACAGAGACGGCGTTGACCTCCCCTTCACTCAACTCACTGGGTCCCCTATTCGGGAGATCCACTTCTGATACTACCCCGGTGTATCGGCTCTGCATTGAGGGATACCCCTACAACCACTTCCCACCCCAGTGTATCAGTTTTTCGATTCTGCACTCGGGGCTCCCTGTAGTTCCTGACTGTTAGTCGCATTTTGATCTTAGTTTTTGATCTAGTCACAACTCCACAGTTTTCTAGGTGTTGACCCTCTGTGGTCGTGGCAGGCCCCACCACCTGCATGGAGTGTACAGTACATACAGGTCCTGCGCCCCCATTGGGCTCTCCCTCTGTGGAGAAATGCCTTACCCGCATCCCACCCATTGGTTAAGCTGACTTTACTGTACATACCTCTAGACCGTTGCTGCCTAAGTACATTGTCTGCCTTGATGGCCGAACTCACCATTGTCGGAACCAAAAAAAAAATCAGCGTCAGCAAAGGAGCGTCTAGCCCTGTCTGCACCAGAGACGAGCAGCCACAGCACCCGCTGGGGCTGCACGGCAGGACCGAGTGTCTTTATGCCCAGGATCAAGTGTGTTCCTTCCTTCCGTGGCGGTTCCTGCTTGGCATGGCTCTCGATGAGTTTGTCGTCCACGTCCTGGGGTGAACCATCCGTTCGCAGGTGCAGGCAGCAACGGATCTGTTCCTTGGGCAGCCTCCTTAAGAGCCCTTGAACTACCGTGCTTTGGCGGTTGGACCGATGCTGCTTTGGCGGTCCCCCGTTGACGTCTATTTTTCTGCTTGCCTATGTGTTGCATTGGCCTTTCTCGCTGCGGCGCCTGGCGTCTGTCGTGGCGTGCATTGTTTCACAGTTAGCCGGTAATGGCAGGGCTGCGTTTCGCCGGATAGTCAGCCTGCCGCCGGTCCTTATTTTGACGAGCCTTTCTTTGCTGACCAGTGGGGGTTTCTGTCTGGCCTTCTGAAACTCGGTTGAAACTGGGTGTCTGCGCGGGCTCAAACATGCAGCAGTGCATCTTCATCCAAAGATCGCAGGGGCTGGTGCAGGCTGCGCCGGACCTGATCCGCTGCCTTGTCTCATACCACTTTCGTGACTGCGGCGGTTGGGATTGTGTTGCGCCGGGCTGGCTCGAATGGCGGGCAGCCGTCAGTGGCAAGGAGCTGTGTGGGGAGTAGCTTGACCACCCTTTGCTGTCGGCGGGGCGACCGTGCATGGCCACATTGCTGGTTAGCCTACACCCCGTTATGCCGTGTGCTGTTCCTCTCTCTTTTTCACCTGCCTGAGTTGTTGAGATCTGTGCACGAGGGAGCATCATCTTGGTGATGGAATTTTATGGTGGAATTTTTTTCTGAGAGGGTGGAATTGTAGGCAGACTGATTGGATGGGTCGTGGGACTCGCCGATGGGTGCAAGCGTCGTTGGGGCAACACAGCTGGTTACATAGCATGTCGATGCCGGTGGGTATCTATTTATTTTGTACAGTGGGCGGTGCAGCGATGGGGTCACTTTTCATGTGGAAGTCAGATCCGCAAGCAGTACTAAAATCCCATCGGCACATGTGCTGAGGACATCTTTTGTGTCAGGTTCTGTGTGTTTTGCTTCTTGTGCCCCATCGCTGCCCTTCTCAAACTCCAGTTTCTCTAGAAACTGGAGTTTGAGGTATGGAGTACAGGCATTCCCTTTGTTGTTTGTTTTTCAGTGTCTGTTTTATTTGTGTTCTGTGTAAGGATCCCACGTCCCACCCACCCACCAGGGGGTGATATACTATCGCGTCTATGACACCCGCCTATGCCCATCGGGACATTTGCTGAGGACATCTTCTGTGTCAGTTTCTGTGTGTTTTGCTTCTTGTGTCCTGTTGCTGCCCTTCTCAAAGTAAACCCGCACAGGGGCACACGCGACACATGGGCGTCACACGGAGGAAGGTGGGCGAACACGGCTGCAGAGGCAGGGGTTACCAACACCGGGCTGCAGGCCCCGGGCCTGTGCTTCAATATTTGAAATGGTGCTGGAAGATGGATTGGCCCAACGGATTTGGGGTGTGCCCTATCCTCAAGCTGACCTCAACTCAACCAAGAAATAGCCACGGATGAGTGGCAAACTCAAGGCAAGATTCGGTACTGGTTGCAGTCGAACTCAGGATCATGCTGGTGATTTCAAAACCTGACGTCATGGCCTGGTGGTCTGTGGATTTTGTGCAGCGTTGTGTCCAATTGTGTGAGGACACCATCTTCTGTCTCTGAGCGTCTGTGTTTTCTTCCCCTGTGCCACCGGGGCCATGCAGCGAGTCGGTCCCGTAGTGCTCTCCCTCCAGGTCGCCATCGCCGGTTACGTGTATTACCGTCTCACCAAATATGAAGCCGTCATCGCTGCCCAATCCGGCCCCCGGGCAGCCAAGTCCCCCTCCAGCCAATCCCCCGGCGAAAATTCCCCAGGCCCGTCCCCGGGCACACCCTCCCACCCGCGGCGCCCCTCAATCTTCGACCGGCACGGGCCCAATCCCTTCATCAACAGCACATGGCATTTGACGCGGCGGGAACGGCTCAAACTCTCGCTGATGAGCTCGACGGTGTTCCCCCTCCGCGTGGTACTGATCCTGCTGTCCCTCTGTGCGACCGCGGGGTGGCTCAGGGGCTGCATGGCGCTGGGCGCGGACCCCAAAAGGCAGTCGTGGGCCACCACGTACCTGATCCAGTGGCCGCTACGTATCATGGCCCGTGGGATCCTGGCGGCCTGCGGCTACTACTACATCCCAACCACCGGCCAGCCAGCCACGCCCGAGGCCGCCCCGATCGTCGTGGCCAACCACATCACTTTCGTTGACGCCCTCTTCTTGACGTACGCCATGTGCCCGTGCCCCGTGGCGGAGGTCGCCAACCTCCGAAACCCCCTCCTTGGGCCCCTCCTGGAGGCCCAGCAGTGCATTCTGGTGGACCGGCAGTCGGGCGACTCCCGCACCGCCACCAAGCAGCGGATCCACGACCGCGCCCACGCCCTCGCGGCGGGCCGCCCGGGCCGGCAGGTGGTCATCTTCCCCGAGGCCTCCACACACGCCGCCGACAGCCTCATCCACTTCAAGGTCGGCGCGTTCGCCCCGGCTGTGCCGGTGCAGCCGGTGTTCCTCAACTACGTGTACCGCCACTTCGACCCGTGCTGGGTCACCTCCGGGCCCGGCCTCGGGTTCCTGGTGTTCCGGATGCTCTGCCAGTTCGTGAACCACGCCGCGGTGGAGTACCTGCCCCCAGTTGCCCCCGACCGCCGCGACGCGGCGGACCCGCGCGCGTTCGCCCAGCGGGTCCGGGAGGCGCTGGCCGGCGCGGGGGCCCGCCTCCGGCCGTCGGGGGTGCGGATGACGGACCACAGCGTCGACGACGTCGCGCTGCAACTTGCGGCGTACCGGAACAGCCTGCCGCCCGCCGCGGCCGTTGTGGAGACGGAGGCCATCAAGCAGTTCTTCCACGTGGACGTGACGAACCTGAAGCTGCGGCTGCAGCAGTTCGCGAAGATGGACCTGAATAAGGATGGGCGCGTGTCCATGGAGGAGTTCCTGGCGTCGTTCGCTGAGCAGTTCCACGTGCCAAGCGAGCAGCAGCGGGCCCACCTCGAGGAGCTGTTTCACAGCCTCGACGACGATGAGAGCGGATATCTGGATTTCCGGGAGTACCTGCTGGGGTTGGCGCTCGTGGCTGAGGTTCTCCGAGGGCTGTAGCGTCGCGGTTGGCGGCTGCGGAGGGTTTTTGAGGGTGGGGCTCAGGTTTGCCGGGCACTGCGGGTTCTGCAGGATGTCCGAGAACGTGCCACCACCGGCATCGTGACCGATGGTGGTCCCTGGGTCGGTTTGCGGGGGTCCTGTCATGGGAGCCCTTTTTTTTGTGTGTTGGGGGGGGTCCAACCAGGGGGTTCCAATGACAACCCCCCCCCCCCTCTTTTAACGCGGAAGTCCGAGCATCCCTTTTGGTGCCTTTGCCGTTGTTTGCGCACGGGGGGGGGGGGGTCACAAACACGAGCTCCTGTAGAACGTTTGGCACGGGGGGTGCGACTCCGCAGGAGGTAAGGGGAGCCTGTGATTGACCAACGCTTGGTCTTGCGGGCATGCACCCCCCAAATTGCCCCTGGAGCCCCCCCCCCCCAACCGACCCTCCCGGACCCCCCCCCCCCCCAAGCCCCTGCAGCCCCGCCCCCCCCCCCCCCATCGCCCCTCCTAGAACCCCCCTCCCCCAGGGGGTTAGGGGCGGGGGGTGGTTGGTGTGCAAAGCCAAGGAGTTGCACCCCCCGTGACGTTTGCTAAAGCCATGCAGGAACTCAGTACCATGTAGCAGATAGCAGACACACGTAGACGGACTCCCCCCCCTTTGCTGGTGAGCACCTCCCAGCCTGGGGTCTTCGTAATGACTGCATATCGGGCACTGATCAGGCCGTCAGGGGAGGACGCCATGGGCAGAAGTTGCATTCTGGATGCCCCCCCCAGGAAGGTGGATGCCTGCTTGTCATAGCAGAAGGTTCAAGGGCCAGAGGCCAATAGGTGCCGCCACAGGCTAACAGAGCCAACCACCAAGGCCTTGTGCCAACCCCCCCGCCCCCCCGCCTTCAATTTTTTCCGGACCTTTGTGCACAGTACACCGGGTACACAACAGTGGGATGTGTGCTACATGGGCCGCACAGTGTATGGGCTGCATTATCCATGCAGCATTGAAACTAGTCCCCCGTCTCTCACCCGCCGTGTTGCTTCTTGCACTTGTTTGTTATCCCAATATTCCATCCCGTCGGATCGTTTTCTACTCCCTCCAACACCATTCCAACTCCCCTCAACTGCCTGCATTGGATGCGCCAACGAATGATATGTGTGATCTGCAACTAAGTTTTATTGTTATGCATTTTTCAGAGTGTCATTTTTCAGTTTTAGAAAAAATTGAAGTGAAAGTTCATTTTTACAAAATGTTGATCTTTTAGATATCCAGAATTCTTATTTTTTTTTTGCCAACCACATTTTGTGGTTTGCATCTTGTTCAGGTACAAGACGGTTCTGATTCGTTGGATATGATTCGCTTCGCCTTCGATGCACTGGACGAGAGCGGTGATGGCCTCCTGACCCAGAACGCCATCAAGACAATGTTCAGGAGACTGGCCCCCGATATCACGCAAGAGTGCATCGAGGAGGTCTTTGCAGCGGCCGCAGGGGGCGAGGCCGGCGCCATCTCGTTCCCCCAATTCAAGGCCTTCCTGGAGGCCCATCCGGCGTTCCTCAAAACGTTTCAGACACGCTTTTTATGAGCCCGTTTGGGAAGGGAGGGCCTCGCAGACAGGTCCAGACCGGCCCCACGCGGCGTGCACAGCCGACAGTTGGGCCTTGACACGTCTATGGACACGACGCAACTGCGCGCCATCCGCACAACCAGAGACTTGATGGGAAGTGCCACTGCAACCCCTGCCCAAAACACAAGGTGCATTGGGATCCAACAGAGTGGGAAATGCACATGCACATGCACACACCGACATTAACGGGAAACCATGGGGAACCAGCCTAGAGCTGACTTCCATATGCACACCCAGGCATTGCCGAACTCTGTACTTAGCACAAACACTGCCCGTGCGGCACATGGCACTTTCGAGTTTGGCCTATTTAATATAAAACAAAGATTCCAACGGAGGGTAATATTGTCATTACACTCCCTCGCCACCCCTTCGTCCCATTATGCATGGATGACGTGTGCTTTTGCGATTGTGAAGCGGGCACCCCACGCTCGGTACGACGGGGGTCAAGCATTGGGACAGCTGGCCGGAGCATTGATTTGGATGCGGGCGCGCCGGGCAAACATTTCCGCATAGTCCTGGACGCTCTTAGATCGGGAAGGGGCCTTTGTGGGTCGGGTTAGGGGTCAGCAAAGCCCTGTCCCTTGGTAACAACTGGGAGGGGGCAGGAGACTTGGAGGCGCAAGAAGGACGGAGAGCGTGACACCCGCTGTGGTTCCTAAAGGACAAATTTGTTTGGGCCATTTTTGGTACACAAACTTTTGGGTCCCAGACCCCCCTCCCCCGTCCCCCTAACACCCATTTCAAGCACAGGCCTGGCAGGCCCCAAAACACCAGCATGGGGCCACAACAACACTACCCGAGGACCGTTTATCAGCCCTGCTCACAGAAAAAAGGACCCAACAACACGGCAGGGCGGTCCTTAAGGGACCAGATTTTTTTTTTTGCTAAGGACCGCCCTTAAGGACCGCCCCAAGGGACCACCAACTGCCAACCGCCAACTCCCATCAACTGCCAACCGCCACCAACCGCCAACCACCAACCGCCACCAACCACCAGCCACCAACCGCCGCCAACCGCCAGCGGCGACCAACCGCCAACTGCCAACCACTGCCAACCGCCACCAACCACCAATCACCAACCACCAACCGCCGCCAACCACCACCAACCGCCACCAACCGCCATTGCCAACTGCCAACCGCCAACCGCGGCCAACCACCAACCGCCAACCGCCACCAACCATGGTTGAGCACATGGAGTGCCTGCGGGCTTTTTTGGGAAAACTGGTTCCGGAACACTTCTTTTTTCCTGTTAAGGACCGCCCTGCAACACGGACCACAAAAAAAACCCGACACCCGCGGGCACACATTGCACAACGCCCGAGCAGGCGCCCCCGAGAAACCAGCCGCGGGGCCAAGAGAGAGACCCAAACCACACCCCATGCGGCCAAGCAGGCGAGAGTGGCCCGATGCACATTGATGTAACACTGATGTAACATTTCCACTGCAACTGTGAAATGTGGTTTTCTCAACTACATATGTAGCAGATTGATCTTGGGTAGCTTCGGCGTGGCAGTTCCCATTGCACTAACCCCCTCCCCCCCTTGTCTTCGCTGCGGCCCGGTCGAAGCTACAGCAGGCGTAGGGACCGTATTAATTCCATACCTTATCACCTCGAAGAGAGATTGTTAGATCAAGCGCAGGCGCGAGCGTCATATACCCCCCCTTTTTGGGGGTCGTTCGCGTAGCATACCCCAATGTATGGGGGAGGGGTTAGGTTGGGTCTCGGCTTGCGCCAAAGGCTTGTCCCAGGGCCAATGCGTCCTTACCACTCCAGCACGACTGGGTCCCAACCTCCGGTTGCTTGGTCTTACAGCCGCCGAGACCGCTGACAGTCCCCAGACACACTGTTGGGCGGCATGGGGGGGGCAGAACACCCACACTCAGCATTCAGATAGCTGAGATTATGTTGCGGCACCACAGGACATGTCCACCAAGTGCCCTGGGGTCCAGTCTCACCCGGTGTCTTTACCCGACCCCAGGGATGTATTAGAACGGCCGTACAATGTAGGAGGGGGGGGGGTTACCCCCCCCCCCCCTGGACCCCCCCCCTGTGCTTCGAGGTGCTTCGAGGAACTTCGAGGAGCAAAAATATAGGCGGTCATTTCCAGTCCGTAGGGTCGAGACCCCCCTCCCCCCCCCCCTCCTCCCCTTCCAATGTTTGAGGCTGACAGCCAAAATTTTGCTTCGGCGCCTTCCGTGTCAAGAGGATTCAAGCTTCAAAATTTTCGGCCCGCCTTTGGCGGGGGCCATGCAGGGACCCTGGGAGGAGGGGCGCCCAGCCAACCCCCCCCCCCCCCTTCAGACCCCCCCCCTTCCCCCCTTCCAAGACATCCCTGCCGACCCCCTGCGCCCCCGATTTCTTTTGGCATATCTAGCTGCACATTGCGATTTTCAATTTGCATTTATTTCCATGTTACGCAGAATATCTTGTTGTATGGGTACAGAGGGTTCGAGGCCACACTGCCCTCACGTGCCCACACGCTTGTCGCAGCACAGGGGAATCTAAGGCCCAACGGAGTGCCGAGGCCGACCGTCGACGCCACCTGCATTTGGTTCCTCTGACTTTGTCCAACACCAAAGCATGGATAGCCCTTGGCCTGTCGGTGTCCCTGTGTACATTGAACATAAGCTTTACCACACCGCACATAGTGGATGGCAGCTTTATTGTGATGCACACATCATTGGACTAAAGGCTGAAAGTGCCTGGTCACGTGCAATTCTCCAACAACTGGTCCTGTTTCGACAATTTGACTTTCTTTGGGCCAGGAGATGGGTTGCCTTCGGTGTGCATTGTGTGTTCCAGGAGGTGGGTCTGGGGTGTGGCTTTGCCTTTGCCTATGCACAGATCTTGGGCGCATTTGTGTTTCCACTCTCTCATGTGACACTGTGCATTTGAGCCTGTTCCAACACTCTGACCACGGTGAAAGGAACTGCTAGAACTGGTAGTTGGGGAAGGAGTTGAGGGGAGAGTAGAATAAGGAGTACCCACAGACTATGGGGGAATATTTTTTAGATGCGAAATTTTTTTTTGAAACGTGCTAAAAAATAATTAAACCTCAAAAAAGTACAAAATATCTAAGATTTAATACAAATCATCTAAAAAATGTCGAAAATGACTAAAATTTTAGATGGCTCTCTAAAAAGAAATCTGCTGCAAATCTAAAAAAAATAAAATAACGCTTCAAGAACAGACTTCGGGATCTAAATCACAGGCAACATGCAATAGAAACCACTGATTCACACTGTGTGTCGCATCTAGGGACAGCATGACACTACTACCAATAGGATTGCCCAAACAGCGGAAGGTGAACGAAATTGGCCCGGTTTCCTCAATGGCACCGGAAGGTTGACAGCCCACAATTGGGCGGATTGGCTACATCACCCCTGCCTTCTCGGGGTCCCCATGGAGGGCAGCAATCGACCCGGAAAAAGAGTGGATGTGGTGGGAATGCGCAAAAAGGTAGAAATGGGTGAAAGAGGGTGAAAATCCAAGCTTGGGGGGGGGGGGGGGTTAAAATCAAACATGCTACATCACCCGTGCCGTCACAGAGTCCCCGCACACACCATGTTCCCCCATAGGTGCCCAGGGAATCGCCCATGAGACTTTTTTGACCACTTCTAAATTTTGCGGCAGTCGCGCTAAAAAAAAAAAACTTGGTGCACAAAAAAAAGTCTGAGTTTATTTTGTGGAGCGCCGAACATTTCTTTTAACGTAGAATATTTACAAGAAAAAACAAGTTCTTCGGGAACTAGGTTTGAATCCACACACGAGAGCTGCAATACGCAAAGAATTTTTGAACCCCCCCCCCCCACACACACCCACCCACCCCCACACACACCCAAAAGTGGTACCTGGATACAGGGGTAGGGGGATCTAAATTGAAAAATTCTTTGGGGGAGTATTTTCTCTCCCAAATGATGCTTTTACAAGGAGTTCAACATCCAGTACCATACCTTGGGGTATCCTACACAAATGACCCCCAACAAGGGGAATATATGGCATCCGCGCCTGCGCCTGATCTACCAACCCTCTTCGAGGCGTCATGGAGTTGGTGACATGCAGAACTGAGTACGGTGGAGCTTTGTGGCCCCGTGGCAAACATACTGGCAAGCATAAATGTCAAACCAACCCCATGGTGCGTGTGTTTTACCCAGGAGCGGGATGAGCTGACCCAAGCTAGCCGGAGAAACATCCGATAGCCTGTGAGTATCTTATGCCGGAGTCGCCCATGTTTCCAAAAACTGTATTGAGTACGCTATGAACTTCTGGAGTCAGTCCCCCCCCCCCCCCCAAAAAAAAAGACCTGCAGGGCCTGGGTTAGAGACTAACCGGCACTGTGGGAGGGTGGTGGGTGCGAGCTGACCTCAGTGTACAGATGGCCAAGGCCAAAGCACAGTCAACAGCCACCTGGAGTGGAACAAAACCGGTCTGCGCTGCAGTGCAGTGAGGAAAACACTGAACAATGTGGTTATGACCATGCGCCTGTGACACGGGGGCGTATGCGAGCCCAGTATCCGTTGCCTCATGGCCAAAAAAAAAGAAAGAAAAAGAGAAACATCCGATAGCCTGCAAGAGAATCCAAGGCAACATTGGTGGGACCAGTTGCCTTTGACACGGGGGCGTTCCGTAGCTGGGTATCTGTTGCTTGTGGAATGGGTTTGGGTGGCCGGGGGGTCCTTAAGGGACGAGATTTTTTTTTGTTAAGGACCCCCCCCTAAGGACAGCCCCTAGAGGCCTTTTTGCCCTGGCCCAACGTGGGCCATGTCTATCCCCCCTTTTTGGGGATCGCCGAGAAAGCCGGAGTTACGTACCGATTCCGCCCTCTTTTGGGCGCCACTTCTGATTGTGCCCCCCGCTCTGAGGCGGAGGGGATCCCCGAGGCGGCAGGGGTTACGTAGCCACCTTGCCCACAAGTGGGCCACTTCTGATTTTGCCCCCCGCTCCGAGGAGCGCGGGATCCCAGAGGCGGCAGGGGTTGCGTCGCCACATTGCCCACAAGTGGGCCACTTCTGATTTTGTCCCCCACCTCGAGGCGCAGGGGATCCCCGAGGCGGCAGGGGTTACGTAGCCACCTTGCCCACAAGTGGGCCACTTCTGATTTTGCCCGCCGCTCTGCAGCGGAGAGAGTCCCCGCGGCGGCAGGGGTTATGTAGCCACCTTGTCCACAAGTGGGCCACTTCTGATTTTGCCCCCCGCTCTAAAGCGGAGGGGATCCCCGAGGCGGCAGGGGTTACGTAGCCACCTTGCCCACAAGTGGGCCACTTCTGATTCTGCCCCCCACTCTGTAGCGGTGGGGATCCCCGAGGCGGCAGGGGTTATGTAGCCACCTTGCCCACAAGTGGGCCACTTCTGATTTTGCCCCCCGCTCTGTAGCGGTGGGGATCCCCGAGGCGGCAGGGGTTAGGTAGCCACCTTGCCCACAAGTGGGCCACTTCTGATTTTGCCCCCCGCTCTGCAGCGGAGGGGATCCCCAAGGCGGCAGGGGTTACGTAGCCACCTGGCCCACAAGTGGGCCACTTATCATTTTGCCCCCCGCTCTGAGGTGGGAGGGATCCCCGAGGCGGCAGGGGTTATGTAGCCACCTTGCCCACAAGTGGGCCACTTCTGATTTTGCCCCCCGCTCTGCAGCGGAGGGGATCCCCGAGGCGGCAGGGGTTACGTAGCCACCTTGCACACAAGTGGGCCACTTCTCATTTTGCCCCCCGCTCTGAGGTGGGAGGGATCCCCGAGGCGGCAGGGGTTACGTGGCCACCTTGTCCACAAGTGGGCCACTTCTGATTTTGCCCCCCGCTCTAAAGCGGAGGGGATCCCCGAGGCGGCAGGGGTTACGTAGCCACCTTGCCCACAAGTGGGCCACTTCTGATTCTGCCCCCCACTCTGTAGCGGTGGGGATCCCCGAGGCGGCAGGGGTTATGTAGCCACCTTGCCCACAAGTGGGCCACTTCGGATTTTGCCCCCCGCTCTGTAGCGGTGGGGATCCCCGAGGCGGCAGGGGTTAGGTAGCCACCTTGCCCACAAGTGGGCCACTTCTGATTTTGCCCCCCGCTCTGCAGCGGAGGGGATCCCCAAGGCGGCAGGGGTTACGTAGCCACCTGGCCCACAAGTGGGCCACTTATCATTTTGCCCCCCGCTCTGAGGTGGGAGGGATCCCCGAGGCGGCAGGGGTTATGTAGCCACCTTGCCCACAAGTGGGCCACTTCTGATTTTGCCCCCCGCTCTGCAGCGGAGGGGATCCCCGAGGCGGCAGGGGTTACGTAGCCACCTTGCACACAAGTGGGCCACTTCTCATTTTGCCCCCCGCTCTGAGGTGGGAGGGATCCCCGAGGCGGCAGGGGTTACGTGGCCACCTTGTCCACAAGTGGGCCACTTCTGATTTTGCCCCCCGCTCTGAAGCGGAGGGGATCCCCGAGGCGGCAGGGGTTACGTAGCCACCTTGTCCACAAGTCGGCCACTTCTGATTTTGCCCCCCACTCTGTAGCGGTGGGGATCCCCGAGGGGGGAGGGGTTAGGTAGCCACCTTGCCCACAAGTGGGCCACTTCTGATTTTCCCCCCCACTCTGTAGCGGTGGGGATCCCCGAGGCGGCAGGGGTTACGCAGCCACCTTGCCCACAAGTGGGCCACTTCTGATTTTGCCCCACGCTCTGAAGCGGAGGGGATCCCCGAGGCAGCAGGGGTTAGGTACCCACCTTACCCACAAGTGGGCCACTTCTGATTCTGCCCCCCACTCTGTAGCGCTGGGGATCCCCGAGGCGGCAGGGGTTATGTAGCCACCTTGCCCACAAGTGGGCCACTTCTGATTTTGCCCCCCGCTCTGCAGCGGTGGGGATCCCCGAGGCGGGAGGGGTTACGTAGCCACCTTGCCCACAAGTGGGCCACTTCTGATTTTGCCCCCCGCTTTGAAGATGAGAGCATCCCCGAGGCGGCAGGGGTTACGTAGCCACCTTGCCCACAAGTGGGCCACTTCTGATTTTGCCCCCCGCTCTGAGGAGCGGGGGATCCCAGAGGCGGCAAGGGTTGAGTCGCCACATTGCCCACAAGTGGGCCACTTCTGATTTTGTCCCCCGCCCTGCAGCGGTGGGGATCCCCGAGGCGGGAGGGGTTACGTAGCCACCTTGCCCACAAGTGGGCCCCTTCTGATTTTGCCCCCCGCTTTGAAGATGAGAGCATCCCCGAGGCGGCAGGGGTTACGTAGCCACCTTGCCCACAAGTGGGCCACTTCTGATTTTGCCCCCCGCCCTGCAGCGGTGGGGATCCCCGAGGCGGGAGGGGTTACGTAGCCACCTTGCCCACAAGTGGGCCCCTTCTGATTTTGCCCCCCGCTTTGAAGATGAGAGCATCCCCGAGGCGGCAGGGGTTACGTAGCCACCTTGCCCACAAGTGGGCCACTTCTGATTTTGCCCCCCGCTCTGAGGAGCGGGGGATCCCAGAGGCGGCAAGGGTTGAGTCGCCACATTGCCCACAAGTGGGCCACTTCTGATTTTGTCCCCCACCTCGAGGCGCAGGGGATCCCCGCGGCGGCAGGGGTTATGTAGCCACCTTGTCCACAAGTGGGCCACTTCTGATATTGCCCCCCGCTCTAAAGCGGAGGGGATCCCCGAGGCAGCAGGGGTTACGTAGCCACCTTGCCCACAAGTGGGCCACTTCTGATTCTGCCCCCCACTCTGTAGCGGTGGGGATCCCCGAGGCGGCAGGGGTTATGTAGCCACCTTGCCCACAAGTGGGCCACTTCTGATTTTGCCCCCCGCTCTGTAGCGGTGGGGATCCCCGAGGCGGCAGGGGTTACGTAGCCACCTTGCCCACAAGTGGGCCACTTCTGATTTTGCCCCCCGCTCTGCAGCGGAGGGGATCCCCAAGGCGGCAGGGGTTACGTAGCCACCTTGCCCACAAGTGGGCCACTTATCATTTTGCCCCCCGCTCTGAGGTGGGAGGGATCCCCGAGGCGGCAGGGGTTATGTAGCCACCTTGCCCACAAGTCGGCCACTTCTGATTTCGCCCCCCGCTCTGCAGCGGAGGGGATCCCCGAGGCGGCAGGGGTTACGTAGCCACCTTGCCCACAAGTGGGCCACTTCTCATTTTGCCCCCCGCTCTGAGGTGGGAGGGATCCCCGAGGCGGCAGGGGTTACGTGGCCACCTTGCACACAAGTGGGCCACTTCTGATTTTGCCCCCCGCTCTGCAGCGGAGGGGATCCCCGAGGCGGCAGGGGTTACGTAGCCACCTTGCCCACAAGTGGGCCACTTCTGATTTTGCCCCCCACTCTGTAGCGGTGGGGATCCCCGAGGCGGCAGGGGTTAGGTTGCCACCTTGCCCACAAGTGGGCCACTTCTGATTTTGCCCCCCGCTCTGTAGCGGTGGGGATCCCCGAGGCGGCAGGGGTTACGTAGCCACCTTGCCCACAAGTGGGCCACTTCTGATTTTGCCCCACGCTCTGAGGCGGAGGGGATCCCCGAGGCAGCAGGGGTTACGTAGCCACCTTGCCCACAAGTGGGCCACTTCAGATTTTGCCCCCCGCTCTGTAGCGGTGGGGATCCCCGAGGCGGCAGGGGTTACGTAGCCACCTTGCCCACAAGTGGGCCACTTCTGATTTTGCCCCACGCCCTGAGGCGGAGGGGATCCCCGAGGTGGCAGGGGTTACGTAGCCACCTTGCCCACAAGTGGGCCACTTCTGATTTTGCTCCCCGCTTTGAAGCGGAGAGAATCCCCGAGGCGGCAGGGGTTATGTAGCCACCTTGCCCACAAGTGGGCCACTTCTGATTTTGCCCCCCGCTCTGAAGCGGTGGGGATCCCCGAGGCGGGAGGGGTTAGGTAGCCACCTTGCCCACAAGTGGGCCCCTTCTGATTTTGCCCCCCGCTCTGTAGCGGTGGGGATCCCGAGGCGGCAGGGGTTATGTAGCCACCTTGCCCACAAGTGGGCCACTTCTGATTTTGCCCCCCGCTCCGAGGCGGAGGGGATCCCCGAGGCGGCAGGGGTTACGTAGCCACCTTGCCCACAAGTGGGCCGCTTCTGATTTTGCCCCCCGCTCTGTGGCGGTGGGGATCCCCGAGGCGGGAGGGGTTACGTAGCCACCTTGCCCACAAGTGGGCCACTTCTGATTTTGCTCCCCGCTCTACAGCGGTGGGGATCCCCGAGGCGGCAGGGGTTACGTAGCCACCTTGCCCACAAGTGGGCCACTTCTGATTTTGCTCCCCGCTTTGAAGCGGAGAGAATCCCCGAGGCGGCAGGGGTTATGTAGCCACCTTGCCCACAAGTGGGCCACTTCTGATTTTGCCCCCCGCTCTGAAGCGGTGGGGATCCCCGAGGCGGGAGGGGTTAGGTAGCCACCTTGCCCACAAGTGGGCCCCTTCTGATTTTGCCCCCCGCTCTGTAGCGGTGGGGATCCCCGAGGCGGCAGGGGTTATGTAGCCACCTTGCCCACAAGTGGGCCACTTCTGATTTTGCCCCCCGCTCTGAGGCGGAGGGGATCCCCGAGGCGGCAGGGGTTACGTAGCCACCTTGCCCACAAGTGGGCCACTTCTGATTTTGCCCCCCGCTCTGCAGCGGAGGGGATCCCCGAGGCGGCAGGGGTTACGTAGCCACCTTGCCCACAAGTGGGCCACTTCTGATTTTGCCCCCCACTCTGTAGCGGTGGGGATCCCCGAGGCGGCAGGGGTTAGGTTGCCACCTTGCCCACAAGTGGGCCACTTCTGATTTTGCCCCCCGCTCTGTAGCGGTGGGGATCCCCGAGGCGGCAGGGGTTACGTAGCCACCTTGCCCACAAGTGGGCCACTTCTGATTTTGCCCCACGCTCTGAGGCGGAGGGGATCCCCGAGGCAGCAGGGGTTACGTAGCCACCTTGCCCACAAGTGGGCCACTTCAGATTTTGCCCCCCGCTCTGTAGCGGTGGGGATCCCCGAGGCGGCAGGGGTTACGTAGCCACCTTGCCCACAAGTGGGCCACTTCTGATTTTGCCCCACGCCCTGAGGCGGAGGGGATCCCCGAGGCGGCAGGGGTTACGTAGCCACCTTGCCCACAAGTGGGCCACTTCTGATTTTGCTCCCCGCTTTGAAGCGGAGAGAATCCCCGAGGCGGCAGGGGTTATGTAGCCACCTTGCCCACAAGTGGGCCACTTCTGATTTTGCCCCCCGCTCTGAAGCGGTGGGGATCCCCGAGGCGGGAGGGGTTAGGTAGCCACCTTGCCCACAAGTGGGCCCCTTCTGATTTTGCCCCCCGCTCTGTAGCGGTGGGGATCCCGAGGCGGCAGGGGTTATGTAGCCACCTTGCCCACAAGTGGGCCACTTCTGATTTTGCCCCCCGCTCCGAGGCGGAGGGGATCCCCGAGGCGGCAGGGGTTACGTAGCCACCTTGCCCACAAGTGGGCCGCTTCTGATTTTGCCCCCCGCTCTGTGGCGGTGGGGATCCCCGAGGCGGGAGGGGTTACGTAGCCACCTTGCCCACAAGTGGGCCACTTCTGATTTTGCCCCCCGCTCTACAGCGGTGGGGATCCCCGAGGCGGCAGGGGTTACGTAGCCACCTTGCCCACAAGTGGGCCACTTCTGATTTTGCTCCCCGCTTTGAAGCGGAGAGAATCCCCGAGGCGGCAGGGGTTATGTAGCCACCTTGCCCACAAGTGGGCCACTTCTGATTTTGCCCCCCGCTCTGAAGCGGTGGGGATCCCCGAGGCGGGAGGGGTTAGGTAGCCACCTTGCCCACAAGTGGGCCCCTTCTGATTTTGCCCCCCGCTCTGTAGCGGTGGGGATCCCCGAGGCGGCAGGGGTTATGTAGCCACCTTGCCCACAAGTGGGCCACTTCTGATTTTGCCCCCCGCTCTGAGGCGGAGGGGATCCCCGAGGCGGCAGGGGTTACGTAGCCACCTTGCCCACAAGTGGGCCACTTCTGATTTTGCCCCCCGCTCTGCAGCGGAGGGGATCCCCGAGGAAGCAGGGGTTATGTAGCCACCTACCACCTTGCCCACAAGTGGGCCACTTATCATTTTGCCCCCCGCTCTGAGGCGGAGGGGATCCCCGAGGCGGCAGGGGTTACGTAGCCACCTTGCCCACAAGTGGGCCACTTCTGATTTTGCCCCCCGCTCCGAGGCGGAGGGGATCCCCGAGGCGGGAGGGGTTACGTAGCCACCTTGCCCACAAGTGGGCCACTTCTGATTTTGCCCCCCGCTCTGTAGCGGAGGGGATCCCCAAGGCGGCAGGGTTACGTAGCCACCTTGCCCACAAGTGGGCCACTTCTGATTTTGCCCCCCGCTCTGAGGCGGGAGGGATCCCCGAGGCGGCAAGGGTTATGTAGCCACCTTGCCCACAAGTGGGCCACTTCTGATTTTGCCCCCCGCTCTGTGGCGGTGGGGATCCCCGAGGCGGCAGGGGTTATGTAGCCACCTTGCCCACAAGTGGGCCACTTCTGATTTTGCCCCCCGCTTTGTAGCGGTGGGGATCCCCGAGGCGGGAGGGGTTATGTAGCCACCTTGCCCACAAGTGGGCCACTTCTGATTTTGCCCCCCGCTCTGTAGCGGTGGGGATCCCCGAGGCGGCAGGGGTTATGCAGCCACCTTGCCCACAAGTGGGCCACTTCTGATTTTGCCCCCCGCTTTTTAGCGGTGGGGATCCCCGAGGCGGCAGGGGTTACGTAGCCACCTTGCCCACAAGTGGGCCACTTCTGATTTTGCCCCCCGCTCTGTAGCGGTGGGGATCTTCGAGGCGGCAGGGGTTATGTAGCCACCTTGCCCACAAGTGGGCCACTTCTGATTTTGCCCCCCCGCTCTGTAGCGGTGGGGATCCCCGAGGCGGCAGGGGTTATGTAGCCACCTTGCCCACAAGTGGGCCGCTTCTGATTTTGCCCGACGCTCTGAGGCGGAGGGGATCCCCGAGGCGGCAGGGGTTAGGTAGCCACCTTGCCCACAAGTGGGCCACGTGATGCAGCATGTTTAACCCCCTTAAATCTTATGCATTATAGGCTTGCCATATGGCGTGGCGGTTTTGCCTACTGCAACAGAGAGCCCTCTTTTATACGCATGTGAACTCTGGGTCTTTGCCATGTGCCCCGCTTTGCGGGGATCCACTGTATCATATGCTGGAGACGCCCACTTTCCCAAGCACAGTCTTAAGTACTCTTTGAACTTCTGGAGTCAGTAAAAAAAAAAGTAGCCACCTTGCCCACAAGTGGGCCACTTCTGATCTTGCCCCCCACTCTGTAGCGGTGGGGATCCCCGCGGCGGCAGGGGTTATGTAGCCCCCTTGCCCACAAGTGGGCCACTTCTGATTTTGCCCCCCGCTCTTTAGCGGCAGGGATCCCCGAGGCGGGAGGGGTTATGTAGCCACCTTGCCCACAAGTGGGCCACTTCTGATTTTGCCCCCCGCTTTGAAGAGGAGAGCATCCCCGAGGCGGCAGGGGTTATGTAGCCACTTTGCCCACAAGTGGGCCACTTTTGATTTTGCCCCCCGCTTTGTAGCGGTGGGGATCCCCGAGGCGGCAGGGTTACGTAGCCACCTTGCCCACAAGTGGGCCACTTCTGATTTTGCCCCCCGCTCTGTAGCGGAGGGGATCCCCAAGGCGGCAGGGTTACGTAGCCACCTTGCCCACAAGTGGGCCACTTCTGATTTTGCCCCCCGCTCTGAGGCGGGAGGGATCCCCGAGGCGGCAAGGGTTATGTAGCCACCTTGCCCACAAGTGGGCCACTTCTGATTTTGCCCCCCGCTCCGAGGCCGAGGGGATCCCCGAGGCGGCAGGGTTACGTAGCCACCTTGCCCACAAGTGGGCCACTTCTGATTTTGCCCCCCGCTCTAAAGCGGTGGGGATCCCCGAGGCGGCAGGGTTACATAGCCACCTTGCCCACAAGTGGGCCACTTCTGATTTTGCCCCCCGCTTTGCAGCGGAGGGGATCCCCAAGGCGGCAGGGTTACGTAGCCACCTTGCCCACAAGTGGGCCACTTCTGATTTTTCCCCCCGCTGTGAGGCGGGAGGGATCCCCGAGGCGGCAAGGGTTATGTAGCCACCTTGCCCACAAGTGGGCCACTTCTGATTTTGCCCCCCGCTCTGTGGCGGTGGGGATCCCCGAGGCGGCAGGGGTTATGTAGCCACCTTGCCCACAAGTGGGCCACTTCTGATTTTGCCCCCCGCTTTGTAGCGGTGGGGATCCCCAAGGCGGCAGGGGTTATGTAGCCACCTTGCCCACAAGTGGGCCACTTCTGGTTTTGCCCCCCGCTCTGAAGCGGTGGGGATCCCCGAGGCGGCAGGAGTTATACAGCCACCTTGCCCACAAGTGGGCCACTTCTGATTTTGCCCCCCGCTCTGAGGCGGGAGGGATCCCCGAGGCGGCAAGGGTTATGTAGCCACCTTGCCCACAAGTGGGCCACTTCTGATTTTGCCCCCCGCTCTGTAGTGGTGGGGATCCCCGAGGCAGCAGGGGTTAGGTAGCCACCTTGCCCACAAGTGGGCCACTTCTGATTTTGTCCCCTGCTTTGAAGCGGTGGGGATCCCCAAGGCGGCAGGGGTTAGGTTGCCACCTTGCCCACAAGTAGGCCACTTCTGATTTTGCCCCCCGCTCTGAAGCGGTGGGGATCCCCGAGGCGGCAGGGGTTATGTAGCCACCTTGCCCACCAGTGGGCCACTTCTGATTTTGCCCCCCGCTTTGTAGCGGTGGGGATCCCCGAGGCGGCAGGGGTTATGTAGGCACCTTGCCCACAAGTGGGCCACTTCTGATTTTGCCCCCCGCTCTAAAGCGGTGGGGATCCCCGAGGCGGCAGGGGTTATGTAGCCACCTTGCCCACAAGTGGGCCACTTCTGATTTTGCCCCCCGCTCTACAGCGGTGGGGATCCCCGAGGCGGCAGGGGTTACGTAGCCACCTTGTGCACAAGTGGGCCACTTCTGATTTTGCTCCCCGCTTTGAAGCGGAGAGAATCCCCGAGGCGGCAGGGGTTATGTAGCCACCTTGCCCAAAAGTGGGCCACTTCTGATTTTGCCCCCCGCTCTGAAGCGGTGGGGATCCCCGAGGCGGGAGGGGTTAGGTAGCCACCTTGCCCACAAGTGGGCCCCTTCTGATTTTGCCCCCCGCTCTGTAGCGGTGCGGATCCCCGAGGCGGCAGGGGTTATGTAGCCACCTTGCCCACAAGTGGGCCACTTCTGATTTTGCCCCCCGCTCCGAGGCGGAGGGGATCCCCGAGGCGGCAGGGGTTACGTAGCCACCTTGCCCACAAGTGGGCCGCTTCTGATTTTGCCCCCCGCTCTGTGGCGGTGGGGATCCCCGAGGCGGGAGGGGTTACGTAGCCACCTTGCCCACAAGTGGGCCACTTCTGATTTTGCCCCCCGCTCTACAGCGGTGGGGATCCCCGAGGCGGCAGGGGTTACGTAGCCACCTTGCCCACAAGTGGGCCACTTCTGATTTTGCTCCCCGCTCTGCAGCGGAGGGGATCCCCGAGGCGGCAGGGGTTACGTAGCCACCTTGCCCACAATTGGGCCACTTCTGATTTTGCCCCCCGCTCTGCAGCGGAGGGGATCCCCGAGGAAGCAGGGGTTATGTAGCCACCTACCACCTTGCCCACAAGTGGGCCACTTCTGATTTTGCCCCCCGCTCTGCAGCGGAGGGGATCCCCGAGGAAGCAGGGGTTATGTAGCCACCTACCACCTTGCCCACAATTGGGCCACTTCTGATTTTGCCCCCCGCTCTACAGCGGTGGGGATCCCCGAGGCGGCAGGGGTTACGTAGCCACCTTGCCCACAAGTGGGCCGATTCTGATTTTGCCCCCCGCTCTGTGGCGGTGGGGATCCCCGAGGCGGGAGGGGTTACGTAGCCACCTTGCCCACAAGTGGGCCACTTCTGATTTTGCCCCCCGCTCTGTAGCGGAGGGGATCCCCAAGGCGGCAGGGGTTACGTAGCCACCTTGCCCACAAGTGGGCCACTTCTGATTTTGCCCCCCGCTCTGAGGCGGGAGGGATCCCCGAGGCGGCAAGGGTTATGTAGCCACCTTGCCCACAAGTGGGCCACTTCTGATTTTGCCCCCCGCTTTGTAGCGGTGGGGATCCCCGAGGCGGCAGGGGTTACGTAGCCACCTTGCCCACAAGTGGGCCACTTCTGATTTTGTCCCCTGCTCTAAAGCGGTGGGGATCCCCGAGGCGGCAGGGGTTACGTAGCCACCTTGCCCACAAGTGGGCCACTTCTGATTTTGCCCCCCGCTCTAAAGCGGTGGGGATCCCCGAGGCGGCAGGGTTACATAGCCACCTTGCCCACAAGTGGGCCACTTCTGATTTTGCCCCCCGCTCTGCAGCGGAGGGGATCCCCAAGGCGGCAGGGGTTACGTAGCCACCTTGCCCACAAGTGGGCCACTTCTGATTTTGCCCCCCGCTCTGAGGCGGGAGGGATCCCCGAGGCGGCAAGGGTTATGTAGCCACCTTGCCCACAAGTGGGCCACTTCTGATTTTGCCCCCCGCTCTGCAGCGGAGGGGATCCCTGAGGCGGCAGGGGTTATGTAGCCACCTTGCCCACAAGTGGGCCACTTCTGATTTTGCCCCCCGCTTTGTAGCGGTGGGGATCCCCGAGGCGGCAGGGGTTATGTAGCCACCTTGCCCACAAGTGGGCCACTTCTGATTTTGCCCCCCGCTCTGAAGCGGAGGGGATCCCCAAGGCGGCAGGGTTACGTAGCCACCTTGCCCACAAGTGGGCCACTTCTGATTTTGCCCCCCGCTCTGTAGCGGTGGGGATCCCCGAGGCGGCAGGAGTTATACAGCCACCTTGCCCACAAGTGGGCCACTTCTGATTTTGCCCCCCGCTCTGAGGCGGGAGGGATCCCCGAGGCGGCAAGGGTTATGTAGCCACCTTGCCCACAAGTGGGCCACTTCTGATTTTGCCCCCCGCTTTGTAGCGGTGGGGATCCCCGAGGCGGCAGGGGTTACGTAGCCACCTTGCCCACAAGTGGGCCACTTCTGATTTTGTCCCCTGCTCTAAAGCGGTGGGGATCCCCGAGGCGGCAGGGGTTACGTAGCCACCTTGCCCACAAGTGGGCCACTTCTGATTTTGCCCCCCGCTCTAAAGCGGTGGGGATCCCCGAGGCGGCAGGGTTACATAGCCACCTTGCCCACAAGTGGGCCACTTCTGATTTTGCCCCCCGCTCTGAGGCGGGAGGGATCCCCGAGGCGGCAAGGGTTATGTAGCCACCTTGCCCACAATTGGGCCACTTCTGATTTTGCCCCCCGCTCTGCAGCGGAGGGGATTTCCGAGGCGGCAGGGGTTATGTAGCCACCTTGCCCACAAGTGGGCCACTTCTGATTTTGCCCCCCGCTTTGTAGCGGTGGGGATCCCCGAGGCGGCAGGGGTTATGTAGCCACCTTGCCCACAAGTGGGCCACTTCTGATTTTGCCCCCCGCTCTGAAGCGGAGGGGATCCCCAAGGCGGCAGGGTTACGTAGCCACCTTGCCCACAAGTGGGCCACTTCTGATTTTGCCCCCCGCTCTGTAGCGGTGGGGATCCCCGAGGCGGCAGGAGTTATACAGCCACCTTGCCCACAAGTGGGCCACTTCTGATTTTGCCCCCCGCTCTGAGGCGGGAGGGATCCCCGAGGCGGCAAGGGTTATGTAGCCACCTTGCCCACAAGTGGGCCACTTCTGATTTTGCCCCCCGCTTTGTAGCGGTGGGGATCCCCGAGGCGGCAGGGGTTACGTAGCCACCTTGCCCACAAGTGGGCCACTTCTGATTTTGTCCCCTGCTCTAAAGCGGTGGGGATCCCCGAGGCGGCAGGGGTTACGTAGCCACCTTGCCCACAAGTGGGCCACTTCTGATTTTGCCCCCCGCTCTAAAGCGGTGGGGATCCCCGAGGCGGCAGGGTTACATAGCCACCTTGCCCACAAGTGGGCCACTTCTGATTTTGCCCCCCGCTCTGAGGCGGGAGGGATCCCCGAGGCGGCAAGGGTTATGTAGCCACCTTGCCCACAATTGGGCCACTTCTGATTTTGCCCCCCGCTCTGCAGCGGAGGGGATTTCCGAGGCGGCAGGGGTTATGTAGCCACCTTGCCCACAAGTGGGCCACTTCTGATTTTGCCCCCCGCTTTGTAGCGGTGGGGATCCCCGAGGCGGCAGGGGTTATGTAGCCACCTTGCCCACAAGTGGGCCACTTCTGATTTTGCCCCCCGCTCTGAAGCGGAGGGGATCCCCAAGGCGGCAGGGTTACGTAGCCACCTTGCCCACAAGTGGGCCACTTCTGATTTTGCCCCCCGCTCTGTAGCGGTGGGGATCCCCGAGGCGGCAGGCGTTATACAGCCACCTTGCCCACAAGTGGGCCACTTCTGATTTTGCCCCCCGCTCTGAGGCGGGAGGGATCCCCGAGGCGGCAAGGGTTATGTAGCCACCTTGCCCACAAGTGGGCCACTTCTGATTTTGCCCCCCGCTCTGTAGTGGTGGGGATCCCCGAGGCAGCAGGGGTTAGGTAGCCACCTTGCCCACAAGTGGGCCACTTCTGATTTTGTCCCCTGCTTTGAAGCGGTGGGGATCCCCAAGGCGGCAGGGGTTAGGTTGCCACCTTGCCCACAAGTAGGCCACTTCTGATTTTGCCCCCCGCCCCTGAAGCGGTGGGGATCCCCGAGGCGGCAGGGGTTATGTAGCCACCTTGCCCACCAGTGGGCCACTTCTGATTTTGCCCCCCGCTTTGTAGCGGTGGGGATCCCCGAGGCGGCACGGGTTATGTAGGCACCTTGCCCACAAGTGGGCCACTTCTGATTTCGCCCCCCGCTCTAAAGCGGTGGGGATCCCCCAGGCGGCAGGGGTTATGTAGCCACCTTGCCCACAAGTGGGCCACTTCTGATTTTGCCCCCCGCTCTACAGCGGTGGGGATCCCCGAGGCGGCAGGGGTTACGTAGCCACCTTGCCCACAAGTGGGCCACTTCTGATTTTGCTCCCCGCTTTGAAGCGGTGGGGATCCCCGAGGCGGGAGGGGTTAGGTAGCCACCTTGCCCACAAGTGGGCCCCTTCTGATTTTGCCCCCCGCTCTGTAGCGGTGGGGATCCCCGAGGCGGCAGGGGTTGTGTAGCCACCTTGCCCACAAGTGGGCCACTTCTGATTTTGCCCCCCGCTCCGAGGCGGAGGGGATCCCTGAGGCGGCAGGGGTTACGTAGCCACCTTGCCCACAAGTGGGCCGCTTCTGATTTTGCCCCCCGCTCTGTGGCGGTGGGGATCCCCGAGGCGGGAGGGGTTACGTAGCCACCTTGCCCACAAGTGGGCCACTTCTGATTTTGCCCCCCGCTCTACAGCGGTGGGGATCCCCGAGGCGGCAGGGGTTACGTAGCCACCTTGCCCACAAGTGGGCCACTTCTGATTTTGCTCCCCGCTTTGAAGCGGAGAGAATCCCCGAGGCGGCAGGGGTTATGTAGCCACCTTGCCCACAAGTGGGCCACTTCTGATTTTGCCCCCCGCTCTGAAGCGGTGGGGATCCCCGAGGCGGGAGGGGTTAGGTAGCCACCTTGCCCACAAGTGGGCCCCTTCTGATTTTGCCCCCCGCTCTGTAGCGGTGGGGATCCCCGAGGCGGCAGGGGTTATGTAGCCACCTTGCCCACAAGTGGGCCACTTCTGATTTTGCCCCCCGCTCCGAGGCGGAGGGGATCCCCGAGGCGGCAGGGGTTACGTAGCCACCTTGCCCACAAGTGGGCCGCTTCTGATTTTGCCCCCCGCTCTGTGGCGGTGGGGATCCCCGAGGCGGGAGGGGTTACGTAGCCACCTTGCCCACAAGTGGGCCACTTCTGATTTTGCCCCCCGCTCTAAAGCGGTGGGGATCCCCGAGGCGGCAGGCGTTACGTAGCCACCTTGCCCACAAGTGGGCCACTTCTGATTTTGCTCCCCGCTCTGAGGCGGAGGGGATCCCCGAGGCGGCAGGGGTTACGTAGCCACCTTGCCCACAATTGGGCCACTTCTGATTTTGCTCCCCGCTTTTAAGCGGAGAGAATCCCTAAGGCGGCAGGGGTTATGTAGCCACCTTGCCCACAAGTGGGCCACTTCTGATTTTGCCCCCCCCTCTGAAGCGGTGGGGATCCCCGAGGCGGGAGGGGTTAGGTAGCCACCTTGCCCACAAGTGGGCCCCTTCTGATTTTGCCCCCCGCTCTGTAGCGGTGGGGATCCCCGAGGCGGCAGGGGTTATGTAGCCACCTTGCCCACAAGTGGGCCACTTCTGATTTTGCCCCCCGCTCTGAGGCGGAGGGGATCCCCGAGGCGGCAGGGGTTACGTAGCCACCTTGCCCACAAGTGGGCCACTTCTGATTTTGCCCCCCGCTCTGTAGCGGTGGGGATCCCCGAGGCGGCAGGGGTTATGCAGCCACCTTGCCCACAAGTGGGCCACTTCTGATTTTGCCCCCCCGCTCTGCAGCGGGGGGATCCCTGAGGCAGCAGGAGTTATGTAGCCACCTACCACCTTGCCCACAAGTGGGCCACTTCTGGTGTTGCCCCCCGCTCTGTAGCGGTGGGGATCCCCGAGGCGGCAGGGGTTATGTAGCCACCTTGCCCACAATTGGGCCACTTCTGATTTTGCCCCCCCGCTCTGCAGCGGAGGGGATCCCCGAGGCAGCAGGGGTTATGTAGCCACCTACCACCTTGCCCACAAGTGGGCCACTTCTGATTTTGCCCCCCGCTCTGAAGCGCAGGGGATCCCCAAGGCAGCAGGGTTACGTAGCCACCTTGCCCACAAGTGGGCCACTTCTGATTTTGCCCCCCGCTCTGTAGCGGAGGGGATCCCCAAGGGGGCAGGGGTTACGTAGCCACCTTGCCCACAAGTGGGCCACTTCTGATTTTGCCCCCCGCTCTGAGGCGGGAGGGATCCCCGAGGCGGCAAGGGTTATGTAGCCACCTCGCCCACAAGTGGGCCACTTCTGATTTTGCCCCCCGCTCTGTAGCGGTGGGGATCCCCGAGGCGGCAGGGGTTATGTAGCCACCTTGCCCACAAGTGGGCCACTTCTGATTTTGCCCCCCGCTTTGAAGCGGAGAGAATCCCCAAGGCGGCAGGGGTGAGGTAGCCACCTTGCCCACAAGTGGGCCACTTCTGATTTTGCCCCCCGCTCTGAAGCGGTGGGGATCCCCGAGGCGGCAGGCGTTATGTAGCCACCTTGCCCACAAGTGGGCCACTTCTGATTTTGCCCCCCGCTCTGTAGCGCCGGGGATCCCCAAGGCGGCAGGGGTTATGTAGCCACCTTGCCCACAAGTGGGCCACTTCTGATTTTGCCCCCCGCTCTAAAGCCGTTGGGATCCCCGAGGCGGCAGGGGTTATGTAGCCACCTTGCCCACAAGTGGGCCACTTCTGATTTTGCCCCCCGCTCTGTAGCGGTGGGGATCCCCGAGGCGGCAGGGGTTATGTAGCCACCTTGCCCACAAGTGGGCCACTTCTGATTTTGCCCCCCGCTTTGTAGCGGTGGGGATCCTCGAGGCGGCAGGGGTTATGTAGCCACCTTGCCCACAAGTGGGCCACTTCTGATTTTGCCCCCCGCTCTGCAGCGGAGGGGATCCCCGAGGCGGCAGGGGTTATGTAGCCACTTTGCCCACAAGTGGGCCACTTCTGATTTTGCTCCCCGCTTTGAAGCGGTGGGGATCCCCGAGGCGGCAGGGGTTATGTAGCCACCTTGCCCACACGTGGGTCCTTTCTGATTTTGCCCCCCGCTCCGAAGCGGTGGGGATCCCCGAGGCGGGAGGGGTTAGGTAGCCACCTTGCCCACAAGTGGGCCACTTCTGATTTTGCCCCCCGCTCTGTGGCGGTGGGGATCCCCGAGGCGGCAGGGGTTATGTAGCCACTTTGCCCACAAGTGGGCCACTTCTGATTTTGCTCCCCGCTTTGAAGCGGTGGAGATCCCCGAGGCGGCAGGGGTTATGTAGCCACCTTGCCCACAAGTGGGCCACTTCTGATTTTGCCCCCCGCTCTGTAGCGCTGGGGATCCCCAAGGCGGCAGGGGTTATGTAGCCACCTTGCCCACAAGTGGGCCACTTCTGATTTTGCCCCCCGCTCTAAAGCCGTGGGGATCCCCGAGGCGGCAGGGGTTATGTAGCCACCTTGCCCACAAGTGGGCCACTTCTGATTTTGCCCCCCGCTCTACAGCGGTGGGGATTTCCGAGGCGGCAGGGGTTACGTAGCCGCCTTGCCCACAAGTGGGCCACTTCTGATTTTGCCCCCCGCTCTACAGCGGTGGGGATTTCCGAGGCGGCAGGGGTTATGTAGCCACCTTGCCCACAAGTGGGCCACTTCTGATTTTGCCCCCCGCTTTGTAGCGGTGGGGATCCTCGAGGCGGCACGGGTTATGTAGCCACCTTGCCCACAATTGGGCCACTTCTGATTTTGCCCCCCGCTCTGCAGCGGAGGGGATCCCCGAGGCGGCAGGGGTTATGTAGCCACTTTGCCCACAAGTGGGCCACTTCTGATTTTGCTCCCCGCTTTGAAGCGGTGGGGATCCCCGAGGCGGCAGGGGTTATGTAGCCACCTTGCCCACACGTGGGTCCTTTCTGATTTTGCCCCCCGCTCTGAAGCGGTGGGGATCCCCGAGGCGGGAGGGGTTAGGTAGCCACCTTGCCCACAAGTGGGCCACTTCTGATTTTGCCCCCCGCTCTGCAACGGAGGGGATCCCCGAGGTGGCAGGGGTTATGTAGCCACTTTGCCCACAAGTGGGCCACTTCTGATTTTGCTCCCCGCTTTGAAGCGGTGGAGATCCCCGAGGCGGCAGGGGTTATGTAGCCACCTTGCCCACACGTGGGCCCTTTCTGATTTTGCCCCCCGCTCTGAAGCGGTGGGGATCCCCGAGGCGGGAGGGGTTAGGTAGCCACCTTGCCCACAAGTGGTTCACTTCTGATTTTGCCCCCCGCTCTGCAGCGGAGGGGATCCCCGAGGCGGCAGGGGTTACGTAGCCACCTTGCCCACAAGTGGGCCACTTCTGATTTTGCCCCCCGCTCTGAGGCGGAGGGGACCCCTGAGGCGGCAGGGGTTACGTAGCCACCTTGCCCACAAGTGGGCCACTTCTGATTCTGCCCCCCACTCTGCAGCGGTGGGGATCCCCGAGGCGGGAGGGGTTACGTAGCCACCTTGCCCACAAGTGGGCCACTTCTGATTTTGCCCCCCGCTCTGTAGCGGTGGGGATCCCCGAGGCGGCAGGGGTTATGTAGCCACCTTGCCCACAAGTGGGCCACTTCTGATTTTTCTCCCCGCTCTGAAACGGTGGGGATCCCCGAGGCGGCAGGGGTTATGTAGCCACCTTGCCCACAAGTGGGCCACTTCTGATTTTGTCCCCCTGTAGCTGGATGATGTAACCTCGTATTTTGATTGAAGACGTGCAGACACGATTCAAGGGAACTGAGTGGGATGGTAGTGCTAACCTAGAGGATTGGGTTGAGGCAACCTCGTGTTCGTCTGAGAGAGTATTTACCTATGTGACGGCTACGGACTTTGGTCAAAACACGGAGCACATGTGTGAGACGCTGTGGGTAAGGTGCAATGGGCAGGCACCAGAGAATTGGGGGCCCTTTGAGGTTTTTGATGACCCCTTTCCGCCTGCGCAAACGGAAGCAAGGGCATGCGGTTGAGGTGGAAGATGGTGGTTTGTTTGGCTTTGCGTCTTTTAAGGATTTGGCAGTTTCTTTGGAAGAGGATGGTCAGGAAGAGGTTCAGTTGGACATTCAAGATTTGTGGGTTGTCCCCAAGAGGGCGACACGTGACGCCGACATTGGCGATGTGTTTGGGGTTGGGTTGGAGGGTGAGGACGAAGACAGTGAGGACGACGATTTGGAGCAGGCAGGTGAAGTTGCCAGTAGCTCCTCTTCTAACCTTCGTAACCCCTCAGCTGTCCCCTCCGCCTCTTCTAACCCTGCCGCGCAGTTGGTGTTTGCGTATGATGTGGATGAGGCGGTGTTGAAGGCAATGGAGAGGGGGAGGTTGCATGAGTGGACTAAAGTTGAGTTTAAGGCCATTTCTAGGAAGCATGGTTTGAGTGTGAGTGGGGGGAAGGGTGAGCTTATGGAGCGTGTGAGGGTGCACTTCCGGAGGTTGTACCAGCTGTAGGGAGTTTGTTATCAGCCGTGCCACCGGCGATGGAACATTCGGGTGGTCGAACGCTGCATCATTGGATTTGATCGAAAAAAGTATTGCTCTTGTTCATGTTGAATTGTGCAGAGTGTGAGGTAGGGTTCTGATGCTATCATGCAACACATGTGGGGCTAGGATCATATGGTTGTGTGCTTATACAAATTTGGGGCTAGGGACTCATGGTTGAACAATTGGGAACACCGGGGTGAAGACATGTACTGTCCGCGGGCTCTTTTGAAAATACCAGAGTCTGGAACAACTTTTTTTTTTCCGTTAAGGACACCCCTGTTGGGTGGTCATTTGGTGACAATAGGGGTGCGCGGAACCATGCATAGCAACATGCCCGCTAAAGTGCCCGAGTGCGCGGGTGGGTGCGTGCGGCAGGGCCACGTCCAGGTACCTGCAAAAGCACCCGTGAAGCCCGGGCAGATAGTGCAGGCAAGAGTGGCCTCAAAGGTGCCTGCAAAAGTGCCTGCGAAGGTGTGGGCTAAAGTGCCCGGCAGAATGCTTGGGTGAGTGCGCAGGAGGATGTGTGGGGGAGGACCACGTCCAAGTGCCCGGAAAAGTGCCCGCGAATCCCCTAGTAGGTACTGCAGGCCACAGTGGCCGCAAGGGTGCCCGCGAATGTGCATGCGAAAGTGACAGGTTTTTGTGCACGTTCTGCCCAGTGCATCAGTGTTCAGGGCCCAATTTCATGTGTAAAGCGTAAGTCGCTTATTTTTTTTTTTTGGCGTAAGTCGCGTGTGGGGAATAAAAACTGAAAAATGTATGATACGCGACTTACGCTTTTTTTGCGACGCGACCTACACCAAAAAAAAAAAGTTACGCGACTTACGCTGTTTTTTTATATAAAAAAGCGACTTACGCCAAAAAAAAAAGTTTACGCGACTTACGCCAAAAAAAAAAAGTTACGCGACTTACGCCAAAATAAAAAATAAAAAAGCGACTTACGCTCATTTCCACAATCGAGTTACGCTTCTGATTTTGCCCCCCGCTCTGAAGCGCTAGGGATCCCCGATACGGCAGGGGTGAGGTAGCCATTTTGCCCACTTGTGGGCCACTTCTGATTCTGCCCCCCGCTCTGAAGCGGTGGGGATCCCCGATACGGCAGGGGTGAGGTAGCCACTTTGCCCACAAGTGGGCCACTTCTGATTTCGCCCCCCGCTCTGAAGCGGTGGGGATCCCCGATACGGCAGGGGTTACGTAGCCACCTTGCCCACAAGTGGGCCACTTCTGATTTTGCCCCCCGCTCTGAGGTAGCCACTTTGCCCACTTGTTTATTGTTAATAGTGACACTCGCGAAGGGCTCCATTGGTTTCTTTGTGCCTTCGACTGCAAAGTCCCAGTATGGGCCTTCAAAGTCCACATTTGGGAGCCACTTTGTGGTACTTCTTTGGTCCGGCCAATGTTGAAGCGCCTCCAGTCAAAGGGTGTTGCCGCACATGCTCGGGCTTTGGGTTTTCAAGAGGATGGTTGGTCATGTGGCTATCAATCGCTGCATCTTTGTGATGAGGTGGCCAACCACAGTGGAAGCCTGGACGATGTTGTTGTTACACGTTTGCCGAAAGGATTCATCAATGGAGCACTGCGCATCATCAATGCAGATCGCTCCGTCCGAGTCCCCGGCAACATCCCGGAGAATGGGTGGGAAAAGGAGTTGACTTGCTGGAAGCCCGGAGAATCTCCTTCTCCTCCAGCCTCCAACCCTGAGTCCCTGCCCCCATCTACTTCCCCCCTCCTTTTCGATGAAGAGGATCCTCTTTCGGAACCCCAGGGCAACATTGCTGCCTCCTCCTCGGAGCCAAAGGTGGGAGATTTCCCTGCCTTCCCGGCCTCCAACCCCGAGGACGTGGCCCAAGATGGGAAGTCAGTGAAGGGCAATGTTAAGGCCCCTCCACAAACCCCGCAGTCCACTTCCTCTTCTAACCCCCCCACAAGTGATGATGCCCGTCCATCCGTGTTCATCTGTCGGAAGTTTTTCAAGGTGCCCGAGGCGTACCCAAAGGGCGCAGAGGGTCGGTTGGTGAACGACAGACGATTTATTCGAGAACTGGAAGAGATGCTTGTGAAGGACATCCGTAACGCTTGTGCGCGGAACACAAATCCGCGTGCAAAGCAGAAGGCATCGGAGACAAAGTCTGATTTGATCTACAAGCGTGTGTTTGGCGACTTCTTGTAGTTGGCCCCACGCCATTATGGTTGCATGCGAAGAATGTAGTTCGCCCCAGGTGACCGGACTCAGGTGGTATCACTGGCTTGAGCTTCGTAGCCGGTGGCGCCGGCAGCAATATAGTCATTTTGATACCGCTTGCCAAAGGCCGAAGGGCAAATTGCATTTTTTGTTCGCGGTCATGATTCCGCCATGTGCCGCACGTTATTTCCGCCGCCATTCGGCGATGAGTATAAAAACCACCCTTCACGCCACGGCTCCATTGCTTTACCCGTGCTGGAGGTACCCAAAATGTCCGTGGGGGCTATATGCTTCACCTCCTCCGGTAGCAATGGCGGTTGTTGGGTGGTTCTTGTGTTTCCCCGCCTTTTTTTTGGAAAAATGGGTTTTTTTTTCCCATACGCGACTTACGCCAAAAAAAAAAAGTTTACGCGACTTACACCAAAAAAAAAATTTCCGTCGAAAAAAAAACGCGACTTACGCCAAAAAAAAAAGTTTATGCGACTTACGCCAAAAAAAAAAAAGTTACGCGACTTACGCGACTTACGCCAACAAAAAAATAAAAAAGCGACTTACGCTTATTTCCACAATCGCGTTACGCTTTCCTCCAATTTCATGTGTGTGGGTCCCGCCCGCATGCTTTGCACAGCTAGGACAGGCACCTTTTGTGGGCCGGTACACGCACTTCCACCTGCATAATTCGGTTTTGTGTTTTTTGGACTGCGGGCTAGACTGTACAGACGCATGTGCCAACACACCAAATCGATATGGAAAACACTATACATGATACGCAAGCGACCCAAGGAGGAGTCGTACCCCACATTGTGGGAAATTCCATTGCCGTGCCTTGATCATGCCAAGGATCCAAGGTACCATATGCATCCCGCGCCTGCTTTCCAAGAACTGTCTGAAGCATTTTGCTTTGAACAAGTTTCAGTCAGTCCAAACAAAAAGTAGTCTTGTTTAGTGGAGTAAGGTGGCACATTGATCAATGTCTGCCACTACCAGGCCTTTGCTTAGGGGGGTGGGGTGGGGGTCAGGGCGGGGTCCTAGTGAGCCTTGTGAATGGTGTTGGGTCCTGCTCAGTTGCCCATAGGGCGGGGCTCCTTCCTACTGAGCTGACCGGCATGTGGGACTGGATCCTATTGAGATCCCTTCACCAGGGCAGGGGTCACCCGCAGCCCCCGCCCCCACTAAGCAAAGGCCTTGACACTACCTTCGAGAGTCAATCTGCCCTCCGAGTTGGGCCATACACGCGGCAAAAGTTGGTGCCCAAACCTTAAGCTCACAACCCAGCCATCCCAATTCCACACTCCGGTGTGATCCCATACACTATGCATGCTGCAGTCCTCATTCGTCACACACCCTACAGTCTTTTCAGCCCGATGCTGAACGTTTTGCAAGATTGCATGCGGCACAGCCGTCCGACACAAGCTCCCGATGCCCATGGGTGCCCTGTGGAAGTGCCCAGCTCAGGGCCAGCCCCTACTCAAAAACGCAGCAAGCAGTCCGACGAGGCAGACATCAGGCTGCATCGTGTTTGGTGTTTAGTGGCCATCGTTGAGTTGACCCTGGGCATCTTGGTTGATGCATTTGTCCTACATCCTGGAGCGTGGCACGAGTCGTGGCTGTTCTGGGTCAACCTAGGGATGTATGTATTTCCTGTCGGGTCGGTCTTGGTCGTAAAATTCAATGCCCGTGCCAAGCAAATGGTCCAAGCCATAATGTGCATTGGCACCATGTTGATGGGGTGTTTCCTTTTTGTTTATATGGATCAAGCGTACGAACAATATTCCCAACTGCAGATTCAAAGAATTGCGTCCGGGCTCCGAAAGTACAACTTGAATGTGGATTCCCAAGTATTGTTAGATGTGAAACCAAGTGATTTTGTGCTTTTCCCAAGCCTCGTTGTCTTCATCGCCTTCTTTTTGCTGAATGGCGCACAGATGACGTTGTTCATCAGTAAGGGTGGCCCCTCAAGCTGCGTTGCACTCGTGCATCTAGTACATGTGGCAGGTATTGTGACAGTACTGATGTGCTCACAAGAGGCGTATGACATGTGGTCGATTGTGGGGTTTCCGTCCATGCAAATAGTGTACGCTATAGCCAGCACTCATGTAAATCACTCAGTCAGGGCGCAAAACCTCAAGATCCAAGCCCAGGAGAAGGCTTGGCAGAAGGCTGACAGCGTGCTACATCATATTCTGAAGAACACGATGGTGGAGGCCTCAAGTTGTATTGATTTGTTTGAGTCAGAGCAGGACAAGAAGAATCTCCAGCATGCCCAAGATATCCTCCTCCGTGGCATGTCGTGGTGCAAACTGCGAGAGGTGATGGTGAAGATCACTAGTGGGGTCTACAAGCTGCAGCCCCGTCTAATCCAAATACGGGAGTACGGGCACAGCCTAGTGCGGGGCCGTGAATTTGTGACCTTTGCATCAGCAGTTGCAGACAATCTGAAGATCGAGATGGATCCCGAGGCAAGCAGCATCATTCTTGACAATGCCATCACCAACGCCATCCGCCACGGCTGCCCTGATAGGCCCGACGTACAGTTGAGTGTCGAAGTGGAGGTAGAAGATGGTCAAGATGAGATTACGCTGGATGGTGCGATGCCCAAGAGGAGGTCAGCGAAGGTTCACTTCGTGGTGAAGAACCGCGCCAACACACGCCGAAAGAAGCTCGAGCCATGGAGGTCCGACAAGCCTACACAGATCTCCGGTTCTGAGCCTTCGCAGACGGTTGGCTGGTCAACTGGAGTTGGCCTGGACCACATCGCAACAGTGGCGAACCTGTGCAAGATACCAGCGTCCCTGTGGCAGGACGGCGATGAGGTGTCCTTCAGGGCCACAATTCAGACCACCATTGTCGAGGCGAAGGAAAAGACACAGCAGGTGCTGGACAGGGAGGCCAATCGCTTGCCGGACGGCCTCCCGCAGCAGCTGCAGATTCTATGCATCGACGACAACCCCATTGCTCGGAAGTCGCTCAAGCTCGCCTTGAGCAGCAGGATCACTGGATGTACCGTGGAAACCTTTGGGTCTGTGTTGGCGGAGGTCGAGCAGTTCAAGCGGGCGGCTTTGCAGGGCTGTGACATTGCAATTCTGGACCAGCATTTGGACTTTCCCGGGAACGACATGCTCGGCAGCACCATCGCGGCGGAGCTCGTGGGCGCCGGCTACAAGGGTCTGGTCTGCATGCGGTCCAGCAACAACACAGCCGAAGACCAAGAGTTGTACAGAGCCAGTGGGGCCCACTGTGTGTTTGGCAAGGACATGGCATGGGCTGAGATGGTGCCGGCGTTGTGTGAGGCGTACATGCATCACGCTTCGACGGACAATGCCTCTCCCAGAAAAGGGCCGTTGGGGGCTGAGCAGATGGCTACGCCATCATCTTTGGCCTATCTTCTCGGTTCTCCGCAGCCGCTGGAAGCCACTTCATCCCCCAGGAGTTTACTGTCATCCCCCAGGGCTAGCGCCTCTGTCCCTGTGCCTGCATTTCCCAATGCTGATTACAGCCACTCCCTGTTGACTGACACGATCCACATTGGTAGGGTTGATGCCCCCTCCCAGCACCCTTTTTCTCCGCTTCCGGAGTTGGTGTGAGGAAGCTGCTCTTTACTCGTAGAGTCTGCTTTGTTCTGCAAGTGAGTGACCTTAATCTGGGTGGTTTTTCTGGTGTTTTGTGGGCCAATGTCAAGACCTCTTCGTGCTGCACCCCCTGACCCCCAAGTGAATTTCCTAATCCATGGCCTGCTCATCCAGTGCTGTGCGCGGTTCCAAATGTCGATGTGGTGATCGGAAGTATCACATTCGATTGATCCCAACTGCAGAGTTATTATCCTGTGTCGCTCAGAGTCTTGCACTTCACTTCATGCAAACTATTACGATGATCTGTGCATGATTCCAAGGTTCTTGCCTTGTATGCTCTGCTTTGAGTTTGGGATTGTCAAGGTGACCTGGCGTCTTTGGTGAGCCCAACAGAGAATTCCGCCGATTTGTTCTGCCGATTTGTGGGTCTTCTGCGAAGTACGAAGGCTGGCCCCATGCCAGCGCGTCTGGTGCCTGCGCCTTGTTATACCGCAACGTGTCCCTTTAGACTTGCTGCGCTATTTGTAGTACAAGAGAGGTCATACAGTTGGGTCCGGTGCTGTGACCCATACAACAGCCTTTGCCGAGAGGCCACAGCTGTTGAAAGTGCGTGGACGGGACGTGCGGTGCCGGTTTTGATCACATGTCTCGCTCAAAAGGATTCGCTCAGCTTTGAGCTGATTCCTCTAACCCCCCCCCCCCCCCCACTGTTTCGGGGACCCGGTTTCCCCGAATCAGCCTGAAACGTTAGCCCGAATCAGTGGATTTCTGAGTGTGGCCGTAAAAAAGACCATTTACTGAAGGTGTTTGTGTTGTGGTGATGAATGCCGCTTTGTCTTTTGCATCCGAGGACTTACATTTCTCTGTGTATTACGCAGAACACTTCGTTTTACGCAATTTCAGGTTATTCCTGCACTGCAGTGAACAGCATGTACGGCCATGGCTCTTTGGCATGCAACTGGCCACAGTGTGCATGTCAAGGTATGGGTCAGTTTAGAGCATCTGCACCCACCAACCAAAGGCCATTTGGGTGTGGCATGCTGTGCACTGTCAGTCAGTGGTGGCATACAGTTCACATGCATTGCATACTATTTGTGGAAGGCCATTGTACATGACAGGCGAAAGGCTTCTGAGATCCGCCTGCTACTGAGGCACGCGCATCCTCCTTTGGGAAAACAACAAATGCAGCACCTGCCCTGATCTATGCCAACTTACTTCAGCCCGAAACGTTGAGCCCGAATCAGTGGATTCGTGCCCCCCCCCCCCCCCCGAAAGGGGGGCGGGGGGTTGCATCAGGCGGTCTTCTTGGCATTCTTTGCTATTCCTTGCCTTGTTTTTCAGGGTTTATAGGGAATGTGGATGATTCAACTTGTGTCGTGCCCCTAGGAGCTGCATTTCTGCCTCCCCCTCCCCACCCCCGGCTTTGCGTTCTTTTGGTTTCACCAAAATTTTATTTGACTCCAACAACCGAGCAACCAAAAGGAAGGTGTGTTTGGGCCCTAGGACTGACATCCAGGTCACTGGGAACCTGTTTTGGCGAAAAATCGGTGTGCCGATTTGTTCGCCGGTATGTTGGGATTTCTTTGCCGATTTGGGGGCTGGCTTGCCAACTGAAGGGTCTTGCATGTGAATTCTCGGACCTCCAGTCATCAGCCTCTCGGCAGCACTGCCCGCGGGGAAGACAGTATTATGTGCACGAAGAATCCGGTTGAAGAAGTACGAACGCTGGCCCCATGCCAGCGCGTCTGGTGCCTGCGCCTTGTTATACCGCAACGTGTCCCTTTAGACTTGCTGCGCTATTTGTAGTACAAGAGAGGTCATACAGTTGGGTCCGGTGCTGTGACTCATACAAGAGCCTTTCAGGGATGGATCTAATTTTGGCGCCACTTGGGGTGTCCGGGTCCGGGGGGGGGAGGGGCGTCATTTTTTGTGACTGGTCACAAAAAACATACAGGGCCATAGTGGGGGGGAGCCTTAAGCGCAGTGCGCGCGCAGTGCAACTATTTGGGCGTCTGGCCGTACTAGAGACCCATACTTCGAGATACTAGGGGCCCCTACGGGCATCATGGTGACCCCTAGCGGGGGTTTTGCAAGGCGTAGCACGTTTGGGTCAAGGCATGGCAAGGCGTAGCATGGTTGTGTCAAGGCATGGCAAGGCGCAATGCTCGTGTGCAATCATTGATGTGTGTTATGTGAAGGGAATGTAGTTTGCAAATTTCTTGAGCTAGGGCAAGTTGGGTCACCTAATTCTAAGGGCGTTTCAAAGGGGTTTGCTTGGGGGTTCTTCGGGGGGAACATAGTCCAAAAGTAGCGCGCAGTGCGCGCGCAGTGCAAAAATTCCCCCTGGTAAAGTGCAAACCCCAAAATATCGTGACCAAGTAAGTTGTCTGCGGTGGAATGTCGTGTGTCCCCGCCGGTACGCCAATTTTACTGTGACTGCTGGTTTATTGTGACTGCTGGTAGTTGTACACTGTTTCTGTATGCCGTTGTTTCAGGCCCTTTCGGTGGGCGGAGGAAGGACAGCAACACACTGCCTGCATCAGGTGAATATAATGATAATCTGGCGGACATGTCAGATGGGGCAAGCTCCTTGTCCTCCTTTGCATCTATTACTACAGGTTCATCAAGTGGCAGTGGCAGCGATAGTGACAGTGATAATGAGACGTCAAGTAGTCGTAGCTGCAGCGAGCAAGACAATTTTGTGACTGGAAGTGATGACAATGAATGACCCTGAATGACATTGGTGATGGTCCATCCTCAGCGCACTGTGCGTGTCAAGTGTGCTGTGTATCCCATGCTGCATCATCCCCCCCCCCCCCCCGCTCCCATGCACATGTACGGGCAGAGGGCTGCCCAAAACGGCCGGTGGGTCAGTTTTTTTGTGACGAAATGTCGTGACCTCTTTTGTGACCAAGGGTGGGGGGGGGTTGGGGTTGGGTGCGCCCCCCCCCCCCCCCGTTACATCCATCCCTGCAGCCTTTGCCGAGAGGCCACAGCTGTTGAAAGTGCGTGGACGGGACGTGCGGTGCCGGTTTTGATCACATGTCTCGCTCAAAAGGATTCGCTCAGCTTTGAGCTGATTCCTCTACCCCCCCCCCCCCCCCCCACTGTTTCGGGGACCCGGTTTCCCCGAATCAGCCCGAAGCGTTAGCCCGAATCAGTGGATTTCTGAGAGTGGCCGTAAAAAAGACCATTTACTGAAGGTGTTTGTGTTGTGGTGATGAATGCCCCTTTGTCTTTTGCATCCGAGGACTTACATTTCTCTATCTATTACGCAGAACACTTCGTTTTACGCAATTTCAGGTTATTCCTGCACTGCAGTGAACAGCGTGTACGGCCATGGCTCTTTGGCATGCAACTGGCCACAGTGTGCATGTCAAGGTATGGGTCAGTTTAGAGCATCTGCACCCACCAACCAAAGGCCATTTGGGTGTGGCATGCTGTGCACTGTCAGTCAGTGGTGGCATGACAGGCGAAAGGCTTCTGAGATCCGCCTGCTACTGAGGCACGCGCATCCTCCTTTGGGAAAACAACAAATGCAGCACCTGCCCTGATCTATGCCAACTTACTTCAGCCCGAAACGTTGAGCCCAAATCAGTGGATTCCTCCCCCCCCCCCCCGCCCCCCTTTCGTTGCATCAGGCGGTCTTCTTGGCATTCTTTGCTATTCCTTGCCTTGTTTTTCATGGTTTATAGGGAATGTGGATGATTCATCTGGTGCCGTGCCCCTAGGAGCTGCATTTCTGCCTCCCCCTCCCCACCCCCGGCTTTGCGTTCTTTTGGTTTCACCAAAATTTTATTTGACTCCCACAACTGAGCAACCAAAAGGAAGGTGTGTTTGGGCCCTGGGACTGAGATCCAGGTCACTGGGAACCTGTTTTGGCGAAAAATCGGTGTGCCGATTTGTTCGCCGGTATGTTGGGATTTCTTTGCCGATTTGGGGGCTGGCTTGCCAACTGAAGGGTCTTGCATGTGAATTCTCGGACCTCCAGTCATCAGCCTCTCGGCAGCACTGCCCGCGGGGAAGACAGTATTATGCGCACGAAGAATCCGGTTGAAGAAGTACGAAGGCTGGCCCCATGCCAGCGCGTCTGGTGCCTGCGCCTTGTTATACCGCAACGTGTCCCTTTAGACTTGCTGCGCTATTTGTAGTACAAGAGAGGTCATACAGTTGGGTCCGGTGCTGTGACTCATACAACAGCCTTTCAGGGATGGATCTAATTTTGGCGCCACTTGGGGGGTCCGGGTCCGGGGGAGGGGAGGGGCGTCATTTTTTGTGACTGGTCACAAAAAACATACCACCCCCGCCCCATGCCAATGGCCCTCCCATGCCATTGCCCCCCCCCCCCTCTTGAAAGAAGAAACATGCCCCCCCCCCCCCCCCCCCCCCGAGTTCTTTTCACCAAATTGCACACCAATTGCCCTTTTTTTCCTAGTTTCTTGAGTGTGCAATGGCATGTGATGGGCACCATCCTTGGTGTCATGTGTTTGTTATTTCAATGTAGATTTTTCATTTCTCGATGTTCCAAGTCCCGTTACGAGCAGCCTGAGATTGTCTGGTCTTGCCTGCATTGCAACTCAGCCATGTTGGCCAGAGCCTATCTGCACAATTGCATGTTTCAGGGGAACCAAGGTCTCGGGTTTGAGGAAGGGACTACATGATGGCAGCTGGAGCAAATGTCTCACTCCTACCCCCCAGCCCCACTTTCTTGTGTTGCCTTTCACACCCATGCCTGACGGTGTGATGCACCAACTGCACCCCTTTCGAACTAATGGCTGAAAGTGTCCATGGCAGGGATATTCAGTCTATCAGAGCGGACCATTGATCCCCCAGTAAGTACATGTGTAGACAGGCAAGCAGTGTGTTCTGGTTGCTGAGTGGGGGCCTCTTTTCAGACGCAGAGTGGTCCAGCCATGTTGTTACTGCTAATTTCTTCTGCACTGCACTGTGCCACCCAGCTGCCCCTGCTTTGCTGCAGTGTTTGACAGCCATAGTGATCAACACCTGGGAGCTTTGCAACGCAGAGTGATCCAGCCAGGCTCACAGTGCTGAAATTTTTTCAAGCAGGCCTGGGGCCACAGATTTCAGCATGTTTTGCTCAGGTCAAACTGCCGTGATTCATTCCGTCGGTCAGCCTATTGCAGTTGCATGGGATTCATGTCTATTTGAAAACATCAGTGTTGCGCACATGAAGTATATGGTGCTGAAACATTTTGAAGCAGGCCCACGGGGGGGGCGACTCCGCGGGTCCTGGGACGCCAACTACCCCTGCCCCCCCCCCCCCCCTAGGGACCCTCACGCCCTACTCAGACCCTAGGGCCGGTGACCTTGACGTGGTGTGAGGGCCCGACAGTGCTCAGAACTGCGCCAACAGACCGGAAAAGGGGAGCGACAAGACACTCAACAGATGGCAGTACGAAGCAGGGAACACGGGTCCACTATTACCAATGTCAATAAGGGGGGACCAGCAGATTCTAAACACACAAGACCCCTTAGAGATATTGATAATATTGTGTACAGTGGAACCGCCAAGCCCGTGTGCATGATCCCTGGGGAGTGTACACTACCCCCAAAGTAAAGCTGGCGCCGGTGCCTGTGGATGCTCTGCGGCACTGAGCCCTGGGTGCAACTTGATAGCTTAGCTTTCTTTTTCTGCAAGATCCGAGTGCAACCAGTATGCGTGACTACGGCATGGAGACGGAGCGGCCTAGTGGTACAGCATAGACTCGTCAACAGAAAGATCGACGGTTCGACTCCCACTGACTGCAGTGCGCCCAGCCACCGCCCACGACTGACAGAAGGCCGCGACGTCTCCCGTTTTGGTACAGACATGAGTGACCGGAGCCACTTTGGGATGTTGCTTCTCTTTTAGCTTCTCTTTTAGCTTCCCTTTTGACAAACCCCCTTTTTTGGTCATGATCAGGAGAAAAAAATGCCTGCCCACTGCCAGCAGCAGTGCGCCCCGCCACCGCCCACAGGTGGCGGGAGGTTGCCACACCACCCGTCCGTGAGCCACCACGAACGGCGGAAACTGCTCGTGGTGGCCGGGAATCGAAATCAGGATCCCGCGAGTGGAGCTCCAGCGTTCTCCCACTGAAGCACGTGGCAACCGACAGTGCAGTGAGTAATAATGTAGACGATTGGAGATACCAGACTTAGAGCCAGATCAGAAGTCAGACAGCTAGTAGCACTGAACTCGTCCAATAGTAGAGTGGTTATATTCGTCGTCTTTAACCACCAGCGACGCCAGTTCGAGTCCCGTTGTAGTACTCCACGTGAGACATGTACCAGGCCTCCCGGGGATAAACGACACAATCAGGCTACAGGAAAAAATAGGGTATTTTTAACTAATGTTGCTGTGTTTCCTGAAACCTGGCATGCACAATCATTAATTATTAGGATCACAGACCAGAGCGGAAAGGCACACAGTGCAACCCGTGCGGTCAGTTTCACTATCATAGAATAGCCAGAGTGGCTCTGTGTTCATCAGAACATACCCCATGCGGCCAGTGCTTCCCTTTCCTTACTCTTCAACAAGCTATACAATATATGATACACATATATTGTCATGTGTCAATCAGGTTCATCAGTGAACAAATTTCCCTCAGTACATCACTTCCTACATGTCCCGTGTACAGACATGGAACATGTCCCCTATCAAGCTTCTTTGTTGCAGCTGCTTGCAGACTCATCAGACCCAGAGTTACAGAGACTTCTCACAGAGTACATTGATCTCACTCCTGCTCATGTGTACAAGGAAGCTGAAAGTGCTTTACCAGCTGCATTCGCGCCTGGAATACAAGTACAAGCTCTCTGTGATGCTCTCAGATGGACTACCATAGTCGGCAAGATCAGTTATGTCTCCAGCATAAATGTACTATTGGCCCCACAAGGATACCTGCTCACGGTGACAGCTGAAGTCATGCAAGAAAAGAAGAAGCAGCAAGTGGAACACATACCAATCGCTCTAGCCCGCTCTCCAGCTCTTTTGGCACACATACAAGTGCAGCTACCATCAATTAAAAATATTGTCAAGATGTGGGATCAAACGTATCGAAAGATCGAGAACAGTGAGATCAAGGATACATTTGGCAAGCTCCTGCAGATTAAGGGACAAGAATACAAGAAGGTGAATACTACACTCTTCAAGAACATTGTACTGACACCAATGGAACAGTCTCTTCCTGTACATCTCAAGACAATATGGGGAGAATTACAAAAGTCTGGGCTACAGTGTATTCAGGAACAACTGTTCCGATTACCAGACACTGTACCATTCACAGGCACTGCCACTGTCACACGATCGGATTATCTGCAAATTTATCATCATCTGTTGGCATGGGCAAGTGATAAATTGGCTCCTCCGCACAAGCAAAATGCACTCAGAAACAAGGGAATCGTACAAGCGATGAACCAGAACAAAGCTCAAGATATCATTCGCCAATCCATCTTGGAAGTGGCAACAGAAGCGGTTTTTGAAGAAGCCTGGCCTGGGGAAAAACCTTCATGGATTACTGCTCCTACTGCAGCATTGCTCAAGCCAAAGGACAACTATATCGACTTGCTAAACAGCCCCAATTTGCTGGACATGAAGAAAACAAGCAGAACGAGTGCAGACCTATTGCAGGCATTGGATGATGGTTTTTCGCAGAAAGAGGAAGAACCTCTCATTCCGGAGCATTTCACACAGCGTATGAATGCTCAAAGATTGGAAACAACCAAGGCGGACCTGGATCATATCAAGACGCAACATCGGCAAGCAGAGAACACGATAAAATTGCAAAGCAAACAGATCGAAGAATTGCAGGGCACTATCAAGATTCTACAAGCAGAGCTTCAAGAAATGAGAGACAGATCCGAAACAGCTGAACTAACGCTTCCACAGCTCACAGAGAACTTCGCAAATGCATTCGCCATGTTGGTCAGAATCAGACAGAAAGCAAGTGAGTGGGAAGGCCCACCGTCCCCAAGTCTGGTGGACCTCTTGAAAGAGTCTTCTCCCGAAAATTTCACGTGTCTCCCCCCACTCCATGCCAAATATATGGCTTCTGTTCCTCTTGTCTCAACTTTTTTAGCAGTCACAGGTATCAGGCAGGACTTGCTTCCCATTATCACAGCACTCATACCAGAGCACAGGCCCACTACAGTAAACTTACTGAAGTATTTGAATGATACTGATCCAGTAGGAGAGTCACCCACACACAACACACCTCAGTCAGCTCAAGATAAAACACCAGTTCCTACAGTAAAAACACAGATTCCAGGTTCACCGCCTATGCACAAACTATTGAAATGGATCAATCACCAGCCTACAGAGAAAATCAGTGGCTTTGCCAAAAAGCTCCACATGACGGTCAGCCTGAACATGCCAGAGATTCGTAACCTCTCACCTACGGATCTACATGAGCAATGGAACACTCTCAACATGCATACTACACATCCCAAATTGGATCATGTTATCAAAGATTTCTTCACACAGGCAGAGCAGGAAACCCCCCAAGACCCGATCTCGACGGGTCATACCATTGTCAAGCAGGCAGAACACAGAAATCAGCAAGCAGCACAGACATCTCAATCCAGGTCATCAGACCCTGCAAAATTTCCTATATGTATCCTTGTGGCATGGAATGCAGTGATGGACCCCCCAGAGCATGATATATCTGCCCCGATTTTGGGCACTGCATTAAGACCAGTATTCAGAAAAAACCTGTGCTCCATCACAGATGACTCAGTGAAAGGCACACGGTCTTTCTGTATGTTAGGAGTCTCAGAGGACGGAAAAGATCAAGCCAATACACCAGGTATGACAGTCGTTTCAGGGTGGCGAATCAATTGGAAAAAAGCCACCAAACAACCCTGGTCCCCATGGGTTCCCAGGGGATTTCATCAAGCCTCATATTTTACGCCAGAAGCCAGCCATTCATCTGGAAAAAAGAAACAAAAAAAAGGGAATGATGATTCAAGTGAATCGGATCAATCCGATGACCACAAAAATCGGAGAGAGAGCAGTACAAAAAAGAAGGAGAACTCACACAAGAAGAAGCGGAGCCGATCCAGATCGAAATCACGATCTCCAAAACGAAAGAAAAACGGAAAGAAACATTACTCTCGTTCTAGATCCAGGTCCCCATCACCAGACAGGAGGGTAAAAGATACCAATCCACAGCTTTTTCGCCTTCCCACCACAAGTGGCTGGCAACCCCATCAGCATGCACAGCATCATTGGGCACCACAACAAGCACCGGTACATAACCATGCCTGGCCATCTACACCTGAACAGCAAGGATGGCCAAACCCCTGGCAACCTTAAAAGCCCCCCAGATTCAGTTCCCTTTCCGTCAGAATTTCCGATACAGCAAGTAATATTGTATGTGTCTCCTCTGACTGGGAATGCCATTGACAGTCAGTGGGGTTTTCAGTTTCAGAACAACCGGTGTGTAAGTTTCCGAGAAGTTCCTGCAGAACTTCTGTCTCTTTTGCCAGTCCCTGCTGGATTGATACACATCCATTATTTCAAGCACACACACCAGCCAGCTCCATTGTTAACTCAATGGGCTGATGTGCTTTATTACATTCAGCTGAAAGGTGCTATGCAGATCTCAGGATGCACAAAAACAAGTACACAATTTGCAATTCGTGTACCCACCGGACACTCGCTCATATTGCCTATGTACTGGTTCACACAGTATTCCATCACACATACAATGCTCACAGGTGCAGCCAGTACTCTCATGGTGGCAATATTCAAACCACGCATCATACGCAGGATTTTAAAAATACCCGGAAAATTGCCACAGAGATTGAGACAGTCCCTGTTACACACAATGGACATTGTATCAGTCCCTCACTGCACTGCCCAAGAAAAAAATCCTCATGAGACGTCGCCGGTCCGATGCATATCATTCAATGTTCAGATCAGTATCCGAGACAAGACAAAACAGTTACATGTATGGATTAAAGAGATGGAATTCCCAGACATTGTCATGTTGCAGGAGATAGGAAAACTCCCCTCAGATTTCATGTTCCATCCTCTATATATGGCATTTCACACGCATACAGACCGGAATTCATTGGGAGTAGCAATTTTGCTACGCAGAGTGTTGGGAATACAGATGCAAGAGCAACATTTCTCCCCAGATCATCGAGCCATTGTGGTTCGCTTTTTGTACAATGACAAACCCTTTCAGGTAGTCAATTTGTACCTCAAATCTAAAGCAGAGGCACACGAAATAAGAGCAACCTTGAACTGGGTTGCACCATTCTTGATTTCTGCCTACTGGTACACTGTAGTAGGTGGTGACTTCAATCAGAATCCGGGTTGGGATAATGATTGTCCCATATCCAGCCCCGCCCGCACAGAAGCCATACTCGATGCATTTCTAGATACCAACATACATCCAGTAAAGAAACAATCACAAGGACCCACATGGGTATCAGCACAGGGGCATGTTGGCGCATTGGATCACTTCATGGTTTCCGTCACACACACCACACCTCCTATAACACAGGTGATTCATCGTTGTTCGTTCCCTTCTGATCACTTCCCATTAATTCTGAGTATATATGATGTGACCCCATTACCCCCTCCGGAATGCACCCATGCTACCAATAGGTATGTCATACCTGTGGAAATTACAGCCACTCAGTTGGCTCATTTCCAGAGAGTTTTCGATAAAGAATACACACAGCATGCATCAGACACATTGGATATCACGGTGCAAAGTTTCACACATGCAATTTTACAGGCAGCCACGCAGGTATTTGGGCAGCCATGTGATGCATATTCAACCCCCATGTTAGTGCAAAAGGCTATGCAAAGAATGCAAGCATACATCACAGAGCACCCACAGTGGTGGTTACATATAACACAGGCACAGCAGTTACAGAAGCATAGATCACAGATATGGCGAGCATGGGATATGATACATTTGGAGAACAAGATTCGGGTTTCCCTCAACAATTTGGGGGGGTCAGCAGGTGCGCAAGCACCTAGAAAACCCCTTTACCGAAAAATATTTCGACAACCATACAATGCATCACTTGAGCCTACATATGTATCACAGCACAATGCACATGCAGACATGATTGGTTTGGTTGCATTGGATCAATTTCGTCAACGACATCTTTCACCCCCTTTATATATGAACCGCAATGATATTCTGCAATGGGTCCAGTGGGATCCCCCTCAATTTCCCCCTCTCACACTTACGGTAAGTTTTCTACGCAAAGTGCTCAAAAAGTTTCCACGATCCACTCCATTTCGAAACCTGTTAGAGGCCCGAATGGTGAATTTCTTGTCAGATTCGCAGTTATTACACTTGGTACAGCTTTACAACACATGGTTGGCAGGAGGGGACATGGACGGTATATATTGGGGAGACTTTTACGCTCTCCCCAATAAATTACCTCATGGTCCCATCGCAAATGCCAGACCTCTTCTCAATTTCCACACTTTGTGGAAAATCTTTTCGGCCAGTATAAAAAAACACGTTACTCATCTTCTGTGTCAGTCTCAGGTCATACCAGCAACGCAATTTGCCTTATGGGGTAAATCTTCAGCCAATGATGTATTGAGGGTCATACATGATCATGTTAATGACAGGTGGTACAGAAATCTCACAGTTTTTCTTGTGTTAGATGACATTCGTCATGCTTTTGGTTCTGTTCAGCACCCCACATTGGAACAAATCGTACGACTCGCAGGGTTTCATGAACGATGGATCACTATCATTATGGGTGCAGCAACCAAATCAAAAATTTTTATGGGCAGAAAAAAAGGGAGTGAAATTAGCCATTACCACATTTCGGGCAGGTATTGCACGGGGATGCCCTGTTTCAGCTTTGATTTTCTGTTTACTCCTGGAATTGCGCATCGCCATTATCACTCATCAGATTCCAGTACCTATCAGTCCAGGAGGGAGATTTCTCAGAGTCACATATATGGATGATACAACCTTTGTTTTGGAATGCGCAAAAGATATGCAGCAATTGTTAGACAGACAGATGACAGCAGGGCTATACACACACTTACACACTTCAGTAATCAAACTGACGGGTATAGTAGCGTCTATGATAGGTGGAAAGGTACAATACCACAGCCACGATTTTCGAGCAGGAGGGAGCACTCTCCAGTTATTAGACGGTAATGAATATGCCAGGTTGTTGGGAAGACATGTTTTGCCACATATCTTCCACCGACAAGATTGTATCAAGTTGTTATCAGCATGCAGAAGAGCAAGTATTGCTCTTCGATATGAGAGGCTACCAGCAAATTACCCTTTGATTATGTACTCAGCAAGTGCAGGAGGTACCCAACGATGGATAGCAGGAGTGAGGCCTCCAGCACATGCCACCATGAGATTATGTGATTTTGCAGCTGCTTCTGCCATTAGGAGTGTAGCGAATTGGGGTCAAATTCCTTCAGCCTCCTTCATGCAATCATTACAGTCTGGATGGACTGGTATATATCCAGCCACAGTCACCATGTTACACACATTTGTCATCACCATCATGAGGCAGGCAGGACATCTGAACCCTTTGGTCCGGAAATCAGTTACTCATGGTATATGGAGAGCCTCTCAGAATTTTCATCCAGGCATGCCATGTGTTCCAGATATCTTTGGAAAGATGTGTCCCTCACACAGCACAGATTATGACAGATTTCTCAAATACACCCATCACATGAACATTCGCATTCATGTCCCAGCATATGTCAAGCAGATCGATGAGCAAATCAACATGTATAAATGCACACATGATTGGCAAGCTGTGCATATGCATGAATGGATGACGGCTGGATATAAAAATTTGCCAGCGGCTAGAAAAGCTGGCTGGCCCATCCCGGATTGGATGTTCTGTTTACCGAATGTGGATCTGTTGCCCTCAGTTCCGTGTCCAGCCATTTTGCCAGACATCAAGTTTTTGCCCAAACGCCCATTCTTTGTCACAGACGGTTCCAGATTATCAGATCGCAGGGTAGGAGGTGCTCTTGCCATTTGTGATTATGACACGATGGAATACACAGTATACCCGATACATTGTCCTATCAGCCTAGATCACTCTTTTGCCATAGAGATGTATGTGGCCTGGGTAACACTCCTGGTGAGAAAGAAGCTGGGAACTCAAGATGGAGTGTGGTATACCAAATCGGATACATATACATATTCTAAGTCATATGTTACAGCCCTACAGTCAGATACAGAGCAAACTGTACCCATTTTGAGAGATTTACTTCAGGCATGTAAACAACTGTCTCAAGACTATCAAGTTCCAGTGCATATTTACTCCCATCGAAAGGGTACACTGTTGGATATCATTCTAGACAGTGTAGATAGCTGTGCCAAAGAAACGGCGCTGTCACAAGTGCCAAGCATAGGATGGATTTCCGAATTGCAAGAACCACAGATCACGTTTTCTTGTAAAGGTCAACAGATTCATAATTGGGACAAGTATGTGCACACCAAGCTGACCGAGCTGTATTGTAAGTCTCATGATGTAGAGTACTGTGCCCCACAGCCAGTGTATGATTTGTATGCTAATGCCCTCATGAATGGGCACATTCAATGGAACACACATCTACATACTGTGGCATGCAGACAGGGCATCTGGCAACCAAATCCTGCACAATGCATCTGGTGTGGAATGCAGAATACCTCCAGGCACATGTGTGAGGAATGCCCATACAGAGATGTAATACTGTATTTGGTTTATTCCAAATTGGCAGTCATGATACCCGATGTCATCCCATCCTGGAAACATTGCATTCCTACCCCTTGGGGAGTTTGGGTACAAAGGGGAGCAGCAACCATTTTGTTGCATTGTGTGTATTATCCAGGAGCACAGGTCGATCACATCTCTTTGTGCATCAATCCAGACGGTGGAGCAACAACAGACACTACACATGCTATGGAAAAGCTGGGAGTGAACGAATCCAAACAGCAACGTTTGTTGGGTTTTATACTTACCACTCTGCAGTTATTACGAGAGGCAACGTCCTTGCCTCTCATGTTACAAACCCAAGATTTTGCAGCCCTCAATGGGGCACCCATGACACATTTCGTACTCGCGCACCAGCACAGAGTACCAAAGCACTCATGGGCATCATACCCTGAAGTGTGGGTAGTGTGGCCACATGCGCCTTTGCTGTTCCTCTTAGGAAATCGCATGCATTTTCATGTGTATTTGCCCAAGATGCGCTTGATGGCGCACTCGCTCACACCAGTCACATACTGGTTTGTCACAGATATGCGGGACATGCGCAAGCTACAACACAATGTTCCCACTGTATGGCTTATTGATTCGGTTGAAAAGCCTGTTATAGGCACGAACCTTCAGGGTACCATATTTTGGAGCATGACGTTTGGATATCCAGAGAATCAGCGCATGATCACTTGTTTAGTGGTACAAGAACAAGTATATTCCGTCAAACGATTGCGTGCCCTATTGGCGGCATTTCAACAGCTGTTCGCTTTACTAGGATTACCTCACAAGATGAGCACACAAGATTATAGACTGAAGTTTCAACCCAATATGGACAAGTGGGTTGAAGAGCCTTGGTGAATTTGTCATGAATGCCTTTGTTTGCTCGCGTGCCCTTGGCAAGAACTGTGCTATTGTCAGACTCCAAGAGAGAAACCACTAGACCATTGTAACTAGCATCATCTTACGCAAGTTAAGCAATGAAAGCAATCTGTGGGACACACTGCCAACTGGATTCCGGGGTGATCATGCTGATGCTAGGACCGTATGTGCTGAGCATATTGTCCCACTTGGCTACCACCTGTCAGGCTTCGGTTGGGGTACCCACGGATAGGGTGAGCGGGGGAATGTGAGCCGAAAGGTCCTAGGGCACATTCCTGCATGCACCGCGAAAGACCCACTGCATCTCAGCGAGGCGGAGCTAACGGGAACCAGCTAGCATTGGCGTGTTTCTCGCGGTGCTAGTCGTGCGGCCAGCAAGGGCTGGGTCGCAGGTCCTCCTCCTCCTCCTCCTCCTCCTCCTCCTCCTAGGGGCCTTCGGCCAACAGTTAGTTGCCAAAGGTGTCGCCCTCAGGCCTCCATGGGCGCCTAAGGCGCCCGATGCTACATGAACACCAAAGGTGCCCTAAGGAAAATTTTGTCCAATTTGCACCGCAACACTATCCTTAAACCCAACCTTGACTCTAACACCCACCCCCAACCCTCAGCCTACTCCTATCCCTACACCTAACCCGAACCCTAGCCCTAGCCCTAACCCTAGCCCTGGCTCTCACCCTAGGCTACGGTCAGAGTGAGTGTTGGGGTCCAAAATGGAGAGCAATGATGTGGCAAAAGCAGCCATGAACGAAATTGGGGGGATCTTGTTCAGCCCAATCAACATGGCTGGCATGGCCAGACCAACTGGCTGCAAAGGTTAGGGTTAGGTTTATGGTGATGGTATGAGCCTGTGTGAGCCTGTGTCAGCCCCCCCCCCCAACCCCCCAAATGGCCCCACCTGGACCCCCCCCTCCCCACCACCACCCCGAATTGCCTCACTTGGACCCCCCCCCCCAACCGACCCTCCCGGAGCCCCCCCCCCCCAGCCCCTCCTATACCCCCCCCCCATTCGCCCTCCCTGAACCCCCCCCCCCTCCCTCAGATGCCCCCCCCCCTCCGGCCAACAGTTAGTTGGGGGGGTAGTTGGCGTCCAGAACCGAGGGGTCGCCCCCCCCTGGAGCAGGCCTGGGGTCATCAGTTTCAACCATCATATTTTCTGGAGTTGCAGTTGCGTGTTTTCTTCGTGTTTGCTATTGTGTGCTTGTACGTGTGAAGAAGGAAAGGCATGGGAAACAAATGTTGAGCACCACAACAAAAATGGTGTAAAAGCATAAAGAAATTGCAAAAGGTGGCCAGCATGAGCTCCACAGCCACCTCAAAGATGCAAGAGGTACCAAGCATTGGTTCCCACCACGTTTACACCGATGGCGCAAGCTAGAAAATGCGTACACAAATAATTTTTTTGGAGTTTTGATGAGAATTCATGCCAATGGCCCCCCGTGCGCGTGTCATGGACCCCCCCCCCCCTTCGAAAGAAGAAACATGGCCCCCTTTGCACATGCCCCCCCCCTCTCGAAAGAAGAAACACGGCCCGGGCCATTGACATGGGGTGGGGGTGGTACAGGGCCATAGTGGGAAAGTGCAAACCCGAAAAATATCGTGACCAAGTAAGGTGTCTACGGTGGAATGTCGTGTGTCCCCGCCGGTACGGCAATTTTACTGTGACTGCTGGTTTATTGTGACTGCTGGTAGTTGTACACTGTTTCTGTATGCTGTTGTTCCAGGCCCTTTCGGTGGGCGGAGGAAGGACAGCAACACACTGCCTGCATCAGGTGAATATAATGATAATCTGGCGGACATGTCAGATGGGGCAAGCTCCTTGTCCTCCTTTGCATCTATTACTACAGGTTCATCAAGTGGCAGTGGCAGCGATAGTGACAGTGATAATGAGACGTCAAGTAGTCGTAGCTGCAGCGAGCAAGACAATTTTGTGACTGGAAGTGATGACAATGAATGACCCTGAATGACATTGGTGATGGTCCATCCTCAGCGCACTGTGCGTGTCAAGTGTGCTGTGTATCCCATGCTGCATCATCCCCCCCCCCCCCCGCTCCCATGCACATGTACGGGCAGAGGGCTGCCCAAAACGGCCGGTGGGTCAGTTTTTTTGTGACGAAATGTCGTGACCTTTTTTGTGACCAAGGGGGGGGGGTGGGGGGCGGGTCCCCCCCCCCCCCCGTTACATCCATCCCTGCAGCCTTTGCCGAGAGGCCACAGCTGTTGAAAGTGCGTGGACGGGACGTGCGGTGCCGGTTTTGATCACATGTCTCGCTCAAAAGGATTCGCTCAGCTTTGAGCTGATTCCCCTAACCCCCCCCCCCCCCCCCCCCACTGTTTCGGGGACCCGGTTTCCCCGAATCAGCCCGAAGCGTTAGCCCGAATCAGTGGATTTCTGAGAGTGGCCGTAAAAAAGACCATTTACTGAAGGTGTTTGTGTTGTGGTGATGAATGCCCCTTTGTCTTTTGCATCCGAGGACTTACATTTCTCTATCTATTACGCAGAACACTTCGTTTTACGCAATTTCAGGTTATTCCTGCACTGCAGTGAACAGCGTGTACGGCCATGGCTCTTTGGCATGCAACTGGCCACAGTGTGCATGTCAAGGTATGGGTCAGTTTAGAGCATCTGCACCCACCAACCAAAGGCCATTTGGGTGTGGCATGCTGTGCACTGTCAGTCAGTGGTGGCATATATTTCACATGCATTGCATACTATTTGTGGAAGGCCATTGTACATGACAGGCGAAAGGCTTCTGAGATCCGCCTGCTACTGAGGCACGCGCATCCTCCTTTGGGAAAACAACAAATGCAGCACCTGCCCTGATCTATGCCAACTTACTTCAGCCCGAAACGTTGAGCCCGAATCAGTGGATTCCTCCCCCCCCCCCCCCCCCGCCCCCCTTTCGTTGCATCAGGCGGTCTTCTTGGCATTCTTTGCTATTCCTTGCCTTGTTTTTCATGGTTTATAGGGAATGTGGATGATTCATCTGGTGCCGTGCCCCTAGGAGCTGCATTTCTGCCTCCCCCTCCCCACCCCCGGCTTTGCGTTCTTTTGGTTTCACCAAAATCTTATTTGACTCCCACAACTGAGCAACCAAAAGGAAGGTGTGTTTGGGCCCTGGGACTGAGATCCAGGTCACTGGGAACCTGTTTTGGCGAAAAATCGGTGTGCCGATTTGTTCGCCGATTTGTTGGGATTTCTTTGCCGATTTGGGGGCTGGCTTGCCAACTGAAGGGTCTTGCATGTGAATTCTCGGACCTCCAGTCATCAGCCTCTCGGCAGCACTGCCCGCGGGGAAGACAGTATTATGTGCACGAAGAATCCGGTTGAAGAAGTACGAAGGCTGGCCCCATGCCAGCGCGTCTGGTGCCTGCGCCTTGTTATACCGCAACGTGTCCCTTTAGACTTGCTGCGCTATTTGTAGTACAAGAGAGGTCATACAGTTGGGTCCGGTGCTGTGACTCATACAACAGCCTTTCAGGGATGGATCTAATTTTGGCGCCACTTGGGGGGTCCGGGTCCGGGGGAGGGGAGGGGCGTCATTTTTTGTGACTGGTCACAAAAAACATACCACCCCCGCCCCATGCCAATGGCCCTCCCATGCCATTGCCCCCCCCCCCCCCTCTTGAAAGAAGAAACATGCCCCCCCCCCCGAGTTCTTTTCACCAAATTGCACACCAATTGCCCTTTTTTTCCTAGTTTCTTGAGTGTGCAATGGCATGTGATGGGCACCATCCTTGGTGTCATGTGTTTGTTATTTCAATGTAGATTTTTCATTTCTCGATGTTCCAAGTCCCGTTACGAGCAGCCTGAGATTGTCTGGTCTTGCCTGCATTGCAACTCAGCCATGTTGGCCAGAGCCTATGTGCACAATTGCATGTTTCAGGGGAACCAAGGTCTCGGGTTTGAGGAAGGGACCACATGATGGCAGCTGGAGCAAATGTCTCACTCCTACCCCCCAGCCCCATTTTCTTGTGTTGCCTTTCACACCCATGCCTGACGGTGTGATGCACCAACTGGGATAGACGCTCAAACTCTCAGGAGCAGCGTCGTCAAGGTTCTAATTCTAAGGATCGCTCACGGTCTCGCTCATCGGCAAAACTAGATGACATTTGTCGTGGATGTGATGGTAAGGGGCACCACGCCAAGGATTGCCGAACAAAGTTGTAGAGGGATGGCAAGCTTCTAAAGTCGCGTGCTCCACGCGACAGGGGCGCCGGGATGCTACGCCCTAGATTATTGGCCAATGGCCAGCCCCGCCGACGGTTCAGGTGCTGTCGCGTTATCAATCGCCGGATATCCACGTGCCTCCAATTCAGCTGGATGAGGCAGGAACCGAGGTCCTCCGGTTCCCGCTGAAGCCCAAGAATAGAAAGACCAACAAAATGGTTGAGCTCATAGTTTCATGAGGCATCCAGCTTAGTGATTCCCTCAATTTGCCTGAAATCATGGTTCCGGCTTTGGTTGACACTGGGGCGCAAATTGAGGTTTTAGCTGGAGAAAGACTTTTCCCTAGTGCGGCACTGATTGACGCACCCCATCCAGTACAGTTGGTGAGTGTAGGCCGTAAGCCCTTGTCGGGTGGTCGTAGGGGGGTCTTTGTCGACCGTACGGGTACCGGTAGAGACACCTGAAGGTTTAGGGGTGTTTAAGTGCGTACAAGTATTCATACATCTGGCTGCCATAGGACCTCGCCTGATACTGGGGTTTCCCTTCTTGTTGAGGTATGGGTTAGCAGTAGTGCCTGGAAGGGATGCCCTAGTGAGTCTGGATAGTTTCCAGAGAAGACGCATAGCACAGCCGCGGCAGTGAGGCTGCCCCCCTTTTCCGGTACGTTCGCCCTGGTCCGTTCACCCCACCATGCCTCCACACCACATAAAGGTGCCCGGCCCCAGGGGTTGGAGGGGGTGGAGGGTGGAGGAGGAATCAGCTCAAAGCTGAGCGAATCCTTTTGAGTGAGACATGTGATCAAAACCGGCACCGCACGTCCCGTCCACGCACTTTCAACAGCTGTGGCCTCTCGGCAAAGGCTGCAGGGATGGATGTAACGGCCGAGACCCGCCCCCCACCCCCCCCCTTGGTCACAAAAAAGGTCGCGACATTTCGTCACAAAAAAATTGACCCACCGGCCGTTTTGGGCAGCCCTCTGCCCGTACATGTGCATGGGAGCGGGGGGGGGGATGATGCAACATGGGATACACAGCACATTTGACACGCACAGTGCGCTGAGGATGGACCATCACCAATGTCATTCAGGGTCATTCACTGTCATCACTTCCAGTCACAAAATTGTCTTGCTCGCTGCAGCTACGACTACTTGACGTCTCATTATCACTGTCACTATCTGTCACTATCGCTCCCACTGCCACTTGATGAACCTGTAGTAATAGATGCAAAGGAGGACAAGGAGCTTGCCCCATCTGACATGTCCGCCAGATTATCATGATATTCTCGTGATGCAGGCAGTGTGTTGCTGTCCTTCCTCCGCCCACCGAAAGGGCCTGAAACAACGGCATACAGAAACAGTGTACAACTACCAGCAGTCACAATAAACCAGCAGTCACAGTAAAATTGCCGTACCGGCGGGGACACACGACATTCCACCGTAGACACCTTACTTGGTCACAATATTTTTGGGGTTTGCACTTTCCCACTATGGCCCTGTACCACCCCCACCCCATGTCAATGGCCCGGGCCGTGTTTCTTCTTTCGAGAGGGGGGGGGCATGTGCAAAGGGGGCCATGTTTCTTCTTTCGACGGGGGGGGGGGTCCATGACACGCGCACGGGGGGCCATTGGCGTGAATTCTCATCAAAACTCCAAAAAAATTATTTGTGTACGCATTTTCTAGCTTGCGCCATTGGTGTAAACGTGGTGGGAACCAATGCTTGGTACCTCTTGCATCTTTGAGGTGGCTGTGGAGCTCATGCTGGCCACCTTTTGCAATTTTTTTATGCTTTTACACCATTTTTGTTGTGGTGCTCAACATTTGTTTCCCATGCCTTTCTTTCTTCACACGTACAAGCACACAATAGCAAACACGAAGAAAACACGCAACTGCAACTCCAGAAAATGTGATGGTTGAAACTGATGACCCCAGGCCTGCTTCAAAACGTTTGAGCACCATATACTTCATGTGCGCAACACTGATGTTTCAAATAGACATGAATCCCATGCAACTGCAATAGGCTGACCGACGGAATGAATCACGGCAGTTTGACCTGAGCAAAACATGCTGAAATCTGTGGCCCCAGGCCTGCTTGAAAAAATTTCAGCACTGTGAACCTGGCTGGATCACTCAGCGTTGCAAAGCTCCCAGGTGTTGATCACTATGGCTGTCAAACACTGCAGCAAAGCAGGGGCAGCTGGGTGGCACAATGCAATGCAGAAGAAATTAGCAGTAACAACATGGCTGGACCACTGTGCATCTGAAAAGAGGCCCCCACTCAGCAACCAGAACACACTGCTTGCCTGTCTACACATGTACTTACTGGGGGATCAATGGTCCGCTCTGATAGACTGAATATCCCTGCCATAGACACTTTCAGCCATTAGTTCGAAAGGGGTGCACGGGACCCTCGTCCTTGGTCCTTGGATCATTGCCCGCGATCTTGGGAACGATGGCGGTTCCGCGTATCATGATCACGGTCCTTAGACCCCTTTGAGTCTCGAGATCCCCATGGCCGCTCTTGTGACCCGCCCTTGTTGGGACACTCAAATGCCCACTGACACTTTTAGCTACAACAACTACATATATCGCCCGATTAGGCTCTAGATCGCGATTTGGAATGGCTCCGTGGCCCACTTCGAGGAACAGTCTTTTTGTCATCTTTTGGATGGGGACAGTTACACGCCCAGTGGTCCGTTTGACCACAATTGGCGCAATTGTTCCTGACCGTTCTCGCAGCAAAAGTCGCGATGGCAACCGACATGGAGGAGAGCCCAAGAGCTCTCATTCTCAATCAGGGGCACATCGCAATTTTCGGAATCGCCGGATGGCCTCGCCAGTAATACCTCCCACGATCTTCCTATAGCCAGCGGCGTAAAGAAGAAATCCTGGAGTCCAAGCACCGGTGCCCGTCCCACCTCCTTTACCTCCAAAAGCCCGCACCTTTTGAGCCTCGGAGCCACTAGGATTATTCATATACTCCTCCTGTTGCTCCTGGTACCCCTGAGCTTGGATGAGAGGCAGCATCATGAGGAAAATTTCTAGGTAGTTGATCTCAACCCCCGCATACTGTGTCTGCAGAGAGTAACGTTTGTCGTATGCCGCCTTCACTTCCTTGTCCGCTGGCACATCCTTGGTGTACTTTTTAAGAACACCAAGCAACTGTTGAGTCGCGTGCCGCATTGTTACACCATCAGGGATGTCAGCCCCTTCTTCCATCTAGTCCGACATCCAGTGCGCCAAAATCATAGAGGTCAAAACAACCTTAGGGAAATGTCGTGCGCGCCAAACGGCTTTCGGACGTTGGATGTTTTCCATCACTCTCCCGGTGATGCAGTACCAGAGATCCTTCAACGACATGTCTTTGCGATCATATGCCTTCTCGATCCTATCCCTTTCATCCTCATCAACTATGGCCGCGATCAAGATCTTTGCTTGCTGGCCGTGATCAAATTTGTTGGCGTAATTACGCCTCCAGCGAAGCGTTCAGTGGATCCAACGCTCCAAATTGGCAGGCTCACCGTCCCTAACAGGCACTTTGGTCGTTTTTTTGAAGGGCCTTCTTTGTCCTCGGATCGAGCCAGGAATTCTTATGCACCCCGAGCATCCCTTCATTGGATGCCGCCGTTGCATTCCGCGGGATGTCCGTGAAAGATTTAAACTTCAATGGAGGCTTGGCCTCCTTGAAAGCCATCTCCACGGGAATACCCGTGGGTTGAATTTTAGCCCGTTTATGTATGGTATCCTTTTTCAGCTGTACGGCTGTGCGATACGCCTTTGGTGAATACGAAAAAACCACCCGTTTTGTACTCAAAAAAACCCCCGTTTTGTACTGACCCCCCCCCTGATTGTACAAAGAACGCCCCCTTTTGCACTAAAACAACCCCTCTTTTTGTACTAAAAAACCTCGCGTTTTGTACCAAAAACGCCCCCCGCTTTGTACTAACCCCCCCCCCCTTTTGGAATATAAAAAAATCCTTTTCACCACATAAAAAGACTTACGTCCGCCAAACAGGAAAAGCTCCCTTTACCATGTCTCCAACTCTGCCAAACCCGCACACCCTGAACCACATTCTTTCGGGGTGACAACTGTCCGTTGCAGCTACTTGCTTCCTGCTTTGTGGCACCTTGTGCTCCTACATTGCTGTATTGGGCCCCAGCTGAGCCCTCCACAAATACCCCCCCCCCCCAAGAAAAGTGTGTGGGGGAGAGACCCACAGAGCTCGAGTCGGGGGCTAACCGGCGCAAAGGGAGGGGGGTGGGTTTGAGCCGACCAGGGTGTATGGGACGCCAAGACAGCACAGAACAGTCAAATGGTGAAATAACAGGGCGCCATTGCGCCCCTGAGCCACAGGCTCGACACGTCGTTACGTGTTGAAAGGCCGAAGCATGACTGGGGCTGCGAGAGTGCGGCCCATGTGAGGAAGACGGAAGCAAGTAGGCATGAATATGTGGGCAGCATGCGCATGCATGGTGTGGAGCTGAAATGGTATGCACCACACACAGTACAACAACGATCTGTTGAGTTGTCTGACAGCTGGAGCACTTGCTGAAATGTTGAGACGCCTTTGCGCCACCAAAGGCGCCTTTGCGCCCCCGAGGCTCGAGTACGACACGTCCTCACGTGCCAGGGAGCAAGTGCATGACAGGGCCACGACCTGCAGGGCAAGGGTTAGAGACTGTCCCGGACACTCATGCGGTCAGGGTGACGTCGGCGGCAGTTTGTCAAGGCCCAGCGGCCCGGGCAAGCATGGACAAAAAGACACCAAAAAAAATAGACACTCAGAAAGTGTGGTAGGGGTGGGGGGGGGTGCTGTAGGGAGCACACACAGAAGTGAGCACCCGGAAAAAGAAGCAACCCATCCTGAATGACATGGGACAGCTTCATTATATGCTTACAGAGTCAATGATGAGTATTCTCGTGTCGAATTTGCTACTGGACTTGTGTGGGGCCATTATGTGAAGGGACAGAAGAAATGTACAATCGAATGTGAGCGGTGTGGTGCATTTCAACTGTAGTACATGCTTACGTGTTGTTTTGCATTCATATTGCCTGCATGATGTGGCAGTTTTCTTGGGGGGCCATGAGGCAACGGAAACTGGGCTCGCATACGCCCCCGTGTCACAGGCGCATGGTCATAACCACATTGTTCAGTGTTTTGCTTGCTGCACTGCAGCGTAGACCAGTTCCGTACCACACCAGGTGGTTGCTGCCTGAGCATTGGCTGTGGCCCTCTCGACACTGAGGTCAGCTCGCACCCACCACCCACCCACAGTGCCGGTTAACCCAGGCCCGTCTGGCCACGCCAGGCGAGGAGGTCATCGTCCCTGCCGACGCTGGTCAATTAGCGTGTTTGGCAGCCATCGATGATGCAGACTACATCATCCAGGACGAAGTGGTGCTGAGGAGTGGAGTTCCAGAGGCTGCCTCCCTGTCGTACGACTTCTTCAAGGACTGCGACTCGTCCGAAAAACTAGCTGCCGTCCTTTACGGCAGTCGCCCCAACGTTGTGCTCGTTGGGGAAATGACTGAGTATGAAAAAATTCAAAATGCAATTAAAAGGCTGCTTTGTGATCTGCCCATGCTGGGCCGTTTTGTTGCCATCCTGCTTGAGCCTGTCAGCGACGATGATGACAAGCCATCATTTCTCAATCGGGCACTCGCCCTCAACTCCAACTTGCCATTCGGGTGCGACAAGCTGCAGATGGCGGACAGGTCTCTCATGCACATACACACACATGGTCGATTTGATGTGTGGATCGCGAGCAGCACAAGGGACTCCAGGAACTTGTCGGCGCCCCCAACGTACAAGCTCTTGCGGCTTATGACACCCGGGGCAGAGGTTGACAAGATGGTGTTCCATGAACCAGATGTGCGGGATAATCAGTACGCCATCCAGGTCCACAATGACCTGATCAACGGGCTGTTGGGGTCTATCGGTTTGGACTCTGATGAAGTCCATCTCCTTCCGGGAACAGACCCACGGAACTCGAAGCTGTTCTTCACAGATTTGAATGAGGAACAAATGAATACCGTGGTATCACAAATCGGATCCAAGCCAAGGTTCCAGATCCAGCCAGTGGAATGGTATTGTGGGGCCAACTCGACGAACATGTCTGCTGTCCATGAGGTCTGGATAAAGAAGACACGCAAGGAAACATGGTCGCCCATGCTGTATGCCTCAGTTCTCGTGATGTTTTGGACGATCCCGGGCGTCTTGCAAGCGCAATCGCCAGTGAAAATCCATGTGTTGGGCCCCAGTAAACTACTGGTGGATCTCACGGAAACCGGGCACTCACTGTTGAAGACAAGGTACCGTGAACTGGTGGCTGCCATCGGGGCTGTCTTCAAGGACCTGAAGACAGGACAATTCCTCGACAGAGACATCATCTCCAAGCCCACTGTCCCCTCGACGTGGAAGAAGGAACTGGTGGGCACATTGTACATCTTGGATGTGGCACCTTGGTGGTATCTCTCGGATCTGACTGAGGCCCTTGCTCCTTCGGTACGGTGCCGATATATCGCGGACCGTGTCAGGTGGAGTGTTGGGGAGATGCGCACGGCCACATGGCGGCTGACCAGGGAAAGTGTGTCACGGCTGATTGGGAAAGTCTACTTGTCGGATTCTCGAATGCCTCCGATGTTTGTGATCTCCGAGGCGGACTATGGGGCGCGAAAAAAGCGTATCACGGACCAGCCCAGGAACACAGATGACACAAAGTCACGCAGGCAAGGCCTCATCACGGCAGGTGAAATGGCCAAGGCCATGGAGTTGGACGACCAAGTCGACAAGGTCATCAGCTCCCTCAAACGCAAGCGGGACTTGAAGGAGGATGAGGCTTCGTCGTCCAATGGAGTAGCACAATGACGTCTGCATCCAGAATCCCTCTGAGCAGCACGCTCAGAGTATTGTCCCAAAATATCAATGGATTTCAAACGAAAATAACCATGAGAAAGCGCAGGCAAACACGCAAAGTGGCCCTAGGGTCACTGCTTCGGTCCCTGGAGGTGGATTTCTACGCCATCCAAGAGCCCCACTTTGTCACGGTAGAGGATCGTCAAGCGGGCATGCAATGCTTATCAAAGTACGGGTATGGCTTGGACGGACCACTTCATGAAGAAGGACGGGGAGGAATGGCACTGGCGTGGAAAACATCCAAATGGACGTTACAATCAATGAAGTTCTTGTCTCCCAGGGCGCTGAAAGCCTCACTGTCGAGTGGTCCACTGCAGATCACTTTAGTGGTGGCCCACTTTCATCACAAGCACACGCGACGGCAGTCACAATGGAAAGACATCGCCAAGGAGTTACATGGACCCAACCTGATTTTATGTGCTGATCACAATAGTCTAGTGGTGAAACATAGGGACGCCTTTGCGCCCCGAGAGTTTGAGCATGACACGTTTTTACGTGCCCGAGAACAGGAGGTTACAGCGTTGGCGAGAGCGGGTCTACAGGACGTTTGGTTGGACATCCATTGTCCAACTCTGACGGATATCAAGGACAAAGAGTCATCGTGCCCAACGGGCTCCACATACGGTTACCCTCGAGAAGGGGAGCGGCTCGATCCGCAGAGATTACGCCGTATTGACCGCATACACACGACGCCGGATTTGTTGAGCTTGGCGACCAGCGTGTACCCCATGTTTGCTGCCAACTCGGACCACAAGGCAATCCTGGCCGAGTTCACACCCCCATCCTTCGAAACGGAGGACACAATTCCTAGATTCTACTGCCCAGAGACCATCCTCCAAGACTCTGAGGCAATGGTAGACCTGGAGACCTCTCTCAAGTCTATCGCCTCGACGGGAGACCAATGGTGGGAAGATGCACTGGGCTGCATCCAAACGAAGGCGGTGGGCTACCAAAGGGGACACAAAAACAAAAAGCAGACGGTTGAACTACAAGCCCTACGGCTCCTACGTGGCTCCACAAGGGACTCCGTCACACCGGCGGTCTATCAATTTCTTTCATCACTGGGAATTGCGGCGACAGAAGCGACAACGGCCTATACCCTCCTGGTTGGGGTATATGAAAAGGCGCAGCGTGACAGAACGGGCATGGAAACACTTTCCAAGCTCAAGGGGGTGATCACGTCGGGGGAAACGTCAAGGGATCTCAGAACGCGAAGAAATGAGTTGTACCGGCTAATGCGGGAGCTGCAGGAGCGAAAGAAACTTCAGCAGCTGGTGTCCCGGGTAGGCACAGCAATACGCGGAGCAAAGACGGTGGCCAAAGAGCTGGTGGCACATTGGGATCAAGTGTCCACCCCAACAGGAGCCACGGAGGAAGAATGCATGGCCTATCTGAAGGCGTTAGGAGTGGAACAACGGCTGCGCAAGGCAGGTTGACTTCTGTTGAAGCAGCTTTCCCTGGACATAGTACATGAAGGCCTCAAGAGGTTGAACAGCAACAGCTCCCCTGGACTGGACGGCTGCTGGGCAATATTCTTCAAGAGATTCTCAGAAATTTTCGAGCCGCAAATGTATGAGTCACTGAAACGCTTCCTCGACGCGGGTACCATACCGGAGACATGGACTTCGGGAGTGGTGACAATGATCCGCAAGACAAAGGCGACGCAAACGCTAGATTCTCTCCGACCAATTGCGTTGCAAACGACACGGCAGAAGTGGCTCACCAACATTCACCTGATCTAGTTGGAGGATGTACTTCTCCACTGCATCCCGTCACAGCAAACGGGTTTCCTTCGTCACAGAAGTATCCTCCGGCATGTCTATGGGTCACGGGCTCTCTGGGATGGCTTAAGTGAAGGAGCGGCGTTGTTAGTGGACTTCAGAAATGCGTTTCCCACGATGTCTCACGAGATGGTGTCGGCGGCATTGGGTCTAATGTGCACACCGTTTCTGTACATCCGACTGATACTGCATCTTTTACGTGCACCGTATCTATACTCAGTTGGTAAGGGATATGTTCCAGGGGTCTACCACCATCCGCGGGCAGGCACGCGCCAGGGAGACCCACTCTCCCCGGCACTGTTCTCCTTGGTGGCATCGTTTGTTATTTTTCCTGGGTCTAGGGTTGACTATCATGGTGTATGCGGATGACGTCATCATCTTCTTGGATGGACAGGCCAACCCACAGCTGCTGGGGAGGGTATGGGAAGTGGTGTCCTGCTTTGGACAGCTTTCTGGGCTGAAGGTCAACCTGAATAAAACGGCGGCGATAGTTCGCAACTGTGGGGGAATGGAGTGGGCGAGGTGCTTTCGGGACATTGGGGTAGACGTCAAAAACTGCGTCAAGTATCTGGGTGTACGCTTGGGGAATCTACCGCACCACCAGGATGACCAGGGATGGGGGCTAACAATAGAGCAGGCTTTTGCACCAGCGCTGCAAGAGGCGTTTCGTCGCGCACGGGTGGTATCCACGCTGCAGTTGTGGATGGACGAACGAGCCTTCATGCTGACATCATGGATCCTGCCAGTTGTGGCCTGGACATCCAAGGCATACTATGCCCCAATCTCAGTGATCAGACAGTTGAAGCCGGTGTACCACGTGACCATGGGCACTAACAGTTGGAGTATCACTCTGCTCATCCTCTCACGGCCAAGAACGCAAGGGGGACTGGCACTGCCGGAACCGGAGCTGTTTCTCATGCACCAGGCAGCGGCTCCGTTCTTCAGCCTCTTGGGAGAGCCTCACAAGTATCCGGACAAGGCAGTGGAGACCTTCTATGCATGGGCGACAACCATCGGGGTCTCACCATCCAAAGACAACCTCCCATATATCCAGCTGGGCATGGTCCGGACGGTGGAGCTGACGTTCTTGGGATTTTCGGGAAAGGCACACTCATATATCCAACGGGTGGCCCCATAGGTGGCCCCCCCCGCAAACCGGGACCATCTGCCGTTATGGCACTCTGTGTACTTCCGAAATGAGTTCAACTGCTCCTACTACAACACGAAAATTATCCGGCAGGGAGTGCTGACGGGGGGTCAATTGCAATCCTTGGAGGACGTGAGGTTGCTGAATGCACTGCCTCGAACATGGAAAGGGGTATACAATCATGGCGGAGGACTCCTCAATAAAGTCCCGTCACAAGCGGGGTTTGATACCCCCGCAGTCCACGCCCAAAACTGGACGAGGGGATGGCTGCTTCAGTTCTACGCCTCACAGCCGGGGTTCCGCGACCCACAAACACCGGAGGTATGGGAGCAATGGGCACAAGCACAGCTACCACCGAGAGTTTGGGACTTTGCGCAAAAAGTGCTGTGGCATAAACTGACCGTGCATGCAAGAGTCTACAAGAGGTTGGGCACGGACAAGTGCCCGGTGTGCTCTCAAAAGGAGACGGTCAGGCACGCGACGGTCTAGTGCCCCATGTTTAAAGCGGCGGCGGCGGTGATACAACACTACTATGGCCCGGTGGAAACTGCGAACGGGAAGTCTGCAGTCCGGGACATGATGGAGTCCGACCACCAAGAGTGGTTGCTGAACACAAATCAAGGCTGGGCAATGTGGTTGGCAAGAAGTGCCCACTGGCGATACTGATGCGAAGTCAAAGCAGGGGAATCACCGGTGTTCACATCGTACCTAACAACCTGGCTTAGGGAGCTGTGTGAATGGGTGGGGTTTTACACAGGAGAGCGCAGGGAGCAGTGGAGAGGCTTCCAGCAGTCACTGGAGCAACTTCGAGATACCACTAGTTGTGCCTCGTCTCAACTTTTGTTTGCGTCTCCAATGTTTAGGCTGTTTTCCTGTCTTTGTTTTTGTTAACCCATGGACTGGGTTGAGCAGCCTCATCAGAATCAACACGAGTCAGCCGAGGAGCGGCTGGCGGCGCAAGCCAAAGAAGTTCAAGAACTCAGAGAGCAACTCGCCCGGGTGGCAGTGAAGGAGGGGCCCCGCCTGCCCCCACTGAGCGTGCCAGAAGTAAACCGAGCCCTCGAGAAGCCCCAGTTGGCACAGTGGATGAGACTCATGCTGTCCAACATCAAGGCGTACGTACGCCTTAGAGCTGGTGAGGTGGGGGAGATCCCCCGACCAAGTGAGTTTGGCGGCCAGGTGACGGAGGCCGCAGTCGACCCAGGAGAGCAGCTGGCGTGGAGGGTCTGGGACTGCGTGTCCCAGTCCCAGGCGGCGTATGCCCGCAGGTATGCAGGCACGCACGGGAAATCCAGCTCCGAGTCCAACTAGTACACCACGCTGGAGGAGGCATGGAAGGAGCAAGGGTCGGCGTTCACGTGGCGGAGCGTGAAATTCAGGGAGGTGGGAGGAGTACTGCAATGGCGGACGAGGCAGGGCGAGTGGATCCCTGTGGACTCGCCGCCGAGCGGAGGGTGCCAGAGGTGAGCGCAGCGGGGCTCCCCCGACGAACGCCACTGGCACTTTAGATGCCCACACTGGTCCTGACAGGACCGGCTGGAGCCCGGACCGGCCGCCCCGGGCTCCGGCGTTGGAGACACGGCGGCAGAGCTGCGGGCGCTCGCCCGCCGGTGGGAGGCAGCAGCCCGGTCAGACGACCCCTGCTCACCGGAGGAAAGCGCCATGCAGTCCTGGAGGCCGAGAACCCGCTCACAGTACGCGTCCGGACTCCGGGCCTTGGCGGCTTACGCGGGCCGCGCGGGCCCGCTTGATACAGCCGCGGCACTGGCAGGCCTCCTGGCAGAGCGGGCCCAAGCTGGCGCTACAGCGTCGGCCCTGCGGGGTATTACTTCCGCGGTCCGGGCCGTGGAGGACCTCCAGTGGCTGCCCCCAACAGTCACCACCTTGCACAAAAGGATTGCGGCGGGAGCCGCATCCTCGGGCTCTCAGCCCTATCTGTCCCCAGCAGGCTTGGTCCAGCTGGTCCAACAGGCCAGAGGCTCCAGACACGGAGCGGTGTTCAGCGCATTGGCCATCATCAGCTGGGTATGCTACCTGCGGGTGGGCGAAGCAGCTGGCATCAGGGTTACTGACCTGGCTATGCCAGGCTTTGTCCAGTTTTGGAACTCCAAGACAGGGGAGGAGGGATATACCACCCGCCCCCTGTACAGGTATGCGGACGGCGTCCGGGCCTGGCTTCATGGCCACATGGTTTCGCTGGGCCGATCCTCAGACATGCTCGTATGGCAGTCAGGGGAAGCGGGGTTGGAGGCAGGCATGGCCGAAACCCTGGCGAGCACCGCACACTCCCGAGCCAGGTGGCACGCCCTGCGCAGGGGAGGCGCCGCAGCGACTTGGGCCCGTAAACCAGACCTCGCCTACTACAAATGGTGGGGCAGATGGCAGAGCACGGCCGTGGCGATGCAATACGGCACCAAATGGTCAGACCCGGGAGTCGTTGCCCCTACGGTGCTGCCCGCATGGTCCCGTGACCAGGGGCCTTTGCCGACTCCGGAACGCGTGGGCGTCCTGGCCCTGTGGGGATCCCCGATGTTCCCCAGTATCGCGAGCGCCCTCAACACCCCGACCAAGCGCAAGCCGAGACTTCCGCGAGGTCAGGAGCTGGAATCCACTGCGAGCGGCACGCTTCGGGGAGGAGGCGACGGAGACCAAACCGCAACCGAGCTGGAGGAATCCCCGGGGGACGGCTCTGCTGAGGAGGGCCCGGGGCCTGACACAGCTCCTACCCTCCCTCCACTTCCTCCTTTGGCCTCTGCCATTGAGCGCGGCGCCGTGTCTCGGGAAGGTGCGGGTCAGCTGTGCACGGTGGCGCGGCCTTTGGTTGCCGTGGGGGGGGGGGCGTGCGGGCCGGGGACGGCAGCCGGGCCCATCAATGTCGATTCCGACGTGGACACCGACGACAACAGTGAGGATTCCGGAAGCGAGCCCGCTGGCGAATTCGCAGTCGGCAACGCCAGGGGCTCCCCCGGGCGTCGACAGGCCGGAGTTGCCAGGTTCGTTGGGCGGGAGCGTAAGCCGTGGTCCTCCAGAGCGGCCGTTGGCCGTGTCAGAGGAGGACCCGCAGCGGGCTCGAAAGCTGGAGTGGTGGGCCGTGTCCACCGCACATACACGGGGCCGCGTCGCGGTAAGGTGGTCCTGGGTGGTACGCAGGCCGTGCGATCCCGAGCCCCCGCACGCCGTCAAGCTGGGAGACCTCGTTTGGCCCAGCAGATCGGAACGCCGCAGCCCAAGCGCATCAAGCTCGGGCAGGGCGGGCATGTCCGGACGCCGGAGGCGCAAGGCCCGGTGGAGGGTGCCTTCGTGGCTGCAGCTGAGCGTCTCAAGGCCAAGGCTTGGGGGCGGGCGGGCCCAGTGGCGTCGCCCCCCCCCCCTCTGTAAGGGTCCCGACAGGGGTGGGAGGGTGCAGGAACAGCCCCCCCTCTTCCTGGAGTTCATGCAGGCACTCACCCCCCATTTTCACTGGATAGCCGAGCGGGAACGTTGTGGCTTGTGGATGGTTGCGAAGAGAGTGGATTTGTGGTTGAATAGAGTATTCGATACAGCCGAGGATTTCCGCTTGCAAGGGGCTTTACCCGCTCTCCTAGGCGCCTTGTGCAAGCTCCACCCGGACGCCTGGGAGGCATGCCTCCATATCAACACCTCCCCCATTCCGCGATTCATGGGGGGGGTCGAGGATGCCATTTTGGACCGGGGATTGGGGCCGATAGGCTCCCACCAGATCCCTGACGATTTGTGGGACGCTGTCGTACCGCCCTTCTACCGCGGAGGGCTCCAGGATTTTGACGTCGAGCGGGAGTGGCAGGACGGGGATAGGGTGGTCCGAGGGGCAACCAGATGGGTGTCACAGCAGGTCCAGAGGATAGTGCAGGCGTTGAGGGGGGCGGGGGTCTACGAGGAGACGGCTGACCCCCCCCCCCCCCCACGTGTTACCCCTTCGTCATCCCCGAATCCTCCGAGAAGGTATCCTTGATCTTGAGTTGCGTCAAGATCAACAAGAGTGACGGGGGCAAGCCCTTCACTTTTAGATTGGACTCCTGGGAGGATTTGGCTAGGTCTTTGTCGGCATTCCCGCCTGATGTGGACCTCTACGGCCTCCACATTGACCTCAAAAATGCGTTTTGGAGCTTTTGCTTGCCCCAGGGTGCGCGCCAGATTTTTCGCTTAGGGCCCGCCCCCGGGGCTCCGCCTGTGGCGCTGTCGCGCCTACCATTTGGCTGGAAATACAGCCCCTATCTGTGCCAAACGAGTGTGGCTCGCATCCTCCAGGGGGTGCTGCCCCCCGAGATACTCCTTGTGCACTACCTTGATGACTTTTTGCTCGTCTTCACTGATAGGGAGGTGCTCAGGGAGGCGGGGCGAGTGGCAGTGCGTGCCCTGATCGAGGCTGGATTCCTCATAAGTCCTAAGAGTGTCCTGGACCCGGTGCCTGTGGCGTCATTCCTGGGGAAGGAGCTGGACTTGCAGGCTAGGCAGATCAGGAGCCATGAACAAGCACTGCTCCAGTTGTGGGCGGGCTGGCTGAGACTGGTGGTTGGCGCAGGCAACGACAGGCACCTCCAAAGCTTCCTGGGTTTACTGAATTGGCATGTGCGTCTGAGGGGATTGGGTTGCCCTTTCGCGGCGGGCGCCTACTGCTGGTTGCGCTGGGGTAGGACGGTGGGGGGGGTCAAGCAGCCGGCCCAGGGCTTCCCCCTGAAAATGCTGGGCAGCCTCGCAACATTGGTGGCGGTGGCGGCCGAGCCCTGGCAGGCACCGGGCGGGGAGGCCTGGAGGCAATTGAGGGCCCTCCAGTGTGGGACTGAGGATAGGCTTTCGCGATCCTCTCTGTGGTGCGGGGGCGTCGTCATCTGTGTTGATGGAGCGCGCGATGCGGGGTGCTGGAGGGTGGGGGCGCTCGTGCCGGGAGTGGGTGTGCGTACGCATGTGACACCTCCCGCCCGCTTCGCCAGCCAGCAAACCACGGAACTGAGGGGAGTGGCGTGGGCTGTCACGTTTGCAGTCAGGACAGGGCACCGATCTGTTACGGTCTGTAGCGACAGTGAGGCGGCCATTGCTCAGGTCCTCAGACTGCGCGCGACTAGCCACCTGACCCACCACCAAACGGTCCTTCGGTCGTTGGCTAGGGTCCTCTGGGTATCAGGGATCGTGCTCCGCCTCGTGTGGGTGCCCTCGGCGCTTCAGCCGGGAGACCCTATGTCCAGGGTGACGTCAGTGTTCGGAGGCTCACAGGCCAGAGCGGAAGTCGAGGCTTGGTGCAAGTGGGATGCATTGCTGGAAAATCTGGGCGAGGCTCGGGTGAGGGGGGTGGTGTGTCTCCGGAGATGCTAGCCCCCTCCCCCCCCCCCCCAGTAGGCCAGCGGCGGCAGTGTATGCGCCCTCCATGTAGCAACCCTTTTTGCTATCCGCACCTATGACCAAGCGTCGGGGCTCGCGTGGGGCCCACAAGCGACGGGGTTCCCGTGGAGCCCGCCGAAAGGGTCGCCATGGCGGACAGCGGCACCAGCGTTCCGCAGACGCACAGCAACGCCGGGCGGCGAAGTGGAGCACCGTGCTCCGCACCCGCCTTCGCGGCAGGTTGGCGCGCCTGCCCATCCGCCGGGTGCTGCTCGTCAACGGGGTGCGCCTGTGCCCCCAGTGCCCCCTCCCTGACGACAGGGAGGGGTTTTTGGAACGGGCGGTCCGGGACGTGGCCGCACGCGTGGGAGGCACGCCGCACCGCCGCACGACCCCCGACGGCCACAGCGTCAAACCCCCAGGGCGGCATGCCTGCTGCCAGGTCTGGGAGGTAAGGCTGCCGGAGGGGGTCGCAGTGGTCTCCCTAACGGACTGGAACCAGGGACGCAGGATTGCTGTACCCTATATATGGATCCAAGCCCGGTATGGGCTGGTGTTGCAATTTGCCCGCCTCTTCAACCCGTGAGGTCTGCCGGGTGTCGTCGTCGTCTGTGCCTGCCCACTGCAGTGGGTGTCCCTGACGGCTTGGCCGCTGGGTGCCGATTTGGTCTGGTATTTTTGGGCCGCGTCGGCCCGCGTTCCGCTGGAGCTGGCGGCCGGGTGCTGGGACTGGCCGCCTTTTACCGTCAGTGAGACTCCCCGACAGTCGTGTTCGCCTGTATCTGCCCTCTGCAGAGGTTGACTCCGACGGCGTGGCCGCTGGGTGCGCCTGTCTTGTTGTCTTTTTGCTTGGTTGGCGGCACGGCCGCTGGATGCTTTATTTATTCACCTTTTTGGGCCACCCTCACTCCGCATCCGGCTCGGACTGGCGGCCGGTTGGTGCGATTTGCCCGCCTCTTTGTCCGCAGGGCACGGCGACCGTCGTGATCGCCTGTATCTGCCCGCGTGGTGGCTGTCCGGGGCGGCATGGCCGCTGGAGGAATCCGCCGGACGTGGCGCTGCTGATTTTAGCTTGGTGCCCAACACGGCTCCTGCCTTCCCTCCGCCTCGGCCTGGGGACTGCCATTTGCTGGATTACTACCTCGGTGCACATCCCTCTGGGGCTGGGGTTAGGTAGTGGACCCTGTGGTGGATACCTGGATACGGCGGCCCAAGTCCTGTGCAGTTTTCTTGTGCTCTGCTTGTGCAAACAGAGTGCAGCCGCGACAAGAAGAAGTACGGGTACAAGGGGGATTGAGTGCATGGTGGCAAACACACATGGACCGCTTCATACAAGAGCGCACAGCCGACAAACACAGTTGGAATAGGGAAACAGAATCACGCCCGAAGCGCCCGAGGCAGGCAGGCCCGGGAGTGCTACAAGGAGTGCAAGATCTGATTGCAGAACTGGTTGCAAAGGGTTGCAGGATTGTGTACACAGACAGGTCATCAAAACGACTGGGCGACAAGGACATGCGCAGGGCCGGGGGCTTTGGCGTATTCGCAGCGGAAGATGAGCAAGGACTAGAGGTGCGTTTCTGCGGCTACGTACCAACACGCCCCAGGCAAACAAATAACGGAGCGGAGCTTTGGGCAGCACCGGAAGCCCTGCAGGGGTTCCAGGTGCCAAAACTGGCAATTCTCACCGACTCACAGTACCTGCAACTGGGAGCGACTGGCAGGGCTCAACACTGGAAGTCAAAGGGATGGACAACCACGTCTGGTAAGCTGCAGGTCCACGTTCCCGTCTGGGAAATGCTGCTCCAGGAAATGGCGATGCCAGGAAGAGAAGTCAGGTGGGAGTATGTCCCAGCACCTGTCAACGTGCAGGGGAATGAGGTGGCAAATGGATTGGCGATGGAAGGCATGTGCTCGAGCCCGCTGTGGTCTCAGCATGTTGCACAGCAGTCATCATCAGGGTCAGAATCCACGGTAGGGTTGAGGGGAGGGTCCGGATCTGAATCAGAGGACACCAAAGCACTCTGGTCGTCCTTGGGTATGGTACCCATGGATAGTGATGAGCTGACAGGGGAAGCATCCGGCGAACCAGCGCCACGTGGAATGGGTCCACACACCTCAAGCAGTTCGGACAGTGAGGACATAAGAACACGACACGCACACCAGGGAGGTTTGTTGAACAAAATGTCTGAAGCGGAAACACTGTCCTTCAGCACAGATGTGAGCGACACCAGGCGGCAGCGCAAGAGGCGAAAGCTCAGGAAAAGCAGGAACCTTGGACAAGGTCGATAATGACAGAACCTGTAGCCCCTGCATTTCTGGTGCGGATGTCTCACAGGTTTAAAGCCAAACAATGCCTGCATGTCTGAAACCTGCGTTGTGACGCAGAGCCTTTCGTCACAAGAGCCGCGTCCTGTCGCGGCGAGCAGCAGCACACAGTAGCAACAACAAAGCGGCAGAACTCCACAACACACTCCCCGTCCTGTCGCGGAAGAGCTTCCGGGGGTAATGCCGCCGGGAAGGACAGGGAAGGAGCAGGGACCACGTCAGTAACGGCATGGTCCTTACACACACATCTAGCCAGCCCCAAAGAAGGTCACTTTCTGAGTGTCTATTTTTTTTCGTGTCTATTTTTTTTCGATTCTTTCATGCCATGCCTGCCCGGGGACATGCCCCAAGGCACTGACAACGCTCAGCCACCCCTGAACACCGATTCACCTTTACATTGGGAAGTGCAGCAACACTGGGAGGAGATTGCGGCTGAGATAGCCCGGCATCCGCCCTCGCCGCCATCACCACCCTCGTCGCCGCCGACACCTCACGACACGCAAGAGACCCACGAACAGCAGGCATTTCGATTGGGACAGAACATTCCAGCTTTCCTAGACAGAGATCTGGTCGACAGCTTCAGGCCGATCTACCTGGTGGCGGACTTGCTCTTCCGAACAAATCACCCAGTTCAATTCGGACTCAAGCACTGCTTGTACCAACTTCTACTACCGCCTGCCGCCTATTGGGAGTGGAGGTTCATCACCTACCCCCCTGCTCTTCAACACTTCATCCTACAAAACTCTCTCGGCCAATAACTCCGCCAACTGTGACAAACGCTTCGCACGGTTCGCTCGCTGCTTCTGAGTGCTCCAGCCGACCACGTCACAACCATGGACGAATTTGCCGTACCAGTAATCGATGACAGCTCCATTCGGCAGCTACTTCAAGCCATTACCTCAGCCAGTGCCGACTCTCTGACAGCATCCGTACATGATGTTCTCCGACAGGCTCCGCTCACCGAGGCAGCCCTGACGCAACTACTGTCGCAATGCAACCGGAATACCTCAAATAAAACATTCACGACTCCTTTAACTGCAGCCTCTAAAGCTTTGCTTTCTCAGCACCTCATCTCAATCCTGAATCAAATTACGCAGCAGCGGTCAAAAGAAATCGTTGACGAAATGATGGAACAAGCCGTGAGCGACGACCCTATGACAAGAGGTCTGCAACTCTCCTCTGCAAACAATATTCTGGATCTCACTTCTAAGAGAAGCGCGCTACTTACCGAAAAGAGCAACTTGGAGAAATCCGGTCACCTCAACAGCCCTGAAAATGCCTCCTACGGACAGCGGCTAACACAATCTATCGATGATCTGGGCATCGCTATTCGAATGACCCTACAACAGCTAGAGATTGCTGAGGACAACCCACTTCTGAAAGCCCGTAAGAACTATTTTGACCTCATCACCCAAGCCAAGGAAGTGGAAAGTCAACATGAACAGCTCGGAACCGAAGTCACCGCTGAGGATACCACTCGCCTTCAAATCGGGGAGGCAGAGAAGGCCATTTACGACCTGCTTTGCAACCCTGATTCTAAGGTATCAGATGTCATTTCTAAGCAGCAGGAACAGGTCATGCAGCAACAAAAGGTGCTCTTACATCAGAGAGAAAAGGTTCACTCCAAGCTCTCAAACGCTTTGGGCGTCTCTCCGCTCAAAAAGAAAAAAAAGCCAGCCGAAGCCCAAGGGTCGGCTGACCACCCACCCCCCGCTACGGAACCAGGGATCTCCATGACCCCTGCGAACATTCAGGCAGCTATTGATTTATGTGCTAACAAAAAAACCCTGCACGATCCTGAATTTCTGACCTCACTCATGGACTCTGAACAACAGCTCCTTATGATGCAATTTAATTGGCTGCAGGACTTTGTGGTTCTTCAAGCCACTGCCGCCTTCTCCACTGATGGTTCCCCCAAAAGTTGGAAAGGACTTACGGATTTCTCAGATGATGATCTTTCACAACATTTTGCCAACTCACACACTAACTTTTTGTTAGTCACGAGGGACACAGAACTCACGTTCTGTGTCAAAACGGCGAATTTTCTTTACACCAGGTTGCGGCCGAAACGAATCGACATTTTGGTCGACCTGACGCACCAGCACAATTTCCCACAAATGTGTGACGCACAGTTACAACACGCCTCTTGTACGCCACAGGCGTTTTCAAGACTTTCCAGACAGCTACAGGACACTGATGGACACTCCAGGAATTTTTGCGTTATTCTGCACACTGCTACTTCTATAGATCAAAGGCTGGAACCGGCCCGTTTCTCTACAAGATTGCTATCCGAGGGGCGAACCCTGGACCGCAAACCCTGCCAGTTGCCGGAGTCCCCTCTCCACTCCCATGCAGTGCATATGTCTGAAAAGGATATGAAACAAACAATGCTGAAGCTAGGCATGACCGGGTCCCAATGCTTCAACATTCCGGGACCGGTCAATCTGAGACAGCAAGGCATACAATCAAAAATCTTTCTGGTCAATCTTGATGCACCACAGTGCGCTAGCTTCACTGCTGATTTTAAAAAGTTGGACTTTTTCGCACTTATGAGCATGTCGGAATTCGACGGCTCTATTTTCCCTCACTGCCACACCGTTCTCGATGTCTTCTATAAGAAGACCCACAAGGAAAACTACGCCAAACATCTCTGGCGCAATGTCAAGCAAGCTCTTTCTGATATTTCTGATCCTACGTACCTGCAGGTCACCGGGTTTAACAAATTGCGGGTGGGCCTTTCCACTGAGTCCGCCACTGAGCAGTTCATATCTGGCCCCTATGTCCAAATGAAGGCCAATGGCTTACTGTTCAAGGACGAACGCCAGCGTGACTGGTTCAAAGGGGAATCCGACACGGAGTCAGTCTCTTCCGCCTCTTCCGCCTCGTCCTCACCGGAGGGGCGTTCTGATTTAAAAGTCGTTTATGACGTTCCCATTTGGTTACAGGGCCCGGCCCTATTGTCTTTCCTCAATGAAAACGGTTTTCTTGCTGAATCAGCGGTCCGGTCAACATCGAACCCGGGACGCTTTTCCACCGCCGCATGGCGAATAAAAGGCGAATTTGCCTCCGCAAACCAAAGCGTCATGCTTCATGACGAAGCGAAACAAATTTCAATTTCCATCATCCCCATCGATGAGTTTAATAATCTCAAGCGTGAATCCATGGCTAACAGGAAAAAACCAGCTTCTGCTGAGTCCAAAAAGCCCTCTTATGCACAAACTGTGAAGCAGCCAACATGACCTTATGACGTCACACTCATAAAAACCAGCACACCACCAACCACCAGCGGTTGGACGTCCGACAGGAGACAAGCAACAACCAGTGGTTTATGCCGCAGCACACACCAAGGTAGCCACTTTTAACGCCAACGGGCTGACCACCAAGGTCCCCGTCAGCGACAACTTTTCGGAAGATAGGCAGGTCCAGATATGCCGTTTTTTGTATCGTAACTCCGTACATGTAATGGGACTTCAGGAAGCGCACATCAAGGATGATCAATGCCTTGAGCAGCTTACTAAACGGTTCAAGGACTGGGGGTTCGTCCTCCTTTCCAACCTGAGCCCCAAAGGTAGAGGGGAATCTGCACTGATTTTTCACAACACTCGGACACTCCTGAATTCGTATGCCATTGAAAAACGCCACCTTTTTGCTCAGCTGGCTGACCCCGATGGGGTCAAGCACCATTTCTGTGTTTATCACTTTCATCATGACGCAGTCGAAAGGCAGCGCCAATGGACCTTGCTCTCGCAAGTCTCGCCCACTCTCGTCCCGGGAGACACCATCTATCTGTCCGACCACAATTCGGTCACAGTCCCCTCAAGGGACATTTCTGCACCGCATCTATCTTCTGAGCACTCCACTGTCATCGCCACCCGTGAAGCGGAACTTGATTTTCTGACGAACCATCAGCTCATCGACACATATGCATGTTTCCACAGTGGCAGACACTGCGATTTTGATTTGGAAGGCTGGACATGGGGCTTTGCCCCGGCCAAGCCGACTACGTCGGCTAGGCCCGACCTAGCCGCAAACGAGTGCGCCCCCGTCCTTGACAGGAGACGACGGATCGATAGAATTCTCCTTCACGAGAATTTCCAAAACTCCGTGGTGGAGTGCTATACCCGTTTTATGGCCAATTCGGACCACAAGGCAGCTATTGCCTCACTGTCGGCCAAGCCTACCAAGCAAGGGAAGCGACTCAGAATCCCTACAACTTTCTTATCCTCAGAGGACACCCTCCAACAACTACAGGCTGAACTGCACTCCATCAACACTGAAGGTTACTCCAAGTGGGCGGACAGTTTGGAATGTATCAAAACTGCAGCTTTCTCCTATGAGAAGGCCAACAGAGCCACCGGCATCACGGAATTGCAATCTCTCTTGATGGTCTCTTCTACACATCACCTCTCGGAAGAGGCCTGGCGCTACCTCAAGGATCATGGGTACACCCCCTCATCCGCCAAAGCGGCTTATCAAATTTTAACAGCCCTGGCCGAACGGGCAGACACCGACCGTTCAGGGCAGCAGGTTCTGGATAAGCTAAAAACTACTCTACACGACCCACATCATTTGCAACCATGGCGCCGCCGCCAAGAAATCTGGCGACTCACCAAACAACTACAATTCAAACGAAAACTATACTCTTTGCGCAATAGGTCCGGCCAGCTTCTGCCCGACCCTGAGTCCATGGTCTCTGAAATCGTCTCCTATTGGCAACAAACCATGAACCCCTCCGGAAAATCACAAATGGAGGTGAAGCCTTATCTCGAAACATTTTTCCTTGGCAAAAACACAGCATTGATGGCAAAAATGCTGATAGAACCGCTGTCACTGGACTTAGTGCACGCCGCGCTGGAGTCCTTGAACGGCAGTTCGGCACCTGGAATTGATGGAGTACAGGTTTCCATCTACAAGGCCTTTTCGGATTTCTTTTGCCCCCTTATGCTTGACATTTACAAGGGCATTCTGGACTCTAACACACTCAACGATGACTGGTCCTTGGCACTTCTTAATCCCATTCCGAAAGGACTTGGGACCGCTTCAGTGCACAACCTACGGCCTTTGGTGCCGCAAAACACTTCACACAAATGGGTGGCAGCCATTCTTGCCCTGCAACTCAGAGATTACATTGATGCCTTCACCCCTATCCAGCAACGAGGTTTTATCAGGGGACGGTCCATTTTCACGAATCTGTGGCATACTTTTGGCTCCTGGAACTCCCCGGGGGACGCTCTGTTTTGCCCCATCGATTTCAAAAAGGCCTTTGATTCTGCTTCTCATGAGTATACCCGCACGTTCCTTAATCTTATGCAATTGCCAGACAGCCTAATTTCCCTATGTTTACTGCTGTTTACAGCGCCAATCTGTGTCCTTGTCCGTGATCACATTTACACAGACCACAAAATTCTCCCCCGTTCGGGTGTACGACAGGGGTGCCCCTTTTTGCCGACTACATTTGCCATGCTCATTTCCCCCATCACCCACAAACTTATGGATTTGTCAGAACATGTGCAAGTTCTGCTCTACGCAGACGACTTAATCATCATCATTGAATGCGACCCTGCCACAGGGGCAAGGGTGTTCCTCTTGGTCTGGAGCAGGGTTCAGGAATTCTCAACAATTACAGGTTTGTACACAAACCTGGACAAGTCCAACATTCTGCTCAAGGGGCATTGGGACCCCATAAACAGGGTTCAGCTCCTGAGCACAGGCCTCAGAGCAGTCAACAAATACAAGTACCTGGGCATTGTCCTTGGGGCTACCACAGCGGAGGAGGCCTATGGACCTGCACTCAAAAAAGCCACAGGTCGTGCGTTTTCCATGCAGTCGTGGTCCCTCTCACTCGCTGAAAGGGTGGAACTCCTCCAAAGCTGGATTCTCCCACTTTTGGTCTACCCGTCTCGTGTTGTCTACCCTACAGACAATGTCATCACCGCGGTCAAAACAATTTATCGGGTTGCCCTCAAGCTCAGCAACTGGGGCATTACACTAGACATCCTGTCGCACAGCAAAGCGCATGGGGGGCTTGAACTGGCCCCCCCTGACACCTTCCTGCTTTGGCAATTTTCCACTATCTTTATTCGTCATGTCTACAAGGCCGAGGCCATTCCTAAATGTGTCACCGAGCCTTATGACCCTTTTGCCACTGAGTATGACATAAATGTCTCCCCGTCCACGCTCCACATTTTTCAAATGGGGAGCAATGTGGCTTGGCACAAAATGCCTTATCTGGCTTGGAGCGCACGAGCATATTCACTTGTCACTGCCAAAATGACCTTCAACAGGCCTGAAGCACTATCGTCTGACACCCCACTCTGGCACAACAGACTGTTCTCCAAGCCGGCATCCCTCACCTACTATTGCCCCCAGCTTATCCGGCAGGGGGTCATTACGGTGGGAGATTTATTCAATAACAGCACACATATTTCGCAGATCGCACCCACTTGGGCCAGCATTTATTAGCAGGGAGTGTTTCATTATCACTCCTCTAATCTCGGCCAGGCACCCCCGAACCCACCCCTCCACCCGGTTCCGGGAGCGGATGTGTGGTCTCGATGGACCACAAAATCCATGGCTTTGTTCCTCTGTTCCACTACCTCCCTGGCACCAAGGCAACCACCTGAGGTATGGAAGGCCTTTCACCTTTTCAACATTCCCGCACACCACAAAGACTTCATCAGACAGGTGCTATGGCTCCGCCTCCCTGTGGGGGAGCGGCAAAAACATTGGAAACCGGATGACGTGTGGTGCCCAATTGACGGTGAGCTAGAGACAATCGACCACGCACGCACGGAGTGCTCCTTGCTCAAAGTTGCTTTTGACACTATTTCCAAATGCTTCCCCACGGCCACTGTAGAGGAACGTCCAACCGCCCTGCTTTCCTCCTTCCTACAGTTTTCCTTTCAGTGCCCAACAGGCTTCCTGGCCTGGGCGGCGGTATACGCCAATTGGCAGGTCCGCCAAAAGAAAAAATACCAACGACAATATTCAGCTACCTGGTCCCGCTTTGTTTCTATCTGGATTGCCACCTTGAAACTATGGGCTACATGTCCATCGAGCATCCCTATTTCAGATCATGACCTGCATCTTTTCATCTGAGCGCTACAGTCGCTTCTCCATGATGGAGTGCTACAACACCCCCATGTGCGTGTCACACCTCCCACTCCCCCGCCCAGCAAAAAACAACGCAAAGAAACAGCGCGCCGACTGCGCAAACAGCAACGGGCGGCGGAGCTGGAAGGAATTTTTGACACCCTCTCCACGGACGGATACACCCTGGTTTTCACGGATGGCTCATCCGCTGAAACGGAAGGTGTGGGCCGGGTAGCAGGATATGGCATCTATGCGCACCCTGACATCAGCATCTCTGCATATGTTCCGGTACACTTCCGGCAGACAAACAACACGGCAGAACTCCTGGCCGTGGTTCGGGCATTGCAAATCCTCTCTTTTGGTAAAGTCGCTATTCGCACAGACAGTGAGTACGTCTTCCTCGGAGCCACTAGCGCGGCGCGCCGATCGAAACTCAGGGGATGGACGGGAAGCAGCGGTCCGGTTTCTAACGTTCCCCTCTGGGAACTTCTTCTGGACACCCTCAGTGCACACACAGGCTCCATCAAGTTTATTAAAGTGCCGTCCCATGTGGACATTGTAGGGAACAACGAAGCTGAAAGATTGGCTGAACAGGGAAGGCTCTCCCATCCCAGATGCCCTGTACTTAAGACCCCGTCGCGGGACTTCATCATGCCCACGTACACCCCTCCCACCAAGCGACAGCGCAGGTCCACTGTAGCCGAGCTGGATTCGATTGTGCAAGTTTTGAAATTTTCCCCTTACAAAGACAATATGGGAGGCAGTGTGGTATAGTGGTTAACATCGTCGGATGTCGTCACGTAGATCGCCGGTTCGAACCCGGCCTGTAGCAGTGCTCCCCCCCACCGGCCTCGCCCGACAGGGGACTGGGGCCCCTCCCGTTTCTATCTATTTTTTCACATTGGACTGGTCTATTTTCTTAATGCGCTGTTTTAGTTACATACACCATCATCAACTAGCAAAATGTGCCCGGCCACCTGTAGCAGTGCGCCCCGCCACCGCCCACGCCCGATGGGAGGCTGCCACCCCACCCGTTGCTTGCCTTTGCCCGAGCCTCCGCGGCTCGGGCAGCGGGGTTTGAACCTGGGGCCAGCGCCGCTGGCATCCAGGGTGCTTCCACTGAAGCACGGGGCACCTCACCAGAAATATGATCCCATAAGCACACAGCCACATGGCACACGTGCATCTGCAACGCATTCTGATTTCTGAGTCTTAATGTATGTTACTCCCTTCACTCTTTGAAACTAAACAGCGACAGACGGGGTAAGGCCGAATGAGTGCCATGCTTTGCAGCCCGGTCAGCTCGCATGTGACACAGTGAATGCAGTCCACATTTACGGACGACTGCTTATATTGATCCAGGTTGTTCGCTAGAGTCGGCAGCAAAGGACAAGCACACAAGTGACCCACGGAGCTAACCGCAACGCCTCGCTGTATTTTACATACTGGAGCACTCCAACCAAGAAGGGGTCACGTGCATTGATTGGATTTCGCAGTACTGCTGGACTAATGGCTGGAATTTTCTATGGCGGGGACATTCAGTCTACCAGAACCGACCATTGATCCCCTCAAGCCTCAGCAAGAACACCGGTGTTTCAAGGTGCAAGCACTGAGCCCGCTGGACGCCATTGCGAATGAAGGACTGAGGGCAGTCGAAGCAGAGCTGACCACAATGGCCTGGGCCCGCCATCAGCAGATCTGGCTCCGACTGGACCAACCACATGACACCAGGATGCACTGCGAGATTGTGGACAACCATGGGGAACCATTGCTGATGAGCTATCAGGAGCTCTACTCGGTGATGGTCCATATCAACTGGACCCTTAAGACTTAGGCTCTGGCGAACATGCAGGTCCAGTGGCGACCCAAAAGTGCAGGCAAGTGGCATCCGTTCGAGTGGGAGGCGACCCTCCACTGTCCGACGGCAGAGGGACACAGAGCGGTGCCCTCCTCCGTGAGCAGAACTAGAGACTGCATGCATGTGTGGCTGGCGGGCCGAGCGGACCTCTTGAGGCTATTCCAGAGAACGCTCTCCAGGCAGGCGGACCCGGTACCCGGGGACGCTGTGCGGTTCCTCTACAAGCTGCTGAGCACACCGCCATGCGAAAGGAGATATGCATGACAGGGGATGACACACAGGGGGGAGTAGGACAGATTGGAGCAAGTGGTGAAGATGGCAAATCGTCGTAGCCCAGTGGATATACCGCACCTCTTCTGTCCTGTAGAGGAGGGTTCGAACCCCGGGGGGGATAGAGATCCACCGAACGTCCCGAGCACCTCTTTTATGCGAGAGAGAGAGAGAGAAAGAGAGAGAGAGAGAGAGAGAGAGAGAGAGAGAGAGGGAGAGAGAGAGCGAGAGAGAGAGTGGAACGCAATGGGAGAGGAACGGAGAGGAGAGAGAGAGAGAGAGTGGGGCACAATGGAAAAGGAACGGAGAGAAGGAGAGCGAAAGAGAGGGCAGGAGAGAGGGCAGGAGAGAGAGAGAGGGAGAGAGTGGAAAGAGACCCACAGAGCAAGAGTCGGGGGCTAACCGGCGCAAAGGGAGGGTGGTGGGTTCGAGCTGACCAGGGTGTATGGGACGCCATGGCAGCACAGAGCGGTTTAATGGTGAAACAACGGGGCGCCATTGCGCCCCTGGAACACAGGCGCGACACGTCGTTACGTATTGCAAAGCCGAAGCATGACAAGGGCAGCGAGAATGCGGCCCATGTGAGGTTATTGGAAGCGAGTAGACATGAAAATGTGGGCGGCCTGTGCACGCATGGTGTGGTGCTGAAAAGGTAGGCGCCACACACAGTACAGCAATGACCTGTTGAAGTGTCCGCTGCCAAAACTTTTGTTGAAACGTTGAGACGCTTTTGCACCACCATAGGCGCCTTTGCGCCCCCGAAGTTCGGGTACAACACGTCCTCACGTGCCAGGGAGCAAGTGCATGACAGGGGCAGCATGAGCAAGACCTGCAGGGCAAGGGTTAGAGACTAACCGGCACTGCGGGAGGGTGGTGGGTGCGAGCTGACCTCAGTGTCCAGAGGACCAAAGCCAAAGCACAGTCAGCAACCACCTGGTGTGGTACAGAACTGGTCTGCGCTGCAGTGCAGCGAGAAAAACACCCAACAATGTGGTTATGACCATGCGCCTCTGACACGGGGGCGTATGCGAGCCCAGTATCCGTTGCCTCGTGGCCCTACCACACTCATCTGTATGCAGATGTGTGGGTATTTGAGGCATATTTGCATACCCAAAACACCCATCTCTCGCCAGTAATGTGCATTTTAAAATCAATCTAATGCAAATGAGATCCAACAAACTATTGAGATGGATTGTACAATTTTTCTGTCCCTTTGCACAATGACCTAGCAGAAATCTGGTAAACCCCCCCCCCTTTTAATATCACGCGCGTGATATTTTTTCGGTGCGTGATATTATTTTGGGCGTGATATTCTTTTGACCACCCCCTGCCTGTCCACCAGATTTTTGTAGCATATGTAGCATGAAGGCAGCACATGCCGATATATAAGTCATCAGGTGAACAAGCACGATAGTTGCAGTTTGATTGTAGATATGGATGCAGTTTTATGACGGATGAATACGTTGTGCTTCATCTAGATTGTCCATAGCATATCCTCTCGAACACAAGAAGTGTTGCAGTTTGAATGATGATTGCGCCACCAGATTTTTGTTGTGATCATTCCTGACTCTGAAGTTCCATTTCTTGCTGATGTTATTGAGGCCCAGCAGCACGATGAGCTTGTTGTTGAACATGTTTTTGAAGCTGTGACTGATGATGAGGTGTCGGACATTGAGGAGTACTCCACTGGGGATGACGCTGACAGCGATGTTGAAAACGCAAGCCGAAACCCAAGGCAGGAGCACGCCAGCTATCTATGGCCACTTTTCTCGCACCAAAATAACTATGTGTTTTGGCTGACAATCACGTTTCCCACAGTGTTTTGTCTTGCTGTCCGCGATGTGCTCAGGTGGCCAAAATGCATGCGTGATACTATTTTAGTGGTCCAAAATATTGTCATGCATGCGTGATATTGTTTCGGTGCGTGATAATAAAGGGGGGCGTGGTTTCGCAGATTTGACACATAAAAAATGATTACCTGATTCCGTAAGCATATAATGAAGCTGTCCCATTTAATCAAATCAGACACTGGCATAAAGATCTGACTGAAACATGATCACTCTCAAGGTATGTGCACAGAAACAGTGACCTGACTGAACATGAACACTGCTCTCAGCTGAAAATTACAGCACAAGTCTGGTAGCAAACTTGACACATAAAAAATGATTACTAGATTCTGCAAACATATAATGAAGCTGTCCCACTTGATCAAATGAGACGCTGGCATAAAGATCTGACTAAAACATGATCACTGCTCAAGGTATGTGCACGGAAACGACGGACCTGACTGAACATGAACACCGCTCAAAATTAGAAGTGATATAGTGCCGGGTGACAAAAGTGACATGTCTCCAGCATTGTCGTCGACGAATTCCTGCAGCATCAAAAAGTGAAAGTGGCTAAGTCACCCACTTACCAAAGACTCGCAGGAAAATCAATTCTTCTTTCGTCAGCTGGCGAATTTCAGCCTTCTTCCTATTGTCAAGACTCAGGTTCTGTTACAGCTTTCGCCGTGACAGATTGCATGCGAAAATGTCACAGCACATGGTCTGGTCATACTGCAGATTCCCACGCTACGCCTCAGGGACTATGAACCGCTCCTTGCCAACATTAACCATTGGTCTGGGCTTAACAACCTGTGGCTGTACGTCAACCACAGCGGTACCTTTTGCAGCTACCCGAGCAGCTTTTTCATCCTGATAGACATCTTCCACGGTGCAGTCCTGGAGCTCCTTGTCCGTTTGCCATTTGATTGTCAACCGATCTCCCCTGTGGGCCAAGACGCTGCCCCAATGTAGAGAGCCCTTGTCCCCAGAGGGCAGGTGGTGTGTGAATACCGCACACACATTATCCGCATGGTCCATCTGAGGCCCAATCGACCCCCCCCCCCCGGAAATTGTAGCGGGGCCTCAGCAGTTGGAACTGTCGTTGACCCATCTGTATCCTCAGTCTAATTCTGTAATGCAGCACCATTGGGCAAAGACTCACAACCAATGTGTCCATGACTCAATGAAACTGGCAAATTCCTCCCGAAACCCATATCTTATGTTGCTACACTACATTTGGTACCCAATCGGAGTGTGACACAGCACTGTCGTTGACCCATCGGTCACCTCAGTCTACTTTTGTAATCCAGCATAATTGGGCAAAGACTCACACCAAATTGGTCCATGAGCCAATGAAACTCGCAAATTCGTCCTGAAACCCATGTCGTATGTGGCTGCACTACATCAGGCACCCAATGGACCCCCCCCCCTCCGGAAAATGCAGCGGAGCCTCAGCAGTGGAAACTGTCTGTAACCCATCTGTCCCCTCAGTCTAGTTCTGTAATGCATCACCATTGGCCAAAGACTCACAACCAATGTGTCCATGACTCAATGAAACCGGCAAATTCGTCCCGAAACCCACATCTTATGTTGCTGCACTACATTTGGTACCTAATCGGAGTGTGACACAGCACTGTCATTGACCCATCTGTCACATCAGTCTACTTTTGCAATTCAGCAAAATCGGGCACAGACTCACACCAAATGTGTCCACGACTCAATGAAACTGGCAAATTTGTCCTGAAACCCGTGTCGTATGTGGCTGCACTACATTTGGTACCCAACGGACCCCCCCCCCTCCGGAAACTTCAGAGGAATTAAATGAGGACAACTCAGAGAACTGGCCCAAGCGGTGTCGGTACAGCTAATCGGGGCCATGGGGAGGGCAGAGTGAGGTGACCTGCGAACAATGCTATGTCTGTGAACAAACAGTGCTGCAGTGCAGCAGAACAATGTTGTTGGCGATGACCTATGACCTGTGTCACGGGGGTCGTATGGTAGCCGAGTGTCCGTTGCTTCACACCCTCCGGAAATTGCACAGGATGACCAAGGGGGCTGTCGATAGAGCAGGCTTTCGCACCAGCACTGCAAGAGGCCTTTCGTCGCGCACGGGTGGTATCCACGCTGCAGCTGTCAATGGACGAACGTGCATTCATGCTGACATCATGGATCCTGCCGGTTGTGGCCTGGGTATCCAAGGCATACTACGCCCCAGTCTCGGTGATCAGACAGTTGAAGTTGGTGTACCACGTGACCATGGGTACCAACAGCCGGGGAATCACCCTGCCAATCCTTTCACGACCAAGAACGCAAGGTGGACTGGCACTGCTAGACCCAGAGCTGTTTCTCATGCACCAGGCAGAGGCTCCGTTCGTCAGCTTTTTGGGGGAGCCTCACAAGTATCCCGACAAGGCAGTGGAGACCTTCTATGCATGGGCAACAACCATCGGGTTCACACCATCCAAAGACAACCTCCCATATATCCAGCTGGGTATGGTCCGGACGGTGGAGCTGGCGTTCCTGGGATGGTCGGCAAAGGCACACTCCAATATCCAACGGGCGGCCCCGCAGGTGGCCGCCCCGGCAAACCGGGACCATCTGCCGTTATGGCACTCTGTGTACTTCCGAAATGACTTCAACTGCTCCTACTACAACACGAAAATGATCCGGCAGGGGGTGCTGACCTGGGGTCAATTCCAAGCATTGGAGGACGCAAGATTGTTCAATGCACTGCCTCGGACATGGAAAGGGGTCCAGAACCATGCCGGACGACTCCTCAACAAAGTCCCGTCACAAGGGGGGTTTGATACCCCCGCAGTCCACGCCCAAAACTGGACAAGGGCATGGCTGCTACAGTTCTACGCCTCTCGGCCAGGGGTCCGCGACCCGCAAACACCGGAGGTATGGGAACAATGGGCACAGGCACAACTACCGCCGAGGGTTCGGGACTTTGCGCAAAAGGTGCTGTGGCACAAAGTGACTGTACATGCGAGAGTCTACAAGAGGTCGCGCACGGACAATTGCCCGGTGTGCTCTCAAAAGGAGACGGTCAAGCACGCGATGGTCGAATGCCCCATGTTCAAAGCGGCGGCGGCGGTGATACAGCACTACTATGGCCCGGTGGAAACTGGTAACGGGAAGTCTGCAGTCCCAGACATGATGGAGTACGACCACCAGGAGTGGTTACTGAACACGAACCAAGGCTGGGCGATGTGGTCAGCAAGAAGTGCCTACTGGTGATACCACTGCGAAGTCACAGCACGAGCGTCACCGGTGTTCACGTCATACCTACCAACATGGCTAGGGGAGCTGTGTGAATGGGTGGGGTTTTACTCAGGAGAGCGCAGGGAACAGTGGAGAGGCTTTCAAAAGTCACTGGAGCAGCTCCGAGATACCGGAGTGCAGCCGCGACAAGGGGAAGTACAATTTCATGGGGGATTGAATGCATGGTGGCAAACACACACGGAGTGCTTCACTCAAGAGAGATCAACCAACAACCACAATTGGCATAGGGAAACGGAATCACGCCCGAAGCGCCCGAGGCGGGCAGGCCCGGGAGTGCTACAAGGAGTGCAAGATCTGATTGCAGAACTGGTGGCAAAGGGCTACAGGATTGTGTACACGGACGGGTCGTCAAAAAGACTGGGCCACAAGGACATGCGCAGGGCCGGGGGGTTTGGCGTGTTCGCAGCGGAAGATGAGCAAGCACCAGAGGTACGCTTCTGCGGCTACGTACCAACACGCCACAAGCAAACAAATAACGGAGCGGAGCTTTGGGCAGCCGTAGAAGCCTTACAGGGGTTCTGGGTGCCAAAACTGGCAATCCTCACCGACTCGCAATACCTGCAGCTGGGAGCAACTGGCAGGGCCCAACACTGGAAGTCAAAGGGATGGACAACCACATCTGGAAAGCTGCAGGTCCATGTTCCCGTCTGGGAAATGCTGCTCCAGGAAATGGCGACGCCGGGAAGAGAAGTCAGGTGGGAGCATGTCCCAGCTCACGTCAACGTGCAGGGGAATGAGGTGGCGATTGGATTGGCGATGGAAGGCATGTGTTGGAGCCCGCTGTGGTCTCAGCATGTTGCACCAGACTCATCATCAGGGTCGGAATCTACGGTAGGCTTGAGAGGAAGATCGGGATCAGAGTCAGAGGACACCAAGGCACTCTGGTCATCCTTGGGTATGGTACCCATGGATAGTGATGAGCTGACAGGGGAAGCATCCGGTGAGCCGGCGCCACGTGAAATGGGATCATACCTCTCAAGCAGTACAGAAAGTGAGGACATGAGAACAGGACACACACACCAGGGAGGTTTGTTGAATGAACTATCAGCAGCGGACACACTGTCCTTCAGCACAGATGTGAGCGACACCAGGCGGCAGCGCAAGAGGCGAAGGCTCAGGAAAAGCAGGAACCCAGGACAGGGTCGATAATGACAGAACCTGTAGCCCCTGCATACTGGTGCGGACATTTCACAGGTTTCCAGCACAACAATGCATGCATGTCTTAAATCTGCGTTCTGACGCAGAGCTTTTCGTCACTCGAGCCGCGTCTTGTGGCGGCGAGCAGCAGCACACAGAAGAGACCACCAAGCGGCTGAACTCCGCGTCCTGTTGCGGACAGGTACCCAGGCGTAATGCCGCCTGGAAGGACACTGCAGGAGAAGGGATCACATCAGCAGCGGCATGTCCCATACACACACATCTAGCCGGGCCCAAAGAAGGTCAAGCCTCAGCAAGAACGCCAGCGTTTCAAAGTGCAAGCACTGAGCCAGCTAGACGCCATTGCGAATGAAGGACTGAGGGCAGTCGAAGCGGATCTGACCACAATGGCCTGGGCCCGCAATCAGCAGATCTGGCTCCGACTGGACCAACCACATGACACCAGGATGCACTGTGAAGTCTCAGGCTCTGGCGAACATGCAGGTCCAGTGGCGACCCAAAAGTGCAGGCAAGTGGCACCCGTTCAAGTGGGAGGCGATCCTCCACTGTCCGACGGCAGAGGGACACAGAGCGGTGCCCTCCTCGGTGAGCAGAACTGGAGATTGCATGCATGTGTGGCTGGCAGGCCGAGCGGACCTCCTGAGGCCATTCCAGAGAACGCTCTTCAGGCAGGCGGACCCGGTACCCGGGGACGCTGTGCGGTTCCTCTACACGCTGCTGAGCACACCGCCATGCGAAAGAAGATACACATGACAGGGGATGACACACAGGGGGGGGTAGGAAAGAAAGATTGGAGCAGGTGGTGTAGATACCCAATCGTCGTGGCCCAGTGGATACACCACACCTTTTCTGTCCTGTAGAGGATGGTTCGAACCCTGGGGGGGATAGAGATACACCCAACGACCCGAACCCCCCTTTTTTGGGCGAGAAGGAGAGAGAGAGAGAGAGAGAGAGAGAGAGAGAGAGAGAGAGAGAGAGAGAGAGAGAGAGAGAGAGGGAGAGAGAGAGAGAGAGAGAAGGACGCAATGGGAAAGGAACTGAAAGGAGCAACAGAGAGAAGAGAGAGAGAGAGTGGGGCGCAGGAGAGAGAGCAGGAGAGAATGGGAGGGAGAGAGTGGGAGAGAGACCCACAGAGCAAGAGTCGGGGGCTAACCGGCGCAAAGGGAGGGTGGTGGGTTTGAGCTGATCAGGGTGTATGGGACGCTAAGACAGCACAGAACAGTCAAATGGTGAAATAACAGGGCGCCACAATAACAGGCTCGACACGTCGTTACGTGTTGAAAGGCCGAAGCATGACTGGGGCTGCGAGAGTGCGGCCCATGTGAGGAAGACGGAAGCAAGTAGGCATGAATATGTGGGCAGCATGCGCATGCATGGTGTGGAGCTGAAATGGTATGCGCCACACACAGTACAACAACGATCTGTTGAGTTGCTTGACAGCCGGAGCACTAGGTGAAATGTTGAGACGCCTTTGCGCCACTAAAGGCGCCTTTGCGCCCCCGAGGCTCGAGTACGACACGTCCTCACGTGCCAGGGAGCAAGTGCATGACAGGGCCACGACCTGCAGGGCAAGGGTTAGAGACTAACCGGCACTGTGGGTGGGTGGTGGGTGCGAGCTGACCTCGGTGTCCAGAGGACCAGAGCCAATGCACAGTCAGCAACCACCTGGTGTGATACAGAAGTGGTCTATGCTGCAGTGCAGCAAGCAAAACACTGAACAATGTGGTTATGACCATGCGCCTGTGACACGGGGGCGTATGCGAGCCCAGTATCCGTTGCCTCATGGTACTCCGGAAATTGCAGTGGGGCCTTACCAGTGGGCACTGTCTTTGACCCATCCAGTCGGAATTGTCTTTGACCCATCTATCACCTTAGTCTACTTCTGTAATTCAGCACAATTGGGCAAAGACTCATAACAAATGTGTCCATGACTCAGTGAAACTACTGTACTACTTACTGTATTGGCAAATTCGTCCCGAAAATCCCTAGCTGGCACCCTTATAATCACCGATTCCCTCATCCTTGATCCCTGAATCAGGACATATTAATCTGGAAGTGAAGCAAGGTGCAGAAGGGGGTGTGCAGACAACGACAACTCTACTGTTGCAAATGTGGGGAGATGGGGGGGGTGGGACAGCTCTGCCTAGCGATTCTGTCTTTTGTGTTTTTTTCTGAGTTTTCCCCTAAGCAAAGCCTTGAGAAAGCCGAAGCAGGAGGGGTTGCCAGCACGGGAGGGACCGAGAGGCTCGTAGGGGTGCCTAGTCTTTTACGTATGACAATATACCCCTTGGCCTCGCTCTCCTTGACTCTCTGGTGCCTGGGTGTCCTCTCGGGCCCCCCACACCCAGAACCCCTTGCACCCCACCCAGGTACCAAGCCTGCATACAGTGTCGTTTAACTGACAGAAAGAAAAATGCCATGTGGAAAATAGCAAGCGTAGCTGCAAAAAAATTGTTTTTGGCAGAAAAGACACTGCTGCGGGCCCCCATTTCATTGAAGAAAAGAGGGGAAGAGCCGAGAGCGGGGAAGGGGGATAGACAGTAGACGGTAGACAATGAGGAAATTGGGTCCCCCACACTAAACGGGGGACCCCACTCAAATCTGGGGCTGTGAAGCAAAGCAGAATGCCCGTCGAGGCAGACACACAAAGAATGCAAAACACATACAAAGAGCAATGTGAAGCAAAACACTGACTGCACAATCACATGTGCTTCCATGACCCTGTATCGCCTCTCCCACCTTCATACCTGAAATGGAAATGGGGCAAGTCCCCCCCCTCCCACATCCTTTCTGAGTGTCTTTTTTTTTCGGTGTCTTTTTGTCCATGCTTGCCCGGGCCGCTGGGCCTTGACAAATTGTCGCCGACGCCACCTCCTTTTCCCCTGACCCCCCGAGTGTCCGGGACACCCAGGCCCGTCTGGCCACGCCAGGCGACGAGGTCATCGTTCTTGCTGACGCCGGTCAATTGGCGTGTTTGGCAGCCATCGATGACGCCGACTATATCATTCAAGACGAAGTGGTACTGAAGAGTGGAGTTCCAGAGGCTGCCTCCCTGTCGTACGACCTACTCAAGGACTGCGACTCGTCTGAAAAACTTGCTGCCGTCCTTTACGGCAGTCGCCCCAATGTTGTGCTCGTTGGGGAAATGACTGAATATGACAAAGTCCAACATGCAATTAAGAGACTACTTGCTGATTTGCCCATGCTGGGCCGTTTTGTTGCAATCGTGCTTGAACCTGTCAGCGATGATGATGGCAAGTCTTCATTCCTCAATCGGGCACTTGCCCTCAACTCGAACTTGCCTTTCGGCTGCGAGAAGCTGCAAATGGCGGACAGGTCCCTCATGCACATGCGCACACATGATCGGTTTGATGTCTGGATTGCAAGCAGCACAAGGGATTCCAGAAGCCTATCTCCACCCCCAACGTATAAGCTACTGCGGCCTATGACGCCTGGGGCAGAAGTTGACAAGGTGGTGTTCCACGAACCAGACGTGCGGCATAACCAATACGCTGTGTAGGTTCACAATGACCTCATCAACGGGCTGTTGGGGTCTATTGGCCTAAACTCTGATGAAGTCCATCTCCTCCCAGGGACAGACCCACGGAACTCAAAGCTGTTCTTCACGGAGTTGAATGAGGAACAGGTGAATACTGTGGTATCACAGTTCGGATCCAAGCCAAGGTTCCAGATCCAGCCAGTGGAATGGTACCGTGGTGCCAACCTGACCAACGTGGCTGCCGTCTATGAGGTGTGGATCAAGAAGACGCACAAGGACACATGGTCTCCCATGCTGTATGCCTCAGTTCTCGCGATGTTTTGGATGATCCCGGGTGTTCTGCAGGCACAATCGCCGGTGAAAATCCACTTGCTGGGGCCTAGCAAACTACTGCTGGGTCTCACGGAAACTGGGCACACACTGTTGAAAACGAGGTATCGTGAACTGGTGGCTGCCATAGGGGCCGTCTTCAAGGACTTGAGGACAGGACAGTTCCTCGATAGGGATATCATCTCTAAGCCCACAGTCCCCTCGACATGGAAAAAGGACCTTGTGGGCACAGTGTACATTCTGGATGTGGCACCGTGGTGGTACCTTTCAGACTTGACCGAAGCCCTTGCTCCCTCAGTGCACTGCCGGTACATCGCAGACCACGTCAGATGGAGTGTTGGGGAGATGCGCACGGCTACATGGCGATTGACCGGGGAAAGTGTGACACAGCTGATTGGAAAGGTCTACCTGTCAGATTCTGGGATGCCTCCGATGTTTGTGATCTCCGAAGCGGATTACGAGGCGCGGAAAAGGCGAGTCACAGATCGGCCCAGAAACACAGACGACTCGAAGACACGCAGGCAAGGCCTAATCACGGCCGGAGAAATGGCCAAGGCCATGGAGTTGGATGACCAAGTCGACAAGGTCATCAGCTCCCTCAAACGCAAGCGGGACTTGAAGGAAGATGAGGCCGCGTCATCTGATGGAGCAACACGATGACGTCGGCATCAAGCATCCCTCTGAGTAGCACGCTCAGAGTATTGTCCCAAAATATCAATGGGTTTCAAACAAAAGTAACCATGAGAAAGCGCAAGCAAAAGCGCACAGTGGCCCTAGGGTCACTGCTGCGGTCCTTGGAGGTGGACTTCTTCGCCATCCAAGAGCCCCACTTCGTCACGGTGGAGGATCGCCAAGCGGGCATGCAGTGCTTGTCAAAGTACGGGTATGGCCTGGACGGACCACTTCATGAAGAAGGAAGGGGAGGAGTGGCACTGGCTTGGAAAACATCCAAGTGGACACTACAATCCATGAAGTTCTTGTCTCCCAGGGCGCTGAAAGCCTCGCTGTCGAGTGGTCCGTTGGAGATCACCATAGTTGTGGTCCACTTCCACCCCAAGCACACGCGTCGACGGTCGCAATGGAAAGACATCGCGAAGGAGTTACATGGACCAAACCTGATTTTATGTGCTGATCACAATAGTTTAGTTGTAAAACACAGGGACGCCTTCGCGCCCCCAGAGTTTGAGTATGGCACGTCTTTACGTGCCAGAGACCAGTGGTGACGACCTTGGCGAAAGCGGGTCTGCAAGATGTCTGGGTGGATATTCACTGTCCGACTCTGACGGACATCAAGGACAAGGAAGCATCGTGTCCGACGGGCTTCACATACGGCTACCCTCGGGAGGGAGAGCAACTCGACCCGCAGAGGCTACGCCGTATTGACCTCATCCACACAACATCCGAATTGCTGAGCCTGGCGACCAGCGTGTACCCCATGTTTGTTGCCAACTCAGACCAAAAGGCGATCCTGGCTGAATTCACACCCCCGTCTTTCGACACAGGGGACACGGTCCCCAGATTCTACTGCCCAGAGACCATCCTTGACGACCCGGAGGCAATAGAAGATCTGGAGACCACTCTCAAGTCTATCAAGTCAACAGGCGATCAATGGTGGGAAGAGGCGCTGAGCTGCATCCAAAAGAAGGCGATCTATCATCAAAGGGAGCACAAAAACAGAAAGCAGTCGGTAGAGCTACAAGCCCTGAGGTTCCTGCGTGGCTCCACGAGAGACTCAGTCGCTCCAGCGGTCTACCAATTTTCATCATCACTGGGGATTGCAGCAACAAATGCAGCAACAGCCTACACCCTCCTGGTGGGGGTGTATGAAAAGGCTCAGCGTGACAGAACGGGCATAGATACACTGTCCAAGCTCAAGGGGGTGATCTCGACCGGGGAAACCTCAGGAGATCCGAGAATGCAAAGTAACGAATTGTATCGGTTAATGCGGGAGCTGCAAGAGCGAAAGAAACTTCAACAACTGGTATCCAAAACAGGCTCGACGATACGGGGGGCAAAGGCGGTGGCAAAAGAACTGGTGGACCATTGGGACAAAGTGTCCACCCCAACAGGATCCACTGAAGAAGATTGTGTGGCCTATCTGAAGACGTTAGGAGTGGAACAGCGGCTGCGCAAGGCAGGCCGACTTCTTTTCAAGCAACTATCCCTGGACATAATTCATGAAGGCCTTAAGAGGGTGAACAGCAACAGTTCTCCTGGATTGGATGGTTTCTCGGCGAAATTCTTCAAAAGGTTCTCGGGCATCTTCGAACCGCAAATGTATGACTCAATGAAGCGCTTCCTTGAAGTGGGCAAAATGCCAGAAACATGGACCTCGGGAGTGGTGACAATGATCCCCAAGACAAAGGCGATGCAGACACCGGACTTGCTCCGACCGATCGCACTGCAAACAACAAGGCAGAAGTGGCTCACCAACATCCTATTGATCCAGTTGGAGGATGTACTCCTCCACTGTATCCCGTCACAGCAAACAGGCTTTCTTCGACACAGAAGCATACTCCAGCATGTCTATGGGTCACGGGCACTCTGGGATGGCTTAAGTGAAGGAGCGGCGTTATCAGTGGACTTCAGAAATGCTTTCCCCACGATGTCTCACGAGATGGTGTCGGCAGCTCTGGGTCTGATGTGCATACCATTCTTGTATATCCGTCTGATTCTACACCTCTTGCGTGCACCGTATCTATATTCCGTTGGAAAAGGATACGTCCCAGGTGTTTACCATTATCCGAGGGCAGGCACACGCCAGGGGGATCCACTCTCCCCGGCGCTGTTCTCCCTGGTGGCATCCTTCGTGATTTTCCCACTACAAGACCTGGGTCCAGCACTGACTGTCATGATGTATGCAGATGACCTCATCATTTTCTTTGATGGAAGAGCCAACCCACAGCTGTTGAAAAGGGTATGGGAAGTGGTTTCACGTTTTGGACAATTGTTGGGGTTGAAGATCAACCTGAACAAAACGGCAGCGATAGTTCGCAACTGTGGGGGAATGGAGTGGGCGAGATGCTTTCGGGACATTGGAGTGGACGTCAAAAACTTCGTCAAGTATCTGGGTGTACGCTTGGGGAATCTTCGGCACCAACAAGACGACCAAGGATGGGGGCTGACGATAGAGCAGGCCTTCGCACCAGCACTGCAAGAGGCCTTTCGTCGCGCTAGGGTGGTATCCACGCTGCAACTGTCCATGAACGAACGTGCATTCATGCTGACATCATGGATTCTACCGGTCGTGGCACGGGTATCCAAGGCATATTACGCCCCAGTCTCGGTGATCAGACAACTGAAGTTGGTGTATCACGTGTCTATGGGTACCAACAGCTGGGGAATCACTCTACCAATCCTATCAAGACCAAGAACGCAAGGGGGACTGGCACTACCAGAACCAGAACTGTTTCTTATGCACCAGGCAGCGGCTCCGTTCGTCAGCCTGTTGGGAGAGCCTCACAAATTCCCTGACAAGGCAGTGGAGACCTTCTATGCATGGGCAACAGCCATAGGGTTCACACCATCCAAGGACAACCTTCCATATATTCAACTGGGCATGGTCCGAACGGCAGATCTCACATTTTTGGGATAGTCGGCGAAGGCACACTCCAACATTCAGCGAGTGGCCCCGCAGGTGGCCCCCCCGACAAACCGGGACCGCCTGCCGTTGTGGCACTCAGTGTATTTCCGAAATGAGTTCCGCTGCTCCTACTACAACACGAAATTGATCCGGCAGGGGGTGCTGACGTGGGGTCAATTCCAAGCATTGGAGGACGCAAGATTGTTCAATGCACTGCCTCGGACATGGAAAGGGGTCTACAATCATGGCGGACGACTCCTCAACAAAGTCCCGTCAAAAGGGGGGTATGATACCCCTGCAGTCCACACCCAAAACTGGACCAGGGCATGGCTGCTCCAGTTTTACGCCTCTCAGCCAGGGGTCCGCGACCCGCAAACGCCGGAGGTATGGGAACAGTTTGCACAGGCACAGCTACCGCCGAGGGCTCAAGACTTTGCGCGCAAGGCATTGTGGCAGAAGCTGACCGTACATGCGAGAGTCTACAAGAGGTCAGGCACCGACAAGTGCCCGTTGTGCTCACAAAAGGAGACGGTTAAACATGCGATGGTCGAATGCCCCATGTTCAAAGCGGCAGCGGCGGTGATACAGCATTACTATGGCCAGGTGACAACTGAAAACGGGACATCCACATTTCGAGGTATGATGGAGTCCGACGAACAAGAATGGTTGCTGAAGACGAGCCAAGGCTGGGCGATGTGGTCAGCAAGAAGTGCCCATTGGCGATATCGATGCGAAGTCAAGGCAGGAGCGTCGCTAGTGTTCACGTTATACCTTACAACATGGCTCAGGGAGCTATGTGAGTGGGTGGGATTCTACACAGGGGAGCGCAGGGAACAATGGAAAGGTTTTCAAAAGTCACAGGAGCAACTTCGAGACACCGGGGTGCAGCCGCGACAAGGGAAAGTGCAAGTACATGGGGGACTGCATGCGTGGTGGCAAACACACACGGAGTGCTTCACCCAAGAAAAATCAGCCGACAACCATAGTTGGCAAAGGGCAACAGAACCACGTCCGAAGCGCCCGAGGCAGGCAGGCCCGGGAGTGCTACAAGGAGTGCAAGATCTGATTGCAGAATTGGTGGAGAAGGGCTACAGGATAGTGTACACTGATGGGTCGTCGAAGAGACTGAGCCACAAGGACATGCGCAGGGCTGGGGGATTTGGCGTGTTCGCGGCGGAAGACGACCAAGGACCAGAGGTACGCTTCTGTGGCTACGTACCAACACATCACAGGCAAACAAACAACGGGGCAGAGCTTTGGGCAGCCGTGGAAGCCTTACAGGGATTCTGGGTGCCAAAACTGGCAATTCTCACCGACTCGCAGTACCTGCAGTTGGGAGCGACTGGCGGGGCCCAACACTGGAAGTCAAAGGGATGGACAACCACATCTGGAAAACTGCAAGTCCACGTCCCAGTCTGGGAAATCCTGCTCCGGGAAATGGCGACGCCGGGACGAGAAGTCAGGTGGGAACATGTCCCAGCACATGTCAACGTGCAGGGAAATGAAATGGCGAATGGATTGGCCATGGAGGGCATGTGTTCCAGCCCACTATGGTCACAGCATGCTGCACCAACATCATCATCGGGGTCAGACTCTACGGTAGGTTTGAGGGGAGGGTCGGGGTCAAAGTCAGAGGGCACAAGGGCACTCTGGTCTTCCTTGGGTATGGTACCCATGGACAGTGATGAGCTGACAGGGGAAGCATCCGGGGAGCCAGCGCCACGTGAGATGGGACCGTACTCCTCAAGCAGTACAGAAAGTGAGGAAATGAGGACAGGGCACACAAACCAGGGAGTGCTGTCGAGTGCACTGTCAGCAGCAGACACGCTGTCCTTCAGCACCAATGTGAGTGACACCAGGCGACAGCGCAAGAAGCGAAGGCTCAGGAAGCGCAGGAACTTAGGACAGGGTCGATAATGACGAAACCAGTAGCCCCTGCACAATGGTGCAGACACCTCGCACAGTCTGAAGCAACTGTGTTTTGATGCAGAGTTTGCAACACATGAGGTGCGTCTTGTCGCAGTAGAGCCTGCAACACACGAGTTGTGTTATGTCGCAGTGAGCAGCAACACGCACAGGAGAACACCAAGCAGCTGAACGCCGCGTCCTGTCGCGGACAGGCACCCAGGCGTCATGCCGTCTGGGAGGACGCAGCAGGAGAAGGGAACTCACCAGCAGCGGTATGGCCCGTACACACACATCCAGCCAACCCCAAAGAAGGTCAAGCCTCAGCAAGAACGCCAACGTTTCAAGGTGCAAGCACTGAGTCAGCTGGACGCCATTGCGAACGAAGGACTGCAAGCAGTTGAAGCAGAACTGACCAAAATGGCCTGGGCCCCAGGATTGTGTATAGCGACCTAGTCGGCTATCAGACATCAGACATCGGACTTTTATGGACCATCACCCCCAAACCTCCCCCCCCACCCCAACACCCTTTCTAACCCCCCCCCCCCTGTGTCAGACTTTACCCCCCCCCCCCCCGTGTCCCCCCCCAATATCAGACTTGTCCCATTGTCACCACACCCTTGAGGTGTTGAATTGGGTTGTGGTCTCGACCCTAGCGTCTGAAACCCAACTAGTGCTTGCAACCCCTTCAATGATGGTACGTGCCCCCCCCCCCCCCCCACCCCACCCTACCCCACCCCACCCCATCTCTCGGACTCAAACCGATCGGGAGGCTCATATGTGACTGAAGACAAGTGGGAACAGAATCCCAAGCAACCTCACCTGAGCTAATCGGGTCAGTTTTGCTGGTGGGGTGGGTTGGTGGGGGTTCATCGGGTTGGGCCGGAACTGGCGAGAGGGGGGGTAGTGGGTTTCGAGCACGGCACAACACAGCACGGCACAGCACGGCACATCACAGCACATCACAGCACACCACAGCACAGCACAACATACAGCGTAGTACAGCATATTACAGCACAACAGAGCACAACACAGCCCCTACGGCCGCCCAAGAGAGCCTCCCTCCCTCCCCCCCTCCCCCCCTCCCCTCCCTCCCTCCCCTCCCTCCCTCCCCTCCCTCCCTTCCTCCCACCCTGTCATTTCCCTGCTTGTGTGGTTGAGGTTAGGGAGGGTATGCCTGTTTTTCTTTTTCAGGTTTTCTTTTGCAGTAGAGTGTTTTCCCACCAGCTTACCAAGGTCCGAACCCCCAAAAAATTAAAATAGGAGGTATGTTACTCCGTTCCTTAGTTAGTTCCGGTGGAGGGTGGATGGGGCACCACTCCCCCAGGCGCCCCCTTGACACCTATTTACCCCCCCATCAATTTCATATGCCCCCCCTATCAATTTCATAGCCCCCCCCCCCCATCCATTTCATAGCCCCCCCCACATCCATTTCATAGCCCCCCCTATCAATTTCATAGCCCCCTCCCATCCATTTCATAGTCCCCCCCACATCCATTTCATAGCCCCCCCATATCAATTTCATAGCCCCCCCCCCTCCATTTCATAGCCCCTCCCGCATCAATTTCATAGCCTCCTCCCATCAATTTCATAGCCCCCCCCCTATCAATTTCATAGCCCCCCCCCCCCATCAATTTCATATGCCCCCCCATCAATTTCATAGCCCCCCCCCCTATCAATTTCATAGCCCCCCCCCCTTATCAATTTCATAGCCCCCCCCCCCGTCAATTTCATAGCCCCCCCCATCAATTTCATAGCCCTACCCCCAGCAATTTCATAGGTCCCCCCCATTCAATTTCATCCCCCCCCCCCATCGATTTCATAGCCCTACCCCCCATCAATTTCGCAGTCCTACCCCCCATCAATTTCATAGCCCCACCCCCAGCAATTTCATAGGTCCCTCCCATTCAATTTCATCCCCCCCCCCATCGATTTCATAAGCCCCTGCCCTATCAATTTTATAACCCCCCCTTTATCAATTTCATAGCCCCTCCACCATCAATTTCATAGCCCCGCCCCCATCCATTTCATAGCCCCCCCATCAATTTCATATGCCCCCCTATCAATTTCATAGCCCCCCCCCCCATCCAATACATAGCCCCCCCCCATTAATTTCATAGCCCTCCCCCCCATCAATTTCATAGCCCCACCCCCATGAATTTCATAGGTTCCCCCCATTCAATTTCATAGCCCCCCCCCCCCAAATCGATTTCATACCCCCCCACCCTTGACTTAATAGCCCCCCCCCCCCCCCCCATTGATTCATAGAGGGGTGTATACCCCTGTTAGGAATTGGCGCGTGGGCACGCACTGATTCCTAGAGGGGTCTTATTTGGGGGGTCTAGACCCCCCAAATAATTGACGCATGGGCATGCGTGAATTATTTGGGGGGTCTACACCCCCCAGATAACTGACGCATGGGCATGCGTCAAATATTTGACGCACATACATCCATCAAATATTTTGGGGGTCTACACCCCCAAAATATTTCACGGATGTGGTTCCGTGAAATATTTGGGGGGTGTACAGCCCCCAAATATTTGACGGAACCCCATCCGTCAAATATTTTCGGGGTATACAGCCCCCAAATATTTGACGGAACCCCGTCCGTCAGATATTTTTGGGGTGTACAGCCCCCAAATATTTGACGGAACCCCATCCGTCAAATATTTTGGGGGTGTAGACCCCCCAAATATTTGACCGATGTATGTCCCTCAAATATTTTGGGGGTGTAGACCCCCCAAATATTTGACCGAACCCCATCCGTCAAATATTTTGCGGGTCTACACCCCCCAGATAACTGACGCCTGGGCATGCGTCAAATATTTGACGGACATACATCCGTCAAATATTTTGGGGGTGTACAGCCCCCAAATATTTGGCGGAACCCCATCCGTCAAATATTTTGGGGGTCTACACCCCCAAATATTTCACGGATGTGGCTCCGTGAAACATTTGGGGGGTGTACAGCCCCCAAATATTTGACGGAACCCCATCCGTCAAATATTTTGGGGGTCTACAGCCCCCAAATATTTGACGGAACCCCATCCGTCAAATATTTTGGGGGTGTACAGCCCCCAAATATTTGACAGAACCCCATCCGTCAAATATTTTTGGGGTTTACAGCCCCCAAATATTTGGCGGAACCCCATTCGTCAAATATTTTGGGGGTGTAGACCCCCCAAATATTTGACCGATGTATGTCCCTCAAATATTTTGGGGGTGTAGACCCCCCAAATATTTGACGGACATGCATCCGTCAAATATTTTGCGGGTCTACACCCCCCAGATAACTGACGCATGGGCATGCGTCAAATCTTTGACGGACATACATCCGTCAAATATTTTGAGGGGTGTACAGCCCCCAAATATTTGACGGAACCCCATCCGTCAAATATTTTGGGGGTGTAGACCCCCCAAATATTTCACCGATGTATGTCCCTCAAATATTTTGGGGGTGTAGACCCCCCAAATATTTGACGGACATGCATCCGTCAAATATTTTGCGGGTCTACACCCCCCAGATAACTGACGCATGGGCATGCGTCAAATATTTGACGGACATACATCCGTCAAATATTTTGGGGGTGTACAGCCCCCAACTATTTGGCGGAACCCCATCCGTCAAATATTTTGGGGGTCTACAGCCCCCAAATATTTGACGGAACCCCATCCGTGAAATATTTGGGGGGTGTACAGCCCCCAAATATTTAACGGAACCCCATCCGTCAAATATTTTGGGGGTGTACAGCCCCCAAATATTTGGCCGAACCCCATCCGTGAAATATTTTGGGGGTCTACACCCCCAAAACATTTCACGGATGTGGTTCCGTGAAATATTTTGGGGGTGTACAGCCCCCAAATATTTGACGGAACCCCATCCGTCAAATATTTTGGGGGTCTACAGCCCCCAAATATTTGACAGAACCCCATCCGTCAAATATTTTGGGGGTGTAGACCCCCCAAATATTTGACCGAACCCCATCCGTCAAATATTTTGGGGGTGTACAGCCCCCAAATATTTTGCGGAACGCCATCCGTCAAATATTTTGGGGGTCTACACCCCCAAAATATTTCACGGATGTGGTTCCGTGAAATATTTCTGGGGTGTACAGCCCCCAAATATTTGACGGAACCCCATCCGTCAAATATTTTGGGGGTGTACAGCCCCCAAATATTTGGCGGAACCCCATCCGTGAAATATTTTGGGGGTGTACAGCCCCCAAATATTTGACGGAACCCCATCCGTCAAATATTTTGGGTGTCTACAGCCCCCAAATATTTGACGGAACCCCATCCGTCAAATATTTTGGGGGTGTAGACCCCCCAAATATTTTACGGAACCCCCTCGTTCAAATATTTTGGGGGTGTACAGCCCCCAAATATTTGACGGAACCCCATCCGTGAAATATTTTGGGGGTCTACAGCCCCCAAATATTTGACGGAACCCCATCCGTCAAATATTTTGGGGGTCTACAGCCCCCAAATATTTGACGGAACCCCATCCGTCAAATATTTTGGGGGTGTAGACCCCCCAAATATTTGACAGAACCCCCTCCGTCAAATATTTTGGGGGTTTACAGCCCCCAAATATTTGGCGGAACCCCATCCGTCAAATATTTTGGGGGTCTACACCCACAAAATATTTCACGGATGTGGTTCCGTGAAATATTTTGGGGGTGTACAGCCCCCAAATATTTGACGGAACCCCATCCGTCAAATATAGGGGCCTATGGGGACCTTTGGGGGCCTATGGGGACCTTTGGGGGCCTATGGGGACCTTTGGGGTCCTATGCGGGCCTATGGGGATCTATAGGGGCCTATGGGGGCCTATGGGGACTTATGGGGACCTATCGGGGCCTATGGCGGCCTATTGGGACCTATAGGGGCCTATGGGGACCTTTGGGGGCATATGGGGACCTTTGGGGGCCTATGGGGGCCGATTGGGGCCTATGGGGGCCTATGGGGACCTTTGGGGACCTATGGGGGCCTATGGGGACCTATGGGGACCTTTGGGGGCCTATGGGGACCTACGGGGACCTGTGGGGGCTTGTGGGGACCTATGCGAGCCTATGGCGGCCTATGGGGGTCTTTGCGGACCTATGGGGACCTATGGGGACCTATGGGGACCTATGGGGGCTTGTGGGGACCTTTGGGGGCTTATGGGGGCCATTGGGACCTATGGGGACCTATGGGGACCTATGGGGACCTTTGGGGGCCTATGGGGGCCTATGGGGGCCTATGGGGCTCTATGGGGACCTTTGGGGGCCTTTGGGGACCTATGGGGGCCTATGGGGACCTTTGGGGACCTTTGGGGACCTATGGGGGTCTATGGGGGCCTATGGGGTTCTATGGGGGCCTATGGGGACCTCTGGGGGCCTATGGGGGCCCATGGGGGTCTACGGGGACCTTTGGGGACCTATGGGGACCTTTGGGCACCTTTGGGGACCTATGGGCACCTTTGGGGACCTATGGGCACCTATGGGGATGGGGGCCGATGGGGACTCATCGGCATCTAGGGGGACATATGGGGGCCTATGGGGGGCTATGGCGGCCTATGGGGGCCTATGGGGACCTTTGGGGGTCTTTGGGGACCTATTGGGGCCTATGGGGGCCTATGGGCACCTTTGGGGGTCTATGGGGGTCTTTTGGGGCCTATGGGGGCCTATGGGGGTCTATGGGGACCTATGGGGGCTTGTGGAAGCCTTTGGGGGCCTGTGGGGACCTATGGGGACCTATGGGCACCTTTGGGGGCCTATGGGGACCTATGGGGGCCTATGGGGACTCATTGGCATCTAGGGGGATCTTTGGGGAACTATGGGCACCTCCGGGGACCCATGGGCTCCTTTGGGGGCCTATGGGGGCCTATGGGGCCCTATGGGGACCTATTGGCAATTTTGGGGACCTATGGGCACCTTTGGGGGCCCATGGGGGCCTATGGGGGCCTATGGGCACCTTTTTGTTTGCCACTTTCCTTGCTCACACATTTTCCCCATTTTCCCATTTTGGTGTTCAAAGTCTTTTTTACTTTTGTACTGCCATGTTTCTGATTGTCCAAGGTGGTCCCCCAATGATTTTTCAATTGTGTCCTCCCTTTTTGTTTTTTTCATTTGGGGGGGGGGGGGTTGATTTAGATTTAGGCATAGTTTCTCCCAATTTCCTCTGGGCATTAGACCCCTAGACCCACCTCCAGTAGATAAGAATATCAGACATCTTCTTGGACAGACCGCACACACAACATCCCTTATCAGACATCAGACATCAGACTTTATACACAATCCTGCTGGGCCCGCAATCAGCAGATCTGGATCCGACTGGACCAACCACATGACACCAGGATGCGTTGTGAGATTGTGGACAACCATGGGGAACCACTGCAGATGAGCAATCAGGAGCTCTACTCGGTGATGGTCCAGATCAACTGGACCCTGAAGACCCAGGCTTTGGCGAACATGCAGGTCCAGTGGCGACCTAAAAGTGCAGGCAAGTGGCACCCGTTCCAGTGGGAGGCAATCCTCCACTGTCCGACAGCAGAAGGGCATAGAGCGGTGCCCTCCTCGGTAAGCAGAACTGGCGATTGCATGCATGTGTGGCTGACAGGCCGAGCGGACCTCTTGCGACTGTTCCAAAGAACGCTCTTCAGGCAGGCGGACCCGGTACCCGGGGACGCTGTGCGGTTCCTTTACACACTGCTGAACACACCCCCATGCGAAAGAAGATATGCATGACAGGGGGTGACAACAAGGAGAAGAAGAGTGAAGCGCATGGTGCCATGGTGCCATGGTGCCATGGTGCAAATAACCCATCGTCGTGGCCCAGTGGATACACCGCACCTCTTCTGTCCCGTGGAGGATGGTTCGAACCCCGGGGGGGATAGAGATGCACCAAGCAACCCGAACCCCCTTTTTTTGGGCGCGGGAGAGAGGGAAGGAGACACAGAGTTAGAGAGAGAGAGGGTAGAGCACGGTGAGAAAGGAACAGAGAGGCGCAACATTAGAGGATGAGCAGGGGAGAGCACGAGAGAATGGGAGGGAGAGAGTAGGAGAGAGACCCACAGAGCGAGAGACCGGGGCTAGCCGGCGCAAAGGGAGGTGGTGGGTTCGAGCTGACCAGGGTTCGGGCTGAGCAGGGTGGGTTCGAGCAGAGCGAGGTGAAAGGGACGCCACGGAGACACGGAACAGTCAAGAAATGAAAAAGCAGGGCGCCGTAGCGCCCCTGAGCCACAGGCACAACATGTTGTCACGTGTTGCACAGCCAAAGCACGACTAGGGCGGCGAGAGTTCGGCCCATGTGAGGAAGACGAAAGCAAGTAGGCATGAATGTGTGGGCGGCATGCGCATGCAGCGTGGGGAGCAGACGTGGTATGCGCCACACGCATAACAGCAATGATTTGTTGAGTTGCCTGACAGATGGAGCGCATGCTGAAATTCTGAGACGCCTTTGCGCCAACCAAGGCGCCGTTGCGCCCCTAAGGATGGAGTATGACACGACCTCACGACCTGCAGGGCAAGGGTTAGAGACTAACCGGCACTGTGGGTGGGTGGTGGGTGCGAGCTGACCTCGATGTCCAGAGGAACAGTGCCAATGCACAGCCAGCAGCCACCTGGTGTGGTACAGAACTGGTCTACGCTGCAGTGCAGCAAGCAAAACACTGAACAATGTGGTTATGACCATGCGCCTGTGACACGGGGGCGTATGCGAGCCCAGTTTCCGTTGCCTCATGGCCCCCACATCCCCATAGGTGTTCTACGTATAGCACAACATATAGACAACCTGTCTTCCGGGACTGAGATTCATGGCTCACATTGCCCCGAAAATACCCCGAAATGTACTAAAAAAAACCCCCAAAACGTATCTACCGCATCTACCGCATCTACAATTTAGATAGCGTTGCAAAATCTATTTCATGAAAACCAGCTGTCAATAGCGATGAGTTTCATCATTGATGCCAAGCAAGACAATCTCAATTTTCAGAATTTTGGCAAAAGGGTGCCAGACGATACCAATTGAGAAGGCGGATAGAAAGACGCGGGTGGATAAGGCTAAACTACCTGTTTTTAGGAATGTAGGTGCGAATTCGTAGCGAAGTTGCATTCAGAGACCTCGGTGCAAATGCTCCGTGTTGGCGAAGCATGTTGGATTCGGATTCGTAGTTGAGCAGTAAAATTCAAGATAAAAGCTTCATTCATTGTGGCGGCGCCGTCGCCGGCATGGCCGCGTCGGCAATTTTTGATGTTTTGCTTACGAGGGAATTCCAGAGAGTTTGAAGCCAAAACCTTGTAGAATCATTATTAGAGATAAAAACTACCTATCTATTGTTTCGGTTTCTTTGTGCGGTACGGCTGGGGGGGGGGGGGGGGCGTAAACGGCCTGTGCCGTGCTGTGCCGCCTATAGGGAGGGAGGGGGCGTAAATGGTTTGTCCCGCACCGTGCCGTGATGTTCGTACCAAATAAAGGAAGGCCAGTCATGGAAGTGAATAAGGACTGAGTTGGCATGTTGTTGTGCAGTTGCTTCTTTTGCCTCATCTGCACTTGCCTTTTGGTTTTTGGTGATTTACTATGAATGCAAGCTATGCTTACTTTAACTGAATTGGTTCTTTTGTTTCCACATCATGTCATGGTTGAATTGTGCCACCTTTGCATGCATGTCAGAATACATCACATTGCTCTTAAGTTTGAACAATTCATTTGTCGTGCGATCTTGCAAGAACGTAGTGACATTGCTTATTATTGTGCTCCGTTGTGTTTTGTTCTGTTGTGTTTTAGTGTGTTGTGTTTTGGTGTGTTGTGTTGTTCGTTTTTTTTGTATTGCATTTGTGTTGTGTTGGATCCATTCATTACCATGCGATCTTGCATGAACGTAGTGACATTGCTTACTCCAGCCCCTGTGACAGTAGACCCACCCGCAAAACACCATATAAGAGACGTAGTCGAATTTTGGAGCCGGCCCTGACCAAAGTGCTAAGAGACCCACTTGGAAAAGTACACTTTAAGAGACGCACTTGCAAAAAGATACAAAGTTGAACCCCAGTCAGTAGGGTGAGGGGGGGTCGGAATCTCCGCGTGCCGCCCCGTTTTGTGCCGTGCTGTGCCGTGCTGCCTATGGGGGGGGTGGGGCCAAAGAGGCCTTGTGCCGTCCTGTGCCAAGTGTTCCTACCCAACAAGATCCTTTGTAGAGGCACACATGTATCAATGGTTCAGATTTGCACGGCAGGTTGCTCTTTCTGGTGATTGTTGCATTTGCAAGTTTTTGTGTGTTGTCTCTTGGTGTTGCACCATGTGTTTTCCAACTCATTCATGACTTCAATTCAATTATTAATGTGAATCAATTGTGATCATTGCATGTTGTTGTTGGAAATGTGAGATGGTTTATGTTGCTAAATTTCGACTTGTCATCATGGGACGCACATTTTTTTAAGAAGTTTGCATTGATTGTTGTGTTGCTTTTGCTTGCATGTCTCTCCATGTCACTTTGTGCCGTTTGACGAATACCAGTGCCCATCCAAAGACCACCAAGAAGCAACAATATCCGCCCAGGGACCACCAAGAAATGCTAGCATTGGGCCCGAGACAAGAAAACAAATGCATTGGGCCCATATGTCTGTGAATGGCACTCCATATTGGTCGTCTCTAAGGGCCGGTTCTGGGTAGGGTCGGGGGGGGGGTAGGAATAGGGGGGGGGGTCGGAATCTCCGGGTGCCGCCCCGTTTTGTGCCGTGCCGTGCCGTGCCGCCATGGGGGGGTGGGGCCAAAGAGGCCTTGTGCCACGGAACGCCTACTGCACCCAACCAAAGCCCAAGCCCTAATTTGACAAGATAGGTGAAAACCGGATGCTCCAACATTGAATGTTGTAGGTATTGTCTCAGAAAACTCCAAGAAATGGGCCTTCAAATGACATATATAGCCTTGGTGAACACTCACATGAGTGCCTCAGCCCAAGGCCAACACAACCAGCAAGGAGCATCATTCTTTACCTATGTTTCATCAATCCATGTGGTAATGCAATGATGTCATGACGTCACCAAATGACAACAAAACGGGTTTTTTCGGTTGAAAAATGAAAATCTATGAAAATGGGCTCATCGGAGGCGGCTTGTTTCCGTGACCTCAAAAACAGGTCACAACAAGGCCTGGGTCTACGACATAAGAGACCCACTTGGAAAAGTACACTTTAAGAGACCCAGGCCTTCGGCTCCGGGTAGAAAAAGTAAGAGACCCGGGTCTACTGTCACGGGGGCCGGAGTGTTCATTTCTTGTGCTACGTCGTGTTTTGTTGTGTTGTGTTTCGCTACCATCCAGAGGGCACCAGGAAATAACATCATGCATGCAGCGACTACTTTTGGGCCCGAGGCAACGGGTAAACAACAAAAAAAAATTACATTGGGCCCGAGGGGCCCAGTGTATGTGTACAACACTGCCGATTTTCGGTAGGGTCCGGGGGGGTACGGCTGGGGGGGGGGCGTTAACAACCTGTGCCGCCCTGTGCTATGTCGTGCCGTACCGTGCCGCCAGGGGGGGGAGGGGGCGTCCAAGGGGTTGTGCCACAGAGGCCGTAGTACACTTTTCCGTCGTGAGTTTTCTTCATCGATCTAGCACTCCAAAATCGGACCGGACTGCAAACAATAGTTGATTGTTTTGGATGATGAACGAACATCCTAAAAGGTTTCAGCTCCTAATGGACAAAATTCAAAGTCTCATTTTCCGCTAGAGGAAAATTTTTTTGGTTTTGGGTGGTGGGTGGGTGGCTTGGCTTGGTGGGTGTGCAAGATCAACCCCCCCTCCCCCCGTGAATAAGTACGTCCCTGGTCCTGCACCTGCTGGCAGTCTTCGGGCGAAGCGGAAAGAATGGATTTATCTTCATAACCCGCATTTCCCTGCTTTGCACGCATATGCACACCAACATGTAATGCACCCAAAGAACACACAAATCCCCTGATTCCCCGCTTTGTTCAATGCAGTACCAGCAAGATGAAAACGCACTTCCCGCGCTCACGGGTCTCGGCATGCTTCAAAGACTCGTCTTCCAGTGTCGGCCCCAGTGAGCCAAGCTCCAGCTGCAGCCCATCCCGAAAATGCTCAACAAAGGCCTCCCAAGCAGACTTAAGTACCACGACACATGCTATCGAAACGGGCAACATGGAGTTTCAAGATGGTTCTGAGGAGAAGATCGCCGATCAAGATGATTCTGAGGAGAAGATTGCCGATGAGAAGATTGCCTCTCTCATGGATATCACGTCAATTCGCATGCAAGAGCTCTATCACTGGTGCGCAACGGTTAGCGTGCTACTGATTTTGCAATTACTATTCGATTCAATACACCATGGATTTCGATGCATTCCACATCCTTCAGAGTGGTGTGGGTTTCTACTGCTTTTGTATTGTGTGGCTGTGGTATTGGCCGTCTATTATGCCCCTGGCGCAAGGCCATGGGCCGCCTGCATACTAGCGATGGGATCTTTGTTAATGACACACGGGATCAAAGGTTTTGACGATTTGGGGCAAATTTTGAGATCAAGAATAGTTCGAGATTTCAATGAAAACATGACTTGGATCAACACGGTGTTTGGGTCCGTGATCGGTTGTGTTACAGCTGTAAGGCAGAAATCTTTCTCTACACATGCAGCCTATGCAGTCAGGTGAACCCGTGGCCTGGAGTCCTGATGCTCTAGCGCGGCCTGCTTCTAATAACATGCCACTGTCTGAGCATGAAACTCAGGAACTCGGACGGCTGTTGTACCTAAAGACCAAAGGTATTGAGCGCCAAGTGCGGGTGCAATACCCCAGACAGACCTGGAAATCCTCCATCTGGTCTGAGGAGGACGATGATTCCTACACGCTGCCTGGCCCTGAGATACCCCTAGTGTATTCTCTGCACTATGGGCAGCAATGTCCCCCTGAGTGGGACGATGGTTCTGTACCTGCCGAAACTGCTGATCGGCAGAAAAAGAAAGAACATGGAAAGAGCAACCTCCATGCTGAGGAGGATTTCCTGCAGAAAAACGAGAGTCTTAACCTTGACCCCCGACTGAAGCAACTGCTCCTAACCTATGAGGAGGTGTTCGGCGCCTTGCCGCCCCCCCTCTCCTGTAAAAAACTGGTCAGGATGGACCTGAAACTGAAACCTGAAGTTGAAAAGACACGAGGGAGGCGTCGTCCTCACCCCTCTCCCCAGAAACAGGTTGAAGAAATCGAGCGCCAGATGAGGGAATGTATTGATGCTGGCCTCGTGGAGGAATATAAGAAAGGGGACTACCCCCATCACTGCAGTCCCTGTTTCCTGGTTGCTAAACCAGGGTCGACTGCCCTACGACTGGTTGTTGACTATGGTGAGGTCAACAAGAAAACCCAAAACCACTCAGGGAGTATTCCTAACATAGAAAATACCCTGGAGCGTATTGCCAAATGCAGGTACAAGACAAAAAAAAATATAAAAAAATGGACAAACGCAGTGGTTTCTGGCAGGTGGACCTAACCGCCGCAGCTCAGAAACTGCTGGCTTTTATAACCCCTAATGGTCGTGGGTTTAAGTGGAAGGTCATGCCTTTCGGGGTGGCTAATGCCGCAGCGCTCTTCCAGGAGCTAATGAACAAAATTTGGTACATACTGAGGCGCAAACCTCTAGTACAGGAGTTGATTTCTCGGGGTGCAGAAATGGAGGCACACATCGATGACGTGAGTTTGGGTACCAATACCCAAGAGGACCATGTCCTTCTCCTCCGTGAATTTTTCATTGTTTGTCAACAAAACCATCTCCGAATCAGACTCGAAAAATGTGAGTTTATGAAAGAGGAGATTGAGTATTTGGGTTTCGACGTGGGGTATGGCTGGTGGAAACCAGCCGCGTCTAAGATGAAGCCCCTGCAGGACATGCAGATTCGCGATGACCCTAAGAAGGGTCTACTCGACGTGAGGAGTTTTCTGGGCGCCCGTAACTTCTATAGGCGTCACATCCACAATTTTACCTACTCCTCTGCCCCCCTCACTGACCTAATCAAGAAAACTGCTCCCTGGAGGTGGACCGCCAGAGAGGAGGAGTGTTTCCAGGAATTGAAGAAGAAAATTGCCTCCTCCAACTGCCTGGGAGTACCCCGCCCTAAGGGCGAGATAGTCCTGATCACTGATGCCAGTGATGTAGGGGGGGGTGGAACTATCTACCAATGGCAGGAGCCTAACCCAGCTGAACTAACCCACTACCACTGTCGTACTAGTGGACTGAACCGTGATGGCTCCTTGAAGCATGACTACCCTACCAGTGAGTGGCGGCTTGTGCCTACGGTGCACTGGAACTGGAAATGGAAACAAGCGCGTTCCAATTACAGCACCTATGACCAGGAACTCCTGGCCGGTATGTTGGTGCTCTCGTCACAGTCCCGACTCCTGGGATCTAACCCTATTGTCTGGCTCTGTGACCATGAACCTGTGAAGTCTTTTCAGAAGGGCCCATCACTGGAGAAAGCAAAAATAAAGCGTTGGTGGACTTACCTGAGCCAGTTCAGGCTGACCGTGCATCATATCCCTGGTATAAAAAATGAGCTGTCTGACTATATATCGCGCAATAACTTCGATGCGCTTATAGGTGAGAGCTCCGAAGCACTCGCCAAAGAGGCATTCCAGCGTATGGATGTCCAGCTTGACCTGTGCATGCGCACTGCTGGGATCCTCGAGGGTTGGAGCCTAACCGACTATCAGTCAGAGTATAAAGAAATTCTCCAGACCCTCAACACTGGTCTCGAACCCCGTGTCATTGACGGGCACCAGTGGTAAAAAAAAAACCAGTACCTCTTCTACGAGGACCGGAGTGTCGTACTTGAGGCCCGACTTGATGGGTGCCTACAGTGGTCCCATCTCAGCTCAGGTCACACGGGCGCTAATCGCTCAGTGGACTTCTTCTGCGATCGTTTCTACTCTAGTCCAACCCTGACTAAACTGAGGTCTCGTATGCAGACCATTGTGGATTCTTGTGGCTGTCATGCCAGCAAGCAGAGCGACAGCAGGGATAGGGGACTGATTTCCAGCTTACCCATACCCTATTGTGCTAACTCTCTTCTCTATGTGGATTTCATCCACGGCCTACCATGCTTCGGCGGCTATGATAGTTGCCTAGTGGTCACCTGTGGCCTGTCTCGCTTCACCCGTGTGTTCCTCTGCAATAAGAAAATCACAGGCGAGCGGACTGTGAAAATTATGGTCGAACAATGGTTCGAACCCTATGGGGCACCTAAGCAGGTGCACTGTGATGAAGATGTACACATCCGCAGTGACACTGGGTTGTACAAACGAGTGCCGAATGCCCTGCACGTTGATGTAACCACAGGTGTGCCCTATACCCACACGTCTAACCCTCTTTTTGAGAGACAAAACCGTGTGGTGGGGCAAAACCTGAGAATCCTGATGAAACAGGAGCGTATCAAAGACTGGGTACGCCTACTGCCCTGGGCAGTGCTGACCATAAACTCACAGCGGAGCTCTTCTACGGGTTCCACCCCCCGCGAACTGTTCCATGGAGGACGACCTGCTTGGTTCTTCAAAAGGCCTTTTCCTGAGGACCTCAAGAGCCCTGAGGTCCATTGGCTGGAACACAAGCAGTCTATGGCTAACCAGGCTGGGACTAACCTGAGACACATTCGTGCCGTGAACTGAGCCAGCAGAATCGCCTACGGCGACTTGCCAGCCTCAAGGTTGGTGACCTTGTTTTGGTTCACCATTCACGCCTACCCTCCCGGCCACGTAACTGCCTATAGGACCCTTATTTTGGGCCTTATCGTATCATCAAGATAGATGGATCCAGGATCCATGTCAGGTGCAGTCCACGTCTAGGTGGTGAACTGCTTTGTGCGCCTAAACAGTTGAGGCACTATCACTCTCCTGACGATTTGTCCTGGGATGAGTGGCGCCTCAGCGACAGTGAAGTCGAGCGTATCGACCTCGAGAATGCTGCCAGCCAAGCAGAGGCAGACAAACTCGAAGAGATGACTGCCGATGAGATGGCAGTCGATGGTTACTACGTGGTTGCACGTATTGCTCGCCACGAGTATAAACAGTGTTGGAAATTCCTAACCCTGTGGGATGGCTATGGGCTATCTGAGGCGAACTGGGAACCCATGTCAGCCTTTATACCACCAGATGGGAGTATCACCCCCATCTTCCGCTCCTACCTCGTTGAGAACAACAAGCGGGGGGGGGGCTCCACGAGATGGGGAAGGGCGGTGTGCGGGCTGCGCTCGCCTCTGAAGGGTATCTGTCGGACGTGGAAGTCAGATTGCACAATGTACACGTGCATGATCAGGTATTTATATCAAAGAACGATGAGCATGTTGAGGAAATTTCAATGAAGCAATGATACACAATGTGTTTTGGAGGTTGTGGAAAAGTAGGATTAAATGAATTCTTCGTCTTTCGTGCTTGGTCTGGCTTTTCCTTTGCTGGTGCAAAGCACCATCAAAAGAAAAGCCTTATTACGGTTTTTAGCCATTTTCGGGTCACCTTTCTATGTCAGATTTGGAGCCGGGCGGTGACAAACAAAGGCAAAAACACTCCTTTGCCTTGTGTTTCAGCTAGCAGCGCAAGGACAGGGAGGGTGCATTTGGCAAGATTAGCCTCAAAGGCTGCAAATAGCATAAAATTGACATATTCATAACTCGGCACTATTGTATCGGATTCTGACAAAACTTAGGGCAATTTTGGACAATTTGGGGGTGTTCTTTTCATTTTTGAGCTTAAAAAGGCGGCTGCGTGCGCTGAAAACTGTCGAATCAAAAAGCAGTGCTAAAAAAAAATGACGGCGGTTTTTTAATTCTACAGCAAGACGCAGCTTTTAGGGTCATTTATAAATCCGGAATTAGATCGAAATTTCGTGCACTGTAGCCCGATTTCACTTTGGACAGTCAAAATGAAAGATCGCAAATGCCGGCGACTGCGAAATGCATGCGTGCACAGCAAATAAAGAATATGACAAATAGATTTTTTGAGATTTGGGGCCTGTGACTTACATATAGTGTTGTTTGGTACCTCCACTTTGCTATTGCACCTTTAAATCGCATCCCTAGCTTATATGGAATTAGTGGATGCTAGAAAAGAAGTGAAAACCTTGTAAAGGTCCTAACTTTGTACGACAGCCATGATTGATCAAATTAAATATGACGGCGCGAATCAGCTCTCCGAGGCGGTCATTTAGAGGGGCTGCATCGTAGACTTTTGAGGTATGTTTCGTTTCGGCGCGCGGATTGTATATAATGGCATAAGGACTGCTTTTAGAGGGGGGCGGGGCCCCATTCCCCGGCACCCCAATTAAAAACCCCCCATGGGGGGGGAGGTGAACGAGGCACAGCTACTAAGCCGTGCTGAGACTCTGTCCCAGCGTAAAAAGAAAAGCTAATTTCACTGTGTCAGTCTACTGACTGTCTTCCACCCTTGCAGGGGCAGTGAACACTCTTGTGCAGATGTGCCTGCGTGTGTGTCTGGAAGTAGTTGTCACAGTTGCCCCGCATTGCATTGCAGAACAGGGCCGTTAGCCGCCCGTGACAACCACACCCTGGCCGAAGGCCTTTGGTTTTACTCAGGCCACTGCTTTCTGAGCACTGCACTAACCCTGCCTGTGCCCTGCAGTACCATGCCTATGGTTACCAGCGTGAGCCAGATGGCCGCTTATCAGGTTTGCAGCCACCCAGCGGGTGTGTGCCTCGTTGACCATGTGTTGCACGGGGACTGCCCTGATGTGACCTTGGGGATCCAACGAAGAACGGTGGCTTACTACTCCAGGGGGGAATGACAAGCAAGGTATTATGAAGCAAGGTGTGTCTTCCCTCCTTGGGGACAAGCGTGCCCACAGTTAGGAGCCCTGACTGGTCCAGACCCATGGGGTTCTACCCTTCCTTACAGGGTTTACCATACCCCTAAGTGTGCTACGTATGTCTATGTGTGTCTCACTTCTCTCCCCGGCGTGGCTCCCGGAGACCGGGCTTCGCTGACGTCGGACCGAAGGTCCTAATCAGGTACTATTACCACTCCTATGGCGCCCAATTTCTGTGCTGGCGCCTATCCTTGGGGGAAGATGGCAAAAGCCCTACCTACTAGAGGGGAGGGGTGACCAAGTGTGCTACGGGCATACAAAACCCCCATTTTTCTAACGGCCAAAAGCTAACGCACTCCCCTGCCCACGTGGAAAAGCACGCGGGATAGGAGACACCACTACACTACACTCACTAACGCCAGCACCAGCCTTCGAAGGCGTGGTGAGCACTCATCACTTGCACTCATCTCCTGCCAGGCTTGCTGACCCTAACACCTACACACGCTACTTGGGGCTGCTGTCAAAGAAGTCACGGGTCCTATTGACCCCCCTGTGAAAGAGCAAGTGAACACAGCGCTACTAAGCGACTGTGGCCTAACAGGGACGCCACTACGCATTTCCTTGTCAGGGCTTGGAGGGAAGGGGAGCTCAATATGCGTGCACAGCGTGTACGTCGATGAAGTCGGACTGCACTCGCCACTCACGGTTGAGTTGCAGGTGTTGTTTGTGTGATCTGCGCAGCATACTTTAGCGCTGCACCAAGAGACTGCACCAATCACCCTCACCTGCCCACCTGCAAAGCAACGGCCAATGACTTGGGTTTGCGGCTGAGGAACCAAGACTACCTCCACGTATTATACGCTTCTCAGGTAGCCCTATAATACACTGTCCTCAAACCCAAGTACAAGCAAGCAAGCTTATCTCTTATAGAACGTGGGGTGGAGTCCCTGGGTAACCTAAGCAAGAGTTTTACCGTGCCCAACACGCGTGGCCTACCCTTTAATGCGCCATATGCATGCACAGGTATGCACAGCTTTTCTCATTCCACTCTCTTTCTCCTAATCTTACCCAACACCACCAATCACAGCGTGACTCAGCCAGGAGGTGAGCTCCTCCTGGGCTTACCTTCCTTACTCACCAGGCATCATGTGAATGCCGAGGAGGACACGAGCGCAAAACAACCCTAAGCGCTTAAACATCCTACGGCGAACTATAAACAACCCTAAGCGATTAATGCATTGTGTGTGATGCATGCTCTTTGGACTTTGTTCCCCGCAGAAAAAGGAGAGGGAGTGGCGCACTGCACAGCGCAAAACAAGCCTAAGCGTTTAAAGCAACCCTATTTTAGTGCTACGGCAACACGAACACGAGCAAGCACTTTCTTTTCTTACCTGTGAAGAGAGGCGCTTTCGAGTCCTTCCATCATTGTGATTGTTGACATATAAAACCCGATAAATGAATCTTTTAAGCTCTTGCTCTACTTGAAAAACACCAATTCTCCAATCGACGAAGGCACGGAATACAAATGCACGAAAATCAGAATGTGAAATCCACGCGATCCTCAAAACCCCGTCCGAGTCGATGAAACATGAATAATCATGGCAAAGCCCCTAAATGGGAAAGCATTGTGAAATGCTGATTCATACTGAGGACTGAAGCTCTCATAAGCGCAAAATTCATGTATTCGACACAAGCATCGAGATCTGTCAGGCAATTCTGAAATTCGTATCATAAACAACACCGTAAGGAAATTCTGAAAGACCGCGCACGCGTCTGAACTACTCAGCCGTTTTGTGGTCACGGTAGCCCCCCCCCCCCTCCCCAAAGAAAACAGTGACCTCGTCCCATCACATAAGACAAAAGCTGTCACCCACATCCCACGACAGCAGCAAGAACCAACTCAGAAATGTGTGCTTTGTCCTTTGCTCAGAGTGAGCATGATGGAGCCAGGCTGCTGGCTCAGCGCCATGGCAGCTGGTGCCACTTTGTCGGCGCCGAGTAGTACAGAACTGGGGCAAGAGTGCATGCGATGCGGGCTGAATGCGCTGCTGACTGGCAGCAGGAAAACAGAACATCAACTAAGACAGAGAACGGGGTTGCCTGGGATCATCCCCTCGGTGGTGTTCTGACCCACCCCTCCACCACACAGGTGTCCTGATCCTGTCACACTGCCTCAAAACTTCAGTTATTTGCATAACTTCAGATCCGCACTGCCTTGCCAGCTCTGCCAAGGGCAGGAGCACACCTTAGCCATGCCGATCACACCCCCCACCAAGGCTGAGCATCAGTGGATGACAGCCTGATGAATACTGAGAGGCAGTGGCGTCAGTAAAGGGCCAACAGCGCCCTGAGGCCGGCAGACGTGAAAAAAAAGTACTGCAGACTGTCATTGACGGTCACTGTAGCAGAAATTAATTAAATCAAATCCTGGCTCACTCTGGCTCTTGATTCTGGCCATAATGGCCCTGACTTGCGAAGATCTGAGACACAGAGCATGAAAGAGATGACAAAAGGCAGGCAGAGAGAAGAACAATACGCAAACAAAGAAACAGACAAGTAGAAGGCGGGGGGGGGTCACAGAAGTCACACAGCACAAACGCAGCCGCTAACTGCCCCTGAACCCCATCCCAGGGCATGACAGTGGCGCACTGCCCTCTGTACTCTGAAAGTAGGTGTAAACATGCCGGGTCATGGAGCACCCACAGCAATGGGTGTACTCGAATCTGCACTGTGGACTGAAAACAAGCACAGAAATCACGATACATCAGACCAATCCACATGAATATTGTGACGACGGTTGTACTGTAACCACTTGTCAGTCACATGATGGACAAACTGAGAAGCGGGCTCCCAAGAGGGCTGGTCGGCACCCTTCCAGTGCACTCGCCAGAACAGCCGCTTCTTACCACGACGCTTGGGGTCAGGACGTCGCTCATGGCCTAAGATTTCCTGAACAACCCAACCATCATCATCGGGCGGCGCCACTATGTCAGCGTGATAATACAGGGGCACTTTCGCGCCACTCAGTGCGGGACGATATGGTTTCAAACGATCAATACTATACACACGGGACCCTGCGGCGTGTCCACCAGGTAGCGATTACCCCCCTCCCGTTTCAGGATCTCAAAGGGACCCTGCCAAACCCGCTTCAGCTTATCAAAATTTTTTTGCTCTGCCTTAGGCAGATCCCTCAACCAAACTCTATCACCCTCTTCAAAGCTCAGCGGAGAAATGGAGGACGAGAATCGCTTGGCCACAGCCGCATGCAGGGACTCCAGCTTACTTTTCACGCGCTGACGCTCATCTGCCAGACGCGAAAAAAAATCCAGGGCGTCCTCGCTGCCCTCCTCCGACACATACGGAGGACAGTCCCCAAAGCCAGGGGGGTCCCTCCCAAACACCAGGCGGTGCGGGGAATACGGGGCCACGATCCCGGGCAGATCGTTGAGGCCCCACACCGCAACAGGCAATGCATGATACCAATCGCCCCCACGCTGACACAAATACTTACGAAGCGCCATCATGACCCCCTGTACCGCTGACTCCGCCCTACCATTGCTGTTATGCCTGTATATAACACTGTGATATTTTTCTATCCCCGACAACTCCGCCAACGTGGTGAGGAAATCAGAATTAAGGATAGAAGCATTATCACACAGAAATTCCTGAGGCAAACCCATAAAAAACACGCAATGGCGAAGGAAAAGTTCAGCAGCCTGCCTACTATCAAGGCCAGCCTTGGCACAGGGGATCGCCAACACATAGCCTGTGAGGCGACAAACAACAACCATACAACAGTCATACTGTACACTGTTGACATCAACAGACTTCAAATCCAGAAAATCAAGCGCCAAGCTACTGAAAGGCTCATCCGGGATCGGATAATAGTGCAAGGAGTCTGGATGAACCCCTACACGTGGCATGGACTGCTGACAGACATGACAGGCATCACAGTGAGTCTTAACAGCAGCATACAGATCATCAAGCTTCAAACTGGGCACAGAAAAATGCCGTCGCACCAACTGATATGTCTTTTCTATGCCCCCATGCACGTAACTATGTACAGCAGCAATCACCCGTGGCACGAGGGCAGCAGGTACTAAAATTTTTCCTGCACAGCGCAGCTTGTTGCCAGAAATCACATGCTGCGGCAGGTAATCCCGCCAGAATGAAATGCCTGAACTGAGTGCAGCGAACTTACCTGCCAAATCTGGATCTGCCAAATAGGAGTCTGTCCAGTCATCGAACAGCACCTGTACATCAGCTGCCAACTTCGGGACAGCCTTTGGACGAGCCCTACCACTCCTGAGAGAAGCAACAGGAAAATCAGTAAGCAACAAGGCATCAGGAGAATGCACAGTAGCAGAAGCAAACGAGCTGGGACTCCAGCACTGATTTTTCAGACCAGTCTGTAAGGCCCGGAGGCGGCGTTTAACAGGCCTGGACCTACAGGAGGGCGTTCCGCCTATTGCCCGCACCCAACGCCGCACCCGCCGAGAGAACTGCAACTCAGAATCAGCCCAGGCCTTCACCTCCTGTTCATCCTGCTCCCAACCCAAAACATCAGTCTCACACCCATGTATGCTGACATCAGGTGCCGCCTGATGCGCAGGGTAACTCCAACGTGACAAAATATCAGGCACCTGCTGATCCTCACCTTTGACATAAATGACTTCTATGTCAAAGGTGGATAAAAACTGATGCCAACGGCCACGCCTACCAATGGGGCCAGCCATTGTATCTAACTGCTCAGTGTGCCACTGCTGGAGCGACTCGTGATCAGTGAGCACCTGAACCTTGATGGGGGAATTACGCAGCCAACTGCGAAACTTGTATAACGTAGCCACAATGGCGTACGTCTCCTTTTCCCGTATGGACCAGCCCCGCTGACCATACCCCTCTTTTCCCTGCAGCTTCCTAGAAAAGAAAGCCACAGGCCGCAGACTACCTGCAGACCCCATTTGCTCGATCACACCACCCACCGCGTAGGTGGACGAGTCACACCGCAAGTAAAAGGGTGCATTCATGTCAGGCTGATGTAAAACTGCCCCATCCCGAAAACGGATTTTCAGCTCCTCAAAACATCGCTTCATCTCTTCAGTCCAAAAAATCTCATTACGGGATTTGGCAGCTTCCTGGGGGGTCACATCTGGGCCTGATGTGGACCGGTTTTTACGCGAAGCCTTACTCTCCTTTCGTTGCTTCTTTGTCACATCAAGGCCCTTCAATGACTCCATCAGTGGCGCCGCTAACTTAGCATAACCACGCACATAGAGGGAGTACCACTGAGTAAACCCTAGGAACGCCTTCATGTGCGTGGGTGTCTTAATTGCGCGTTAATCCCAGCGCATCACCGCAGCTGTCTTCTCCGGATCCGGTGCCCTCCGCCCCCTCATGAGCACATGACCACAAAACTTCACCCGGGTAGCGAATAAAACAAACTTACCCGGTTTAATGGTGAGACGATACCTTCGCATGAGCAGAAAAAATTCCCGCAATTGAGAAAAATGCTCCCGCAAACACCTATCACTTAATGGGGCATCCAAGTCCACCGGATCCGGATTATCTTTATCCGCGGTTCCATGACACACATCATCAATGTACGGCTCAGTGCCATACCTCCGAGTAAAATCCCGGAGACACCAACTCACCAACCTCTGGTATGCCGATGGGGCCGTTTTCAGGCCCATCGGCAATACCGTCCACTCATACAACCCCCACGGCGTGACAAAGGCCGTCCGCGGCTGACTGTCAGGGTGGAGATGCATCTGATGAAATCCGTCTTCTAAGTCGAAGACGGACCACAGTGCATTTCCACTCTGTCGCGCCACCATGTCCTCAATCACGGGCAGGGGGTGTGCATCGTCAGAGATGCAGGTGTTCAGGTATCTATAGTCAATAACCAGGCGCCATTTGTTGACGCCCGGTTTGGGGACTATAAATGCCCGCGCACCCCATTCTGACTCAGAGGTTTTCAGCATACCTCTGGACTCAAACTTATGAATCAGGGAGCGAAACGCAGCCTCCCTGAGCCCCGCCAGCCTAATGGGACTACACTTCTGGGGCTTACTTCCCTCCTTCAGCTTAATCCGATGCATGGAGTGTGGGCCCCTGAGGTCATCAGGAACGTCCGTTACATTTGGGAATGAGAAAACATCAGCAAACTCTTTTTCCAGCAACTCCCTATAATGCTGGCAACGCTCATCCAGTTGGTCCGCTTCAACAGCACCTCGGATTGAGCGTGTCTCAACCGCATGATAACGGGGACAATCAGGATGTAGGGTATGCAGCCGCTTCACTTTCACCCGTGACTGGTACCCCCCCCCCGCCAGGCTGCTCGCCCGGCTGGACATCATCCCACGCCTCAGTCGGCTTGTCATCCCCTTGCTCATTCCCAAACGCATCGAACAACACCACACGGGTGGCCACACCCTTTTGCTGTGGGTACCTCCATCCTTCAGCATCAGAAAAAATGGGCACATGATGGGGGAGATCCCACCAGTCTACCGCTACCTCACCCAGGGCCCAGAACCAAGACTTGGTCTTGTCCACCGGGATTACGGCAATACCTTTGGCTTGATCAACCAAAATTTTTTGTACCGCGGCCCCCCATTTCGCCCGGGGGGCCTGTACCCACAGCAACGGGCCAGACCAACACGTATTCCACACATCTGCCTTACCACCAGACAACAAAGGCCTGAAGGAGGACTCCGAACTCCTAGGGAACAATTCACGAATAGACTTCCGATCAGAGGCCAATCCAGCCCATGACAAAATATCCTCGCGCACGGAGGAATCCAGCAAGGCCCGATCATGGGCGTACACATATTTGGCAGTCATACGGAACCGTTTTTTCTTATGAACCAGACGCTCATGAGCTGTCAATCCCTCAGAGGAAGCAGCACTGTGAGGGAAACGGGAAGCAAAAAAATCATCCTGTACTGAGCTGACAGCCAGACCCCTAGCAAGAAGGGGATCATCTCTCTCCGGCAGGGCTGGTCCAACTGTAACAGGCACGGCATGACTTGTAAAATCAACAGGGGACGCAGTCCACGCTCCCCCATGAGACTGAGGATGACCCCAGCCTGCAGCAAACGAATCAGGGGGCCTGTCCTGCTCCAGGACGACCCCAGCGTCAGAGCCACTGTCAGACTGCAAATCAGAAATGCCATCAGACTCCTCGTCAGTGGCCTCAGCACTATGTACAATGGAACGCCGCACAAATTCTGGCGGCGGCAACAAAGGAGGACAATTTGAAGGCGCTGCTGGCACAGGCGAAACAGCGCAGGGACACCTGACTGCAGGGTCCTCACAGGCGCACAGCGGCGGTGGAATAAGTTCTGGATGCATGGGTATTGACCACGCGCCGCGCAGCCCCAACTCCACACACCCATCGACACACTTACAACCCACACCACAAGAACAGGAACCTGCAGAAATTCTCGCATGTTGCGAACCAGACGACGAGGCCGCAGAAGTCGAAGGTGTCCACATCAGCGTACCCCACAGCACTGTAGAAAGGTACATTCCAGAAAACAGAAAGAAAGAGCATAAATAACGCCATGCAAGCGTGCATGCAAAAACATATGGGCTCATACTCAAAAAGGGCGTGACCACAGGCAAAATGGACGGAGTGGGCGCAGATGCAAAAATCCCCAAGGCGTCCCCCGGAAAAAACAACTGCAAAACGTCGTCCAACAATACCCCTGGATCAGACCCAGAGACTGAATGCAGAGCAGAGTGTGAAACACATGCACACTGTACATCACCCTGCTTGTCAGAATTATCCTGTACTAACTCTGAACTTGCAGGAGACGCCGACGGTGACTGTGACAGGCAGTCCCGCAGGCAATCGGCAACTGGGTCAACACAGAGCCCATATGCCTTCAAAAATGGGTACCCTACAACAAGGCCTCCACGCACGTCGGCCGCGTACACAAAGGCCCGTTGGCAATGAATAAGCTCCTCCAGCCCTGAAGAATTCCGAGCTGGCACAGTGATATCCATCACAGCTCCCTGTGTGCCTCCCCTGATGTTACTACCTTCAATGACAACAATTTTCAGGGGGCGACGGGCGGGAATCAGAGTCCCCGCTGGAAAGAAATCAAACGGCGCCAGGGCAAAGGCCTCACAGCCATCATCGGGCAAAAGCGACACCCTGCGGTCACAGCCTTCACAATTAGAAAACTGGACAGTGGCTGGTACGATTAACTCAGTGGCCTTGCCGTGGACCGGTTGCGGCAGCCGGGCTTTCACCCGCGCTACCTTGGTGCGGCACACCAAAGTGCCCCCAAGCCGATCCGCAGATGCAGGACAGGCGGGCACATCAACACGCGTTAAGCAGATGTGCAGGTGTGCAAAAGCGGGTCCCCACCGGATAGGTGTTCACGGGATGCCCGCCCCACAGAGAGCAAAGCGTGCAAAGCGCAGGTGGTGTACCACAGCGGGTCCCCACCGGATAGGTGTTCACGGGATGCCCGCCCGACGACCCGCTTGTAGATAGAGAGCAAAACGGGCAAAGCGCAGATGGTGTGCAAAAGCGGGTCCCCGCCGGATAGGTGTTCACGGGATGCCCGCCCCAACATCCGCTGGTAGACAAACAAGAGCAAAGCATGCAAAGCGCAGTGACAATGTTCCCGCTTGCTGAGTTGAGGTGGACACGGGCTATCCACCGCCAAATCCCTGGTATGTGGAGAGAGCCCCCGTGCCCGCGACCCGATCGCTCTAGAGCCCAGCATCACAGCGTGGCGGGTGCCCTACCGGGAATTGGCTGAAGATCTGCTGAGCAAGGTACAACTATGCAGTGGTATGCAAGATGCACAAATGTTCAAGTGGCAAGTGCCACACTCAAATATATCACTAGGACGGTGGCCACACAATTGGCAACAAACACCGTCATCATTTTCTTCTTCCTCAATGGCTGCTTCTTTGTGTGCCAACACAGACTCAGGCACATGAGGCCAAGGTCCATAGGGCTGATACCTAGTATGCATGCAAATACAAAATTGAGTAAGGTGGAGCAAAATACGCACATGGCCATGCAGCTCCGCGGACCATCCTGCATTGCCACAAGCGTGCAAAGAGGTGCTCCACCCTTGCTCAATAGAAGCCATGGACATCGTTATATTCTTGTTCGGCTTCACTTAAAGTTTTCCACCCAATATAAGGTACCACAGTGAGCAAGCGGCCGTTATAGGCGCCATCATGCGCACCTACTTCAAATCGAAGAATTGCCCATGTGTTCGCGAAAGACCACGTTGATCCCAAATCACAACATCCACAGAGGTTCCTGGCATAAGGTCACATATCCATACTATATTCCCAAGATTGTCCACAATCACAGCTATCTTATAAACATGGCCTCCGTACTTGGGATTGAAAAGGACGGTTAGGTCCCCAGTAGGTACTGAAACCACTAAAGCACAGCTCAGGGCGGCCTTGGGTTCCCCGAAGGTACTTCCTTGGCACTTGTCCCCAGAAGCGATCGACGTAGATGCTCCGGCTTCCTTTGTCACTCAGCATGGCTACATACCCCCTGCCTTCTCGGGGGCCCACTTGTGGGCGGAATGGCTACATCACCCTTGCCTTCTCGGGGGTCCCCACACGAGGACAAAATCAGAATTGGCTAGCTAACCCCTGCCTTTTCGGGGGCCCTAAATTGGGCGGAATGGCTACATCAATCAATATGGCTACATCACCCCTGCCTTCTCAGGGTCCCCATGGTGGGGAGAGATCAATATGGCTACATCACTCCTGCCTTCTCAGGGTCCCCATGGTGCATGGTGGGGAGAACAGGGGGATGGAGAACGGGTACAAATAGTTGAAAATGGGTACAAATGGGTGACAATTCAAATGTGCCACATCCCAAATGCATAGGAAGCCAAAAAAACCCGGTATGGAACAAAAAAATTGTGGAAAGGGGGCAAAACTGGGGTTTGAGGATTTGCTGATGCACAAAGCTTTGCGTTGCGTGCACGGCATTACTTGAAGGTTGAAGATCCTCAGAGGCAGTCCAAGGATCAAACACATACTGATAATGACATTGTATGCATCTGAGACACGGTACACACATGCCGGGTGCGTGTACAATTATTGGATATTGTCATGCCAAAAGGCACATCGGAAAGAAAATCAAGGGAAACCTGCGTGACATGGAACCAGGGGGGCCTGAGTTCGGCATGAAAGTAATTTGAAAGGTGTTGTGCATACTGTTGGGCACATGTGCCCACACTTGCTCATTTGGCTGGGCCTTAAAAAAAGTAGTGCTGAAGGTGCCAACTGACGTGTCATTCTGTGGATGTATGTGTGTTTTTTTGCTGGGCGGATCAGGCACTTAGGCCACAAACATAGTAGCGCCACAAGGCCTCACTGTAAGGGGCCATGATGTCAGGTTTTGGAATACCCAGCATGACCTTGACCTCATGCCACACTTACTCAGTTCAACATTGTGCAATATGACACAATCTCAATGTCGTTTGCCTTGCTGCTCTCGCAGCGCAAACACTGAATGTTGCCTTGAGGTCACCGTGTCTACACGGCTATCAAATGTTTCATGGGATGCCTGGGTCAGCTCTTCCCCTTCCGCCCAAACACGATGGTAACTGCAGGCAGGGGGCAGATGCCATGAGCAAATTCCGAAACAGCAACATTGCTGCAGTGACCAGTCGGGATGATTGCAGCGTTGCCAATGCGGCCCAAAAGGTCCCGGGGGGGCTGCACCGTCTTGAAATGAAAAAAGTAGAGGGACACATCCGGGGCATGGTGCTTGGGGTATGCACGGTGTGCTTGGTGTGTGGGATCAATGCAGTGTGCATGGCGCGCAGCGGAGCGATCCTCATGAAACCGTCCTCATGAAACCTGGAAAGGGATGGTGATCAAACGCTGATCCAGCCTGGTGGCTCAGGGCTCTGCTTCGCCGCCGAGGCTCATGACGCCATACATGGATGACCTCCTTGAAGTGCCTCTTGATGATTCCGTCTCTGTGGGTGCCACCGGTGGAGCAAAGAGGAGATTCTGTGATGCTGCGCCCATATCGCTGAACACGGAGGACGACTTGCACGAGAGCGAGGACTGTGTGACAATTCGACGTCTCGGCGGCTCGACATCCTCCGCAAATGTCACCCTCGAAGAAGCCTGTGGAACGTTGAAAAGGAGCCTGTCTTTCTCCCGCTTCAGCCACAGAAATTCTTGGTACTCCGTGTGCAACTGCCTGATCATGTCATTGATCCGAACGTCTTTTCCCACGTGCCAGTTGGCGCCGCTTTCCACGGACCGCGCCTTGTCAGCCTCCGTGGAGTTGCCGGATCGGATGCATGCGAACCCCTGGTATCCAGCATCCCTAAGCTCCTTCACAATAGAAGACCCCAGCAGCCGTTCAGCGGCAATATCCACATGCTCGTCCAGAATTAAGATGTCGCCCTTTTCCAGGGCAGCTTCCTTGAACTGCTCCACTTCCTCATTGTATTCCCCGTACATAAAAATCGCAGCATCTGGAATCGCCTTTTCCAGGTTCAGTCGAAGACTCTTGCGGGCGACGCTACTGTCATCAAGACCCAGGATATTCAACGCTGGCGGAAATGAGTACGCCACAGTCAAGGATTGCACTCTGTTGTCGGGGCGGGCAAAAGTGGCCTTGGTGCTCACACAAAGCTCAAAAAAGACGTCTGCTCCTGTTTGCCACAGCTCTGCCACCATGCCACAGGAATTTGCCACCATGCGAATGTGCTTCAAGCCAAGCCCCCCAGATAAGGTTGTTGCACACGAGGAGGGTGAGGGCACACACGTGCCGGACTGCGCGGTCGACCAGCGGTTCAGGGTGGCATTTCGAGGGTTCGCACGATTGCGAAGGAGGAATCGAACCTTGACGGGCTGAGAGGAGGACTGGTGGATATCTGCATCGAATGGGCCACCAATGCGGTTGAAGACCTCCACGGCTAGATAGACCTCTGGATTTCTTGGACAGCCATGCCTGAATGCATTGGTGACTGCATTGTCCAAGATGACATTGCACAGCAACGGATCCAGCTCAACCGTATGAAGACCACTTTCGAGGGCCACATCTCGGCCTCTAATCAAGTCTTCAGAGAACTTTTGGAGATTCACATCATGCACTTCTGTTTTATAGCGGCCAGCGACTAGTGCGAGGATTGCTTCGCGGGCCTTGCACCACCACATCCCTCTGAACAGGATGTCACATGCCTTTGAAAGGAGAAGGAGGTCACTCTTGGATCTGTCATTCTGAAATACGTCAATGCACCCAGAGGCATCCGCCATGCAGTTCTTCAGCATGTGATTGAGCACGCTGTCCGCGCTTTGTCCATCTTTAAAATCCTTGCACCTGTGGGCTACGGCTCGTGCAAACTCCTCCAAGAACTGGGTGTGACGTGTATGCTCGGACTGCCACACATAGCTTGAGCGGATGAGATGGGCCGTCCATATGCCCGAGACCGCTAACCGGTAGAGCCACGAGGGGTGCCCATGTGGAAATACAAGGGGCGAGCAAGCAAATACTATCCATTGCAACACGCTGACTGTAGCCGTGACCTTGACGCCCAAACGGCACAAAAAGCTGGACTGCAAACAATTTTGGAACAACACGACAAACAAAGTGGCGGTATCAAGGAAATCCAAACCACAGGAACCAAAGGCCAATCCATATGGAGATGATGGGGATGGATTGGTGGAGTTCTGGGCCATTGATTTGGCATTGTTGACGTGCATGTCTTGCAAGCAAGGCTGTTGCACGAGCATCATATCCTTGAATTGCATGACATGGCTCTCCCAATGCCAAGTTACTTGGCATGTCGTAACCCTTTTCCAAAACTCCAAAATGTCGATGGCTGTAGTCATACACGTAAAGCACGTACAAGAACACAAACACCAAACCCCAAAACATACACCGTCTTCTGGGAGTCCATCACCGGAGTCCACGATGTTGATGTTCCGCCCGCACCACTGCAGGGCTCGTCAGGGGGACACAGTGGTGCTTGTCCCCTACATACTATATACACTGTGCACAACAAAGCGAATACTTGATTCCACAAACCCACAGCAAACACCAGGACGTTCGACCATAACCGTAACCCAAACCAACAATCACGATATATCAATAATAATCTAAAACTCATGAATCTACAATCATTTCACTCCAAAACATCGTAAATCCTGATCTTCATAATTATTCGGCCACGCTGGCAAATCGCCCTTGCGACGCGACAAAGGCGCGCACGCTGCAAGGCCTGTCCTAGTTGCCCCTGCTGCCCATTACACTCCCCTCCTAAGACCTGACAGGAGAATGAGGGTCTGATACAAAGGCAAATACCAATATATGGGCAGCAGGGGCAACACAACGTATTGCCATACTAAATCTCCGGGGGGGGACCTGCAGCGGTGGGGGACCCAGTACAACAGGACCACCCCACATACATATTCCTTGACAGAAAATGGCCCCCTTCCCTGACGGGAGCATAACTGGGGGGCGAGGGATCCGTCAACGCTGCACGGCTGCCAAACAGTCGCAGCCCATGCCAAGCATGGTGGCCCCTCCTGTGCAAAGGGGGAGGCGCGGCACTCCTGCGGGCTGTCCTTAGCCCTTGCCTTACCCCCAAGGATAAATATACAGGCGTCCTGCCTGAACTTGCAGAGGCATGCCACACCCCAACTACACCCGATGCACAGGAGTCCATACTGCATGTGCTTGGAGCCAGCGGCGAAGGCGGAAGAAAACTGTGTCCCGTGTAGCAGGCAAAAAGTATACGACGTGGCAGCACCAACTGAGGGTGCTGTCGACGTCCCAGGGTGTTCTGCTAATTATACGCGGAACTGCCGAGTGCAGCGCGCGCAAAACTGTTGACCGCGGGTACCCGGTCAAGCAGGCCAATTGCGCCCAGATGCACCCCCCCCCCTCGCGCAAACACAGGTCAGGTTCAGGTTCTAGGGTCAAAAGTGCGGAACCACGGGGTCCTTGTGTTTGGACAAGCCCGTGTTTGCGCGCGGCAGGTACTGCGGAACCGGCCACGCTCAGGCGAAAAAGGCGGCGAGGGAGCCCCATCCGAGGGTGAAGGTGATCGTATGGGGAAGGAGACACGCTCCAGAGGTGTCCTACCGGTACAACCCCACCGCTTCCAGAGGAGCCCCCGACATCCGAGTGTCCCAACGTTGAAGCGCTGCGAGCGAAGGGAGAAGTGCAATGCGGCAACCCCAGCGGGCGCTTCTATGCGGATTGTGTGGAGGACGTGCTGGCGACATGCGACCTGGACAAATGGGTGAATGAAACCAAAGATGCAGAGGAGGACTTTGACGAAGTCGACGATAATGTCACCATTCCCGAAGAGACGGAGACTCTGACTCAGACGCTGACTGCTTCAGGTGTGCATGCAGTGTTGAACTTCTGTCCGTGTGTACCAAGGCATTGCAGTGCAGAGACGAAGTGAAGCAAGCAGCAGGGGGTTGTGGGGGCATGATTATCTCTCTCTGTGTCTGACTGACCTCAGCTTGGGGCACCATTTTACCGACAAATGCGTATTCTTTGTCTATTCGTCATGTTCACTAAAACGCTGCCCAAAGCACGGCCCGGGGCTGACTTAGGATTCCACACTGATGGGGTGGTCAAGGCACAATAGTCCCCCGGTCGCATTGCTTATGTGCCCTCTGAACTCCGTTGTGCCATCAGATTGAGCCGACGGAGGAGGCATAAAAAACCGAAAGCCGCCGTTCCTCCTTGGAGGGCTAGATATCTGAGGATCCTGAGGGCTGTGGACTCTGTCGTACCATCGGATGGAGCGGATCTGAGAAGACAGACGAGGCAGAAAAAACCGAAAGCCGCCGTTCCACCGTGGAGGGCCGGCAGTCATCAACCTCCGCAGCATCCATCCGGATATCTGGGGATTCTGAGTGATGTGGGGCTTCCACAAACCTGAATGACTCGAGAAAGTTCAGTGCGCACGGCAAGGTACAAAGAATTGCAAGCCCCGTAGCATTGCACATCAACGAAAACCCGAATTGCTGATCCAGAACAGTACCAACAGTGGGGCCCAATCCAAGACCCAGATTTTGGGTTATGTCTGCCAGACTGTACACCACGCCATAGCCCAGACTTGGGTTCTGATCTGCAACCATGGCCAATACAGTCATACAGGTGGTGGTCGACACAGCCACACCTGCGCCCACTCCCACGGAGGCAGGCAGCAAAATCCACAAGTGCGATCCGTAGGGCACCGCAAACATACTGCCGCCCATGAGACACACTCCGAGGCACATCATGGCCCCTTCAGAGGTTACATTTATCAGTATACCACTCAAAGCACGTGCTGCCATGTAAGACCCCGCAACCGTACTCAGCACCAAGCCTACACCAAGCGACCCGGCCCCGAGAGTCCGCGACAGATACAAGGGAAGTGGGCCTTGAAGGCTCCCCCATCCAAAATTGCACATCAACAAGATGACGTTGAGGAGGACAATGTCGCCGTACTGAAGCTGCTTCCAAACCGAGGCAAAAGATATCCCCGCATCCGCCTCCTCCCCTTTGTCGCCCAATTCTTGCCGGACCTCAATGCACATCAGGAACACAGTGTCCAGCAATATCAAAAGGCCAAAAGCATACCACGGGCTCCTGGGGCCGAGAGTAGAGGCCATGAGCCCCCCAATTGCGGATGAACTCAGAAGCCCCACTCCAATTCCCGTGAGGACATTCGAAATAGCAATCGGGCGGTCATCCGGGCTGTGTGTGCATGCCACTAGGGCCATGCCGGAGGGAAGAACAAACGAGGACGCCAGCCCCTGGGCACAATTGAGCCCCATCACCAGACCACACATCAGGTGTGGCTGTTGTATGTGCAGCGCACATGCAACCCCCAGTGTGGAGATGCCCAGGGCAGCAGAACCACAGAGCAGCACGTGGTATGGGTCGTACTTGTCCACGATGGGGCCAGACACAAAGTTGCCCGCCACTTGACAAGCGGGCTTGGCTGCCAGCACTAGGCCAATGTAAATCTCCCTAATGCCCCTGTCTGCAAGCAGTTTTGGCAAAACTGGTGCGCCAATCTGCACCAGGGCCCCTTCCGCGAAAAAGGCAGTAAAAGTAGCGGCTTGGACACCGAAGGGCATTGTTGACGTTGCTGTGCGAGGCGGAATAAAAGGTTCCTGTAATGAAAACAAGTATTTTATTGATGTGAGCGTGAGAGTTACGGGGTTTGCTGTAGGACGCGCGCGTGTGCGATTACATTTAGCGATATTGTCTGTGCTATGTTATTTGAGAGTGATTTACTTAAAACATTACTGATTTGTATGTCTGGGGAGGTGCTTGTGCACCAGTGTAGATTAAAGCTGGGTGTATAATCCATGTCAGGGTCCAGCCCTCCTTCCTTCCCCCATCGGCATAGAAATTTTACTTACCCTTGTGGTCGTGCATTTGGTTTTTTGCCTATGTTGCGGGTTGTCCAGACACACGGACACACAGTGACCAGAGACTGAAGTAACACACAGCACTGAGGTGGGGACAGGGGACAGTACAATGGGGACCTGGAGTGGAAATCAGGGTAGATCCATGGGATAGCGTGTAGCGGGAGTGCACCGGGTCCACCCCCCCACACATGGATGGAGCCCCCTGGGCCAGGGCACAGAAAACACCAACCCCAGGGTACAGCCCCCCCCCCCCCCCCTGAGTGATCTATGTATAGTTCTGAGTGTCATATTATTTTTCGGCATACTTGGTTGTAGCATAAAATTTTTTTGTTCATCAGTTTCAGAGTTAGCTTAGTGACCCAACGCTAAGCTTGTGAGGGGAGTGTAATGAACTCAAGTATTTTATTGATGTGAGCGTGAGAGTAGCGGGATTTGCTGTAGGACGCGCGCGTGTGCAATTACATTTAGCGATATTGTCTGTGCTATGTTATTCAAGAGTGATTTACTTAAAACATTACTGATTTGTATGTCTTTCACAGGCATACTAAAATCTCAATATGCCTGGTCATGGGAGTTGTGCAGTGCGGTGCATGTTGTCACAAGGTTAATCGCAGCTTGAAGTAGACGCTCGGATTACATTCCTTGCAAAAAGACATAACAATCTTTCAGGGCCCATGGCCTGCTGCCTTGCCCCCCCATCGTCTTTCAACACAATCCTTGACCTCCAGAGGGAGGAGTCGTGGCATTTCCCTCCCCCACCTCCCCGCCCACATTGCACTGGCCAGTCCGCCTACTCAAATGCGGATGATCCCCTCCCCAGCAGGGCTGTCCTTAACGCAAAAAAAAAAAAGTCCGTCCAGAACGGGGTAATTTCAAAAGAGCCCGCGGACAGTACATGTCTTCACCCCGGTGTTCCCAATTGTTCAACCATGAGTCCCTAGCCCCAAATTGGTCTCAGCACACAACCATATGATCCTAGCCCCACATGTGTTGCATGACCCTACCTCACACCCTGCACAATTGAACATGAACAAGAGCAATACTTTTTCTGATCAAATACAGTGATGCAGCGTTCGACCACCCGAATGTTCCATCGCCGGTGGCACAGCTGAAAAAAAACTCCCTACTGCTGGTACAACCTCTGGAAGTGCACCCTGACACGCTCCATAAGCTCACCCTTCCCCCCGCCCACACTCAAACCATGCTTCCTACAAATGGCCTTAAACTCAACCTTAGTCCACTCATGCAACCTCCCCCTCTCCATTGCGTTCAACACCGCCTCATCCACATCATACCGAAACACCAACTGCGCGGCAGGGTTAGAAGAGGTGGAGGGGACAGCTGAGGGGTTACGAAGGTCAGAAGAGGAGCTACTGGCAACTTCACCAAATTCTCGATTTTAGATTAGAATTAAAATGTGTGCAGCTTCAGTTGGAGTTGCGGTGCTGGTTCAGATTTGGATTGTTGATTAGTATGCTTGTTGTTGTTCATAGACCCTGTGATAGGACTATGACAATTTCAGTGATGCTACTTTGGAGTCCTGAACTTGCATTCGGATTAGGCATCATTGATTTGCAGTGCTTGATTGAGATGTGTATGCCGCTTTGAAGGGTCGCTAGACTTCGAAGCAGTATGGTTGCAAACAACCCCTGCCGTCCTGGGGGCTCAAAAGTGGGCAAACATAGCCCATGCCGTTTGGGGGGTCCCCGATGCGGGGAGGAAACAAAACGGCTACATAACCCCTGCCTTTTGGGTCCCCGTTGTGGGGAGAAATCAATGTGGCCACCAAAAGGAGGGTTCCCACTGTTGGGGGGTGCAATACGGCACCACAACGCGAAAGCTTCCCGAACCCACCGCACAAAACCCAGACCATACCCAAAAAAACCAAAACATTACCAAAAAAAATCCAACCTTAACCCCCTTGACGGGTTTTTTGGTAAGGTACGGGGGGTTATTTGGTGAGGAATGGGTTTTTTTTTTGCGCGCACCACACACGGGCCCTACCTGAGCCTGGCATGGCAGTGGGACCAGAAGACGGATGATATCAATTGCCAAACGTCGCATGACTGGCAAAACCCATGGCATGACCGTAACACAGACACCGTGGCTTGACTGGCGGGACACAGAGGACATGAAAACAAAATGAAAGGGCGAGGGCATACCCGATCATCTCGTGTCAAGCTTTTTGTGCTTTGGTGCGGTTTACCTGGCGTCTCGTGGTTAGCAAGCCCCTCAAGGATTTAATTTCTTCCTTTGCTATCGGTGCAACTGTGTTTGGATGGTTCGGGCTCTCGGAACGGTTTTTTTTTGTTTTCAGCGGCTATTTCGACCGAATTTTCCGGATATTGGAGGCCAGTTAGATATAACAAGACGACAATGGCCGTGTACGGCACGTTGTGAGACATCATTTTCGCTCCGGGCGGAAAGCGGGGCGAAAAGTTCCCGGAGATGCTGAAATCGTTGATTTCTTCACTTCATCGTTACAGGCAAATTGTTACTGCGGCGGGCCCCGATTTCCGTGCGTCTTCTCAAGACACACCACCTCGTGCCTAGACCATGTCGTTCCTTCTCCAACCTTGCCCTGTCAAGCCCCCAACCCCGTGCCCTGTCCCAGCGCTTTGTTTGCCTGCCACCTCCTGACCGAACCCTCTCAATTGGGTAGCCTGCCTCTGTGCCTGCCATGGAACCCGGTCGTGGGTAAGATGGCTTGGGTTCCCAGTATGACAAATGAAAAAGAAAAGGTAATTCCAAAAAAAAACAAAAAAACCCCAAGGCAGTATGACGGGACTCAAATCGCTGTACAATCTCACCAATGCTTGTCCTTGTCTCAAATACACATGTTACCACAGGCTCAATCATGGTCGGTAACAGATACTGGATGCCCCCGCCCAGGCAATTCCAGCCAATGTTCCAAGTGTCAATAAGCAATCAAACTGCTATGTTACCACAGAGATGCACCACCCCTACCACAAGGCGTGCTGCATTGTTCCGTCAGCTGGGGTCCAGGCGGGTTGGGGGGGGTGTGGGACCCTACCCCCCCCCGCCCCCGGGGGGTGCCGAGTTGTTAAAAGGAGCCCTCGGCGGGGGGCTGGGGGGGGGGGCGTTGCACAGAAGTTTCATGTGGACGCATGCCGCCAAGTACCCCGGCACCCCCGGAGAAGGGGCGGGCCTACAGCCGCGCCTCCACCGCGAGCGTGCCCTCCAAGTACTGAGTGCGGACTGCATAGCGGGCGATCTTGCCGCTGGTGGTCTTCTCGATGGTGCCGGCAGAGACGAGGACCACGTCGTGGGGGCGCACGCCGTGCACCTTGGACACGGCCTGCTTGACCTCCTGCAGGGCCTCTCGCAGTTTGGACAGGGCCGCTTCCTTGTCCTCTGCCTGAGCACACGGAAATGGGCGAGGGCTTGGGGGGAACCGCGGTTCTGCGACGGAGACGTGGATGGCAAGGGCCCGTGTAAATGCGTTGATGGGGGGTGGGGGTGCGGTCATGCGCAGAGTAATGTGTGCAGTACCGTGTGCAGTAGTGTGTGGAGTGATGTGTGCAGTGGCCCCTATTTTTGATTTTTCAGGGCAGCAGGGAAACCACAAAGTGATGTGGTGCAATTTCTGCAACGATTGGGTTACCCACATTCTGTATGCCCTAACCCCGGCTGACGGAACAATGCAACACGCCTTGTGGTAGGGGTGGTGCATCTCTGTGGTAACATGTGTATGACAAGGACAAGCATTGGTGAGATTGTACAGCGATTTGATTCCCGTCACACTGCCTTGGGGTTTTTTTGTTTTTTTGGGAATTACTTTTTCTTTTTCATGGAATATTTTTTGAAACAGAGTTGAGAATGGGTATGCAGTGCCATTGGCATCTTCTAGATTTGGTAGCATGAAAGAGCATGTGCCTGATATATTCATGGGCCCCGAGAAACGTGGCATCTGAAGTACAAAGAGGCATGGGAACAGCTTGGCATCTGTAAGGAAAACAGCGTGACACACAAGTGTATTGAATGAATCTAAATGAATCGCAACAACAACCAACGCAAATTGGCCCACCTCTGGCCCTCCGATCTGGTCCCCCTGAATGGACCTAAAACCACCAGGACCACCCCACAAAATGCACAGAACCAGCGGTAGGTAGATAAGGTACCCTGAACGTGAAGTGGTATGATGCAAGGGGTCATCCCTGGGGTGGTACCCAGGCCCTGTGCGCAGCACGAACTGGTTACGGATGTTGTTGTTGTAGTTGTTGTTGTTGTTGTCGTGTTGTTGTTGTTGTTGTTGTTGTTGTTGTTGTTGTTGTTGTTGTTGTTGTTGTTGTTGTTGTTGTTGTTGTTGTTGTAGTGTTGCTGTTGTTGTTATCGTTGTCGTTGTTGTTGTTGTTGTTGTTGTTGTTGCTATTGTTGTTGTTGTTGTTGTTGTTGTTGTTGTTGTTGTTGTTGTTGTTGTTGTTGTTGTTGTTGTTGTTGTTGTTCTTGTTGTTGTTGTTGTTGTTGTTGTTGTTATTGTTGTTGTTGTTGTTGTTGTTGTTGTTGTTGTTGTTGTTGTTGTTGTTGTGTTGCTGTCATTGTCGTTGTTGTTGTCGTGTTGTTGTTGTAGTTGTAGTGCTGCTGCTGCTGCTGCTGCTGCTGTTGTTGGTGTTGCATTGCCATACCCCAACACCAGCCCCGACCGCATTTCCAACCGCCAGAAACCGCCTCCCCCAACCGCTTTCACATCCGCCGTAACCGCTCTGCAACCGCCGTAGGACTGCCCTGATGCCCCCCCTCCCCTTCAAGCAAAGCCCTGAGTCGTGCCTTCATCGCCTCCCCCGACGTCGTGCTCGCTGCCGGTGCCACACAACGGACGTTGGCTGCGGGGGGCGCAGGACCTGGACGTTCGTCTCCGCGACCACGACCAGGGCCTCCCTCCGCTCCACCGGCACCGCGATCGCCGCGCAGCAGCCCCGGCGCAGCAGCGCATGCGACCCCCCCACCGTGTGCTCGATGTCCTGCGGGTAGTGGTTGGCCCCGGCCACGATGATCGTGTCCTTGCTCCGCCCGGTCACGTACAGCTCCCCCGCCTGGGGCGCCGCACGCGTGCAGCAGGTACGGGGGTTGGGGCGCCGCACGCGCGCAGCAGGGACGGGGGTGGGGAGAGGAGCCGCGAGAGGACGCATCGGGGTACAAGCGGGGACGGGGGGAACACGGGCGGGGCAGTAGGGAAGGGGGTGGGCGGGCTTTTGTTTGCGGGGGCCGGGGGGTCAATACAGCCCCCTGGCTAGACCATCCCCCTCCCCCAAAAAGGGCTCAATTGACAGGACCCCCAAAATCCTACTGAGACTGACCGCCGGGCCCGAGAGGTGAACCGGCCCCAGAAACAGGCAAAGAATGACAACAGAATTTTTGGAATCAGCGCGTCGAGGGGGTTCAGAAAAGTCATCATTTGTCATGTATTTGGTGGGGGGGGGGGTTGACCATTTTCAATGCTCAATGCCCGCGCCATAGTTCATAGTAACTGATTAATGGTCCTGTCAATTGAGCCCCCCCCCCTCCCCCCCGGCTCTATGGACCCCCCCCCCGCGTAAGCGAAAAACCGACTTCCCATGGTCATTTTCTGCACTTCCTGGAGCAGTGCAGTTCCTTGCTTTCCATTGCCCGGGGAGCATGTGGAGTAAAAAAGCGTTTTGCCATGAATGAGTGTCTAATTGAAGCAGATGCATGTGCAGACAAAGAAGATAGAGCAGAAATGTGCGGACATATGCAGACAGAGCACATACTTTGAACACAACACAACAGGCAAAGGGGGGGGGGGGGGCAGGACAGTGCAGCATCCCAATGATTCTGTCCTCGGTGTCCTACACTGAATTTTTCCCTAACCAACACCTTTAAAAGCCGAAGCAGGAGGGGTTGCCGGTAGGGGAGGGCTCAGAGTCTCGTAGGGGCATTATTTACAGTATTAAGGTAACCCTCTGCCTTGCTCTCCTGGACTCCCTGGTGCCAAGGCGTCCTCTCCGCCCCCAACAACCGGCCAAAGAACCCCTTGGCCTCCCTTGGCAGCAGACCTGCAGACAGCGTCGTTTAACTGACAGGAAAGAAAATATATGAAAAAAGAGAAACAAAAGTTTTGGAAGTGACGCAGTCTCAGGCCCCCAATGCTCTGTTTAACGGAGGGTGGGAAGAGTCGAGAGCAAGGAGAGGGGGGTAGACAGCAGATTTGGTCCCCCACAATGAAGGGGGGACCCCCAGTAAGTATGCACTGTCACGAACCACAAAACTGAACTTTTGCAGAATTGGAATGGGGGGGGGGGGAGGGGGTTTGTGGGAGGGGGGGAGGGGGTTTTGCACCCCCTCCCCTTGGTATTAAATTATTCTAAAGAAGCCCTGACCCCCCCCACGTAAGCGAAAAACCGACTTCCCAAGGGAGGGTACCAGGGAGAGAGAGGGTAGGAGGGCGACAGTGGCGGAAGGGCACAGGAGCGCAGATGGAGGAGTACAGAAAGTGGCTGCATTGCTGCATGGAGAAGACTCTCGTTCCGACAGCCATGCCAAGTAGCCCCCCCCCCCCCCCTTGTCTAAGCTACCGAAAAGTATGGAATTAATCCGGTCCCTACGCCTACTGTACCTTAGCCAAGGCCGTAGCTTGCGCGTACCAAAATCAGAGCTGTGTGGGTTAAAGTGGGCAAACGCTCACAACAGATGTGTCCATCACCCCATGTAACTGGCAAATTCGTCACCAAACCCATGTCTTCCGTGGCTGCACTACATTTGGTACCAAAGTAAAGTTAGGTCCCAAATTAATGCGGTCCCAACGCCCGCTGAGGCGTCGACAGGACCGTAGCTTAGACAAGGGGCGGGGGCAACTGGGCTCACGCACACGGAAACATGGCGAGACATGTGGGAGACAACCAGAATGCGGAGGGGAGTGGGCAGCAAAAACCGTAAAACGACCCCCGCAACCACCAGCACAACTCCCGTGCGCCGCACCATCTACTGGGCTCTGCCAACGCGGATAGGACGCCACAAAAGGGACACCGGCCGCAGCGGCCGTCAGAAAGCATCGACTCGAGGCAGACGGGAAGGGGCGAATGGGTGACTGTCCAGGGCCCCGGAAAGAAACCGCAACCCGACGGAATGTCACACGGGGGGAAGCGGGGGGGGGGGGGGTCCAATCAGGGTTGTCCTTCAGGGAGGGAAAAAAGGACCTTCTTAACTCCAACAGAAACGAACATTCATGGGGAGGGTCTCTGCTCCATGGTCATGGGACCTTGTCTACTTCAAAAGTTGGCGGTTGGCGGTTGATGGTTGGTGACAGTTGGCGGCGGTTGGTGGTCGGTGGGGGTTGACGGTTGGCGGTCGGCGGTCGGTGGCGCAGCCCTGGGCCCAATCAGGCCCAAGCCCTGCTGCCCCGGCAACAAACTGCGGCCAGGGGCCGGAGGGGCAACCAACGCCGTAGGCCCCTGGGGATCCGGGCGGCAAAGCGTCCCTTTTGCGAAAGCAGCAGAATACCTGCATCACCCCCAGGTCCCCCGTTCGCAGGTACGGGCCATCGCCGTCGCCGTCGCCGTCGCCCCCGCCCGCAAGCGTCGCAGTGAACGCGTCGTCGGGCAACCGCCAGTACCCGTCCGCGACGGACCCGCCGCGGACCCAGACCTCCCCCACGCGGCCCTCGGGGCACGCGCGCGCCGTCACGGGGTCCACGATGCGCACGTCCGCGTGGCCGTGGCCGTGCCCGCACGACACGTACTCCCGCGCGTCGGCGCCGTCCCGGGGGGGCTCCGCCACGCCTTTGTGGAGGCCTGCGATGGAGAGCGGCAGGCGGCGGGCGGCCGTGTGGCGGTCGCCGCCCGTGACAAAGAGGGTGCTCTCCGCCAGCCCTGTGGAGTGCGGGGGAACGGGGTCGGACAGAAGGGCTTCAGAGTGGGGGAGGGCGGGGAGGCTCGGGGGTCTGGCAGTGGCAGAGTCGGGGCAGGGGGGGTGGGGGGCTGGCTGGAGTGGTAGTTGTGGTGGGAGGAGCATTTGGTTAAACTACGCAAACTGTAGGAAGGCTGAGTTGAAAAATGTTTTTCCATAAAAAAGGTTTGAACACTTTCCTTAATTTCATTCAAAGTTGACTTGAGACTGAGTAGAACAAATTCGGTTAAATATTTGCTGCAAAGTAAGTCCTCTGTACCAAGTGTTGTATTCTGTTGTTGCGGCACACAAAGTAGTAGGCAGCTGAGTAAAATCACGGTAGTGGGGGCAGTGGTAGGGGCAATAGTAGGGGCAGTGGTAGGGGCAGCGTGGGGGCAGTGGTAGGGGCAGTGGTAGGAGCAGTGGTAGGGGCAGTGGTAGGGGCAGTGGCAGGTGCAGTAGTAGGCAGTGGTTGACGCAGTGGTAGGGGCAGTGGTAGGGGCAGTGGTAGGGGCAGTGGTAGGGGCAGTGGTAGGGGCAGTGGTGGCGCCTGATGGTTGCTGGCCCATGGGTTGTCCACATGCCCCTCTGTGCCCTCGCCGACATACCTGGCACCGGAGGTGCTGATGGAGTTGGGGCAGTGCCAGGAGTAGTAGTTGTCGGGACAGTTGTGGGAGCTGTTGTGGTGTGGTGTGGTGTGGTGTGGTGTGCCGAAGGCGCTATTACCAGAAGGCAAAGGCCAGCATGTCTACCCACGGGTACAGGTAAATGGGAGGGCTGTGTGTGTCTTGTGCGCGCTGTGTGCGAGTGTATTTTTAGCGGTGGAAAGTGGGAATAGGGAGACTTGGAGGCTCCTCACCAGGTCATTGCTGTTAGCCCGGGAGCTCCCGCGGGACTCCCTCCAGCTCCGCCTGCCGGTGCAAGTGTAGCTCCTGCAACGCCCACGCCATCGTGATGTTCGGGCCCAACCGGGCCTTCAGCAATGTGGCACGCGCCTTTGCGTGGGCGTACCAAACCTTGATGGACTCCTCGATGACGTGGCGCACGAACTCTGTCCCCACTGTATGGGGCCCGGAGTAGTCCATGTGGGCCTGGCTACATGGAGGGGGTGCGCACTGTAGCCGCCCACTGCTCTAGAACAACCGGCTCCCACAGCTGGTTGCGCACAGACGCAGCCCGGCACCCGCCAGCATCGGGTAAAAGCAAACAAAATTGGCTCTTGGAGTTGGGAGCCCATGTTCTCAACCCCACCCCCCCCCACCCACCATTCTTGGGCTCCAAAGCCCCCCGCCCCCCCCCCCAAGCAAACTTCTGGTCTCCTTGCGGCTGCCGGCAAGGAGGGCCGAATTTGTTGTTCACGGCCCCACGCACACACTGTCTGCGCTCTAGCCCTCTGCCGTAATGGCCCCACTGCCCCTACCCATGCTTCTACTCATGCCTCTGCCAATGCCCCTATGATTGTCCCCATCACTGCCACCTCAGCTAAGCACGCCACGCCACACCACACCACACCACACCACACCACACCACACCACACCACACCACACCACACCACACCACACCACACCACACCACACCACACCACACCACACCACACCACACCACACCATACCACACCACACTGTCCTGGCGCACCGGTCCTCTCACCGTGACACGGTACTAGACACGACGTGCCTCCTATGTGGAGCGCAACAAGAAACGGCGCCCCACCTTTGGGTCTGCTCGGCCCAGTCCCATGAGGGATGACTGGCCCGATGGATGGAAAAACAAATTGTTTTGCAAAAAGTTTTCAACCCGCATCATGGAGACCATTTTGAGGCTTGGATGGTGGGGTATCCACCGAGGCAGGGTTGGAAAATGAGCTCCCAAGTCCCCAGCCCCCCTCAACCCAAATCCCTCCCCGCCCAAGTACGTGCCGTAGAGGCGGTACAGGAGCTCATCCACCAGAGCCCTGTGCAGAGTGTGGCACGGTGGGGCGGTCCGCGGCTTTATTGGAGTGCAAACAGCGGTGGGGTTCGGTGGGCTTTTGGGGGGGGGGGGGGGGCTTCGATTTGGATAGGCCGGAGCCAACCACCGGGAACAGCCAACACGGGGCGCTCCTCCCGGGGGACGGTGGTATCCGGATGAGGCAGAGGTATCACCGCCATCCCAAGTTCCCCAGCTCAAGCCCCGTCCGGGTCAGGCAGCTTCTCTACCGGCTGGCGCCCTCTCTGGGCCTCGGAGTGCGTGCGTTTCGGCCAGACGTCCTGCCGTCGGACGCTGGATAGCGGGCTGATGGCAGGGATGCATTGGAAGAGGGGGGGGGGGGCGCCCCTCACCCCTCCAGGGCGCCCAGTCCATGCCCAGGCGCTGTCCCCCTGACGGCAAGTGCCATGGCATTTGTAACCGCCCCCAACCGCCATCCTCCAACCGCCTGTCTAACCGCCTCTCGGGCCGCCTCTGAGGTCCCTTCCCTTCTACGGCATCCCTGGCTGACGAACGGTGGTAGCTTCAGAGGGGGCAGGGGGGCCACACCGTAACACGGGTACAAAGCCTCGGGGCTCAGACCGCAGGGCGCGAACCGAGCCGCGAAATCCCGCAGCGTGTGCGGGTGGATGGGCTCCGCGCCCACAAAGGCCACCTTCCACGAGCCCAAGTCCAGCCCCTGGAGGTCCTCGTCGCGCACTTTGCGGGTGCACAGGTCGAAGGCGAAGTTGGGGCCGCCGCTGAGCTCAATGCCGTACTGCGCGATGGCCTGCGGCGCCGGGGATGGGGCTGTGCTGCAGCAGGGGGCTCCGGGCCCCAGTTGGTGGGCGGGCCGAAGGGCCTTCGATGGGAAATACCTGTTTTCTGGAATTGCTGCAGGGCCGCTCACGGCGGTGGGGGGGAGGAGGGAGGGGGGAACGGTCTTTCACCAACGCTTGTTCACCAACTGCTGGTTCACCACACAGACCCTCCGCCCTCCCCACACGCACGCCCGCCCACCCGCCCGCCCGCACGCATGCCCGCACACACGCACGCCCGCCCGCCGGCGCACACACACACACACACACACACACACACACACACACACACACACACACACGCACACGCACGCACGCACGCACGCATACACACGCACACGCACACGCACGCACGCACGCACGCATACACACGCACACGCACACGCACGCACAATGGGAACCGCAAACAAGAACAAAGCAAGAACAGCAACCCGTCAGGAGATGCAGGGCAGCCCTGGACGTCTTTCAGTCGGTTGGTAGAGACTGACAAAGTGCAGTCTCGGACAGCGGGCTCAGTGCAGATACAGGTCACTCCTGTCCCCTCGCCTGCTCCATCCTCTCACATGCCCACACAAACGCCCCGGGGGCAAACAGGGCAATGCACTGGACAGTCCTCAGGCCGACATGGAACGTGCGGAACAGGCCACACACACACACACACACATGCACACACACAAATCAGGAGAGGCAACCGACCGCACACACAAAGACACTTCCCGAGGGGAACCAGAACTGTGAACCCTTCCCCCCCTCCCCCACCATCCTGGGGCTCGAAAGCCCCCCCGCCCCCCCCCCCCCCCGAGCAAACTTCTGGTCTCCTTGGCTGTGCTGGCCTCGCGTGCGGCCGCCGGCAAGGAGGGCCGAATGTGCGTTGTGCACGGCCCCACACACACCCTGTCTGCGCTCTAGCCCTCTGCTGTAATGGCCCCGCGGCCCCTACCCGTACATCTGCTTGGGCGACACCAGTGTGGGCCCCGGTGTAGACGACGGGGGCCACTGAGTCGTACGATGGGCACCATGAGCATTGGTCTCCAAAAAACCCTTGTTTTGTAACCAAACACCGCGTTTGTTGCATCCGCATGGACATCAGCCCCGCCCGGCTCGACCCTTAGGGCTTTGGGTTTGCACCGACAGACATCTTGTGTTTGGCTGAATCTGCGGCTGCAGCGTTCAATTCGGTCTGGAATCGGTCTGCCATCAGATGAGATAGAAGTCTGTGGGACAAGAAGGCGGTCCCCGGGATGGCGCTGTTGCAAGGGTGGGATGCACTGCACATGCGGACAAGCACACTGTTGGTGCTCGGGTCCACAGAATTGTCACGCCGCTTGAGTGCCACATGACTGCCGAACAAATACGAACCAGACCTTCAAAAATGGGTGAAAAAATTGCGTCATAAATTTTCGGCCAAAATTCATGCAACTGAACCTCTCGGCAATACCCCCCGCCCCCCCCGGCCTTGCCCACCCCCCAAGTGTGTACGCACACGCATGCACACGACAACAGAGGCGCCCACGCATAAACAGACGCACAAACACAACACACACGCGGGCACTCAGCAAGATCGCGACCTGAAAAGTGTGCACAGACATGGCATACGGTGCATTTTGAGAGACTCACCGCCCACACACCAGCTACTGCACACACGCACATCACGCACATGCGCGTGCACGCACACACATCACACATCACACATCACACACACAGATACACACACACACACAAAGAGAGAGAGAGAGGGACACAGATGTAACGACCCTGAAGACCCACAAAGCACTAAGCGGCGAAGAGCTGGACACAGGGGCAGCATGGTACCCCCCCCCTCCTGTCCACCCCCCCCCCCGGGACGGACACCACACAACAGTTCACCTGAATTCTGGTTCAACCAACCAAAAGTTTTCTTCGGTGCCTTCAGTGCCTGTGATTTCCGATTGATTTCTCATCGTTCATGGGCCAAGTGACGGGGAGGGGGGGGGGGGGGCAAGGGGGGTACAATTGCAGATCAATGCGTGTCGTAGCCCTCATCAATACCCAGTGCAAATGATGTGCACGAGACACCAATCACGTGGGCCTGAGGCATACTCTGCAGGATGAGGCGCAGGGCTACGGCGCAGGCAGAGGGCACCGGTCGCAGGGGGGGGGGGGGGGGGCGTGATACCGAAGTGCGGCTGCACGCCCGACCCCAGCCCTCGCCCCCAATAGCAACCGTCATCGCCCCGTCGACTTGCATCAGGTATCGCCACCAACGCCCAGCACAGCACCCCGCGCCTCGTCTGATGCAGGCCGCCGAGGAGAGACTGAAGTTGGACAATCACACGGAAGGGACAGGGAAACGTAAAAGGCCCACACACGCACACATACGCAGTGGGTGTACACTTGGAGTATTGGCCAGAGCGATCTTGAGGTCCTGCAGCGCATCCTGCAGCGCAGACCAGGACCAGCCACTTACACACGCATCACACAGACAGGACACATTCAGCGACGGGTGCTCAGCGCCAGGGATGTATTAGAAGGGACGGGACCTCAGAGGTGGCCCCAGAAGCCGTTAGGCAGGCGGTTGCAGGCGGTTGCCTAAACGGTTGGGGGCGGTTACTATCGGTTACAAATGCCATTGAAGCCGGCGTCAGGGGGACAGTGGCTGGGCGTACGCTGGGCGCCCTGGAGGGGCGGGGTGGGGGGCGGGGGTACCTCTCCCGCTTCCAATGCATCCCTGCTCAGGGCTCACCACAGCCTGGGTTCAACCAAGTCACACCTCTCAATTAGCGAGTACCTTTGGTGTGACGTCTCACTGGCATCGCTCAATTCTTGGAGGGGCAAGCCGCTGCACCCAGGGTCCAGTCACTCAGTGCACATCGCACCGAGGCACTGGCAGTACTATGGACGTAACACACCTGTAGCACACCGTAACTGGTACGCAGGGATGCATCGGAAGGGGGGGGGGGATACCCCCCACCCCCTCCAAGGCGCCCAGCCTATGCCCAGCCGATTTCCCCCGACGGCAAGTGCCGGCTTCAACGGCATTTGTAACCGACAGTAACCGCCCCCAACCGCTTTGGCAACCTCCACCAACCGCCTGCCGAACCGTGCCTATGGCCGCCGCTGAGGCCCCTTCCCTTCTAATGGTCCAGGACTTGAAAAAGCAGATGCCCCTTCCGTTCTAATGCATCCCTGCCGGTACGTTGCCTACACACACACACACACACACACACACACACACACACCCACAGACACACACACGCACCCACACACACACGCACGCACGCACGCACGCACGCACGCACGCACGCACGCACGCACGCACGCACGCACGCAGGCACACACACACACACACACACACACACACACACACGCGCGCGCACGCACGCATGCACACACACACACACACACACGCGCGCACGCACGCACGCACGCACGCACGCACACGCACACACACACACGTTGGGAACCGCGAGACAAGAACAAAGCAAGAAAAGCGGTTGAAAGAAAACTCCTCAGGAACAGCAGAGCTGTCCTAGACGTCTTTCGGTCTGTTGGTAGAGAATGAGCAAATGCAGTTCTGGACAGTGGACCTCACCTTTTCCCGCGTTCAGTTCTGCACCGCGCAACAGACCATAAAAACCGCCCGCGGAGGAGCTTGTGCACTACCGTTGCCATAGCCTAGATTTATCGTGTGCTGGGTGCCACCACCCCGCCACACACACACAAGCGGCACGTACACACACACACACACCCACACACCCACACACACACACACATACACACACACACACACACACACTAACGAAGCGAGCGAACATGCACGGTGCAAAAGCACAGCGCTGGTCGGGGAACGAATCTCGTCAGGCCATGAGTGTCAGGTAGAAGAAGTTGTAGACATGGAACATGTGTGGCTAGGCGCCTTTCTGAAGTACAGCAGCCACACAGCGAAGGCACAGACAGACGGAATTGGCATTCTCAGTCGACGGGGCGGTCCACTGCGCTGCGACCGCGAGTGTCCACCCCTGCAGGCAAAACACCATTACAGAAGCAACTATAAAGCTCATCCCTCCCCTGTCTGAAGTCTACGCCCAGCTAACTGTACAGTAAAGGGATTCGTGAAATCAGGACAACCGGTCTCATACCACCCGTTACCGGGGGGACACACACACACACACCGCCTCTGTGGGCAAGAGGTCCCCAGTGACCCGCCGTAAAGTGGCAAGGGGCCCCCGGATTCCCGCCCTGCGATGCTACCATCTGGCTGTAATCCGGAACACCGGTCACATACCACCCGTTACCGGGGGGACACACACACACACCCTGCCCCAGGGCAGCATTGTGCTTTCAAGTTCTGCAGTGCTTCCCAGTCGTGGTTCCACACCGTGTCGTATGCTCTCAGTACAGCATGGCCCCGTGGTGCCCACGACGTGTACCGGTCCCCTTCCCAAGAAGCATTCTTTACAAGCCACGCCTGCAAAGCCTCAACCACAGCACACTTTCGCGCCGGCAGCAAATAAGACAACCCGTGCACCGCCTTCACCGTCCCAAGGACATTGTGGGGTGAGTCAGCATACGCGCGGTGTACGGCCCTGTGCATGTGACGCATCGTGTCCCCACGTGCGTACCCAGCGTGCAGGGCGGTCTGGACCCACGCCAGGGAACTGAGAATTTGCCCCGCCCACGACCCTGTCCATTTGCGTCCGTTAACCAGGGCTCCCGTGAAAATGCCGCCAAATAGCCCTTGTAGCTGTGTCCTGGGGTCATGAGGGAGGGTCCCAGGCGCAGTGACCAGTCGTCTTTCAATGCTGCAGGTTGCACATGACAGATACCCCCGTCCTCCCCTCCCATCGCTATACAGAATCCCATACAGCGCACCACTCTCTGCAAACAGGAACCCGAGCAGTCTCCCTGCTGGTCGGCACAGGCACACTCCACTGGCAATCCCCAGGCTTCCTCAAGGACCCCTCGCACCAGGCTTACTACCGCTATGCAGTCATCAGGCCTCGCGTCGGTCGCCAACAAAACATTGTCGCGGAACTGGCACAGCGCGATTGTCCAAGTGCCCTCCCAGAAAACGTATCCCTCGGCTGAAATGTTTAAGGCCCCAAGGCGTCAAAAAATGCTCCTCCCCGTGTAGCCTGACCAAACACAGTGCAAGTCTGCACTTTGGGCTGAAAAGCTGCCGCCCATCGGAATACACTGATCTCGGCTCCACACCTTTCCCACAGACCAGCATTTGTTATTCACCTGAAGTTCAAAGGATACATAGCTCGACAGCCTATCATGAGAGATGTAGCGAAAGCTCTTGCTTGTTCCCATCCCAGCCCTGTCCAGTCCCGCAGTGGTGTGGTGGACGCTCCACATTATCTCTTTCATCCGCCACCTCTTATGCTTGCTTAGGAAGGAAATGCCCTGCACACACACACACACACACACACACACACACACACACACTTCGTGCGGGAAAACCAGTGGGGACCAAACGCGGGGCACAACGTCAGTGAAGACGAAAGCGAGCGAAGGCAGAGCACTGGTCACCGAGACAATTTCATCAGGCCATTAACACACACACACACACACACACGCGCGCACGCACGCACGCACGCACGCACGCACACGCACACACACACACGTTGGGAACCGCGAGACAAGAACAAAGCAAGAAAAGCGGTTGAAAGAAAACTCCTCAGGAACAGCAGAGCTGTCCTAGACGTCTTTCGGTCTGTTGGTAGAGAATGAGCAAATGCAGTTCTGGACAGTGGACCTCACCTTTTCCCGCGTTCAGTTCTGCACCGCGCAACAGACCATAAAAACCGCCCGCGGAGGAGCTTGTGCACTACCGTTGCCATAGCCTAGATTTATCGTGTGCTGGGTGCCACCACCCCGCCACACACACACAAGCGGCACGTACACACACACACACACCCACACACCCACACACACACACACATACACACACACACACACACACACTAACGAAGCGAGCGAACATGCACGGTGCAAAAGCACAGCGCTGGTCGGGGAACGAATCTCGTCAGGCCATGAGTGTCAGGTAGAAGAAGTTGTAGACATGGAACATGTGTGGCTAGGCGCCTTTCTGAAGTACAGCAGCCACACAGCGAAGGCACAGACAGACGGAATTGGCATTCTCAGTCGACGGGGCGGTCCACTGCGCTGCGACCGCGAGTGTCCACCCATGCAGGCAAAACACCATTACAGAAGCAACTATAAAGCTCATCCCTCCCCTGTCTGAAGTCTACGCCCAGCTAACTGTACAGTAAAGGGATTCGTGAAATCAGGACAACCGGTCTCATACCACCCGTTACCGGGGGGACACACACACACACACCGCCTCTGTGGGCAAGAGGTCCCCAGTGACCCGCCGTAAAGTGGCAAGGGGCCCCCGGATTCCCGCCCTGCGATGCTACCATCTGGCTGTAATCCGGAACACCGGTCACATACCACCCGTTACCGGGGGGACACACACACACACCCTGCCCCAGGGCAGCATTGTGCTTTCAAGTTCTGCAGTGCTTCCCAGTCGTGGTTCCACACCGTGTCGTATGCTCTCAGTACAGCATGGCCCCGTGGTGCCCACGACGTGTACCGGTCCCCTTCCCAAGAAGCATTCTTTACAAGCCACGCCTGCAAAGCCTCAACCACAGCACACTTTCGCGCCGGCAGCAAATAAGACAACCCGTGCACCGCCTTCACCGTCCCAAGGACATTGTGGGGTGAGTCAGCATACGCGCGGTGTACGGCCCTGTGCATGTGACGCATCGTGTCCCCACGTGCGTACCCAGCGTGCAGGGCGGTCTGGACCCACGCCAGGGAACTGAGAATTTGCCCCGCCCACGACCCTGTCCATTTGCGTCCGTTAACCAGGGCTCCCGTGAAAATGCCGCCAAATAGCCCTTGTAGCTGTGTCCTGGGGTCATGAGGGAGGGTCCCAGGCGCAGTGACCAGTCGTCTTTCAATGCTGCAGGTTGCACATGACAGATACCCCCGTCCTCCCCTCCCATCGCTATACAGAATCCCATACAGCGCACCACTCTCTGCAAACAGGAACCCGAGCAGTCTCCCTGCTGGTCGGCACAGGCACACTCCACTGGCAATCCCCAGGCTTCCTCAAGGACCCCTCGCACCAGGCTTACTACCGCTATGCAGTCATCAGGCCTCGCGTCGGTCGCCAACAAAACATTGTCGCGGAACTGGCACAGCGCGATTGTCCAAGTGCCCTCCCAGAAAACGTATCCCTCGGCTGAAATGTTTAAGGCCCCAAGGCGTCAAAAAATGCTCCTCCCCGTGTAGCCTGACCAAACACAGTGCAAGTCTGCACTTTGGGCTGAAAAGCTGCCGCCCATCGGAATACACTGATCTCGGCTCCACACCTTTCCCACAGACCAGCATTTGTTATTCACCTGAAGTTCAAAGGATACATAGCTCGACAGCCTATCATGAGAGATGTAGCGAAAGCTCTTGCTTGTTCCCATCCCAGCCCTGTCCAGTCCCGCAGTGGTGTGGTGGACGCTCCACATTATCTCTTTCATCCGCCACCTCTTATGCTTGCTTAGGAAGGAAATGCCCTGCACACACACACACACACACACACACACACACACACACACACACTTCGTGCGGGAAAACCAGTGGGGACCAAACGCGGGGCACAACGTCAGTGAAGACGAAAGCGAGCGAAGGCAGAGCACTGGTCACCGAGACAATTTCATCAGGCCATTAACACACACACACATACACACACACACGCACACACACACACACACACACACACACACACACACTTCGTGCGGGAAAACCAGTGGGGACCAAACGCGGGGCACAACGTCAGTGAAGACGAAAGCGAGCGAAGGCAGAGCACTGGTCACCGAGACAATTTCATCAGGCCATTAACACACACACACACGCACACACGCACACATACACACACACACACACAGACACACACACACACATACACACACACACTTGTGCAGGAACCAACAAGAAAACCACTGACCGCGAGCGCAGTGGAGAACGATGTTAGCACCAGGAACACCTCGTCAGGCCAGTGAGCATCAAAACAAGAACAAAGCAGAAAGCATTGTGAATGTCATGATGTCAAGGCTAGGCGCCTTTCTGAAGTGAAGTGATAGAGGAGACAGTCGTGATATCATCCTGGCATAGTGCTGGAGTCATGTACGACAACTACTCTAGGCACCCACTGACCATGGGGAGGGGAAACAATCGCATGTTCGCACTACGCAGCAGTCCTTTCATGCCCACGAGATGTCCCTGTCTCTATCTTTTGCATTTGCGCGGAAGAGAGGCGGGGAGAAGGAGTAGGCCTGTATTACCAAACCCATCGGTGTTGACGCCAGAAGCCGGTGGCTGGTAGTGCCTGGCCCCTGGCCCCTGGCAAGAGACAGGAAAAAGGAAAAACAGGCAGGGAGGACCAGAAGAAACATGGAGCCGGGTGTAACCACCCGCTCACACACACACAATGACTGAACTGGGATGGCTGCTTGGAGCAGGGGGGGACAGGGGGGTGGCAGGGGGGACAGAGGGGACAGAGGGGTGGGAGGGAGGTGGGCGGCGACAGTCGTCGGAACATTGGTGACCCGGGGGGGATATTGACTGGCGGTGATAATCCAGCGCATGCCAATCTCCGTTCCAGGCGCCCGAGATTCCCGACACGCGCAAATGAGGTGGCAGAGCCCAGCTGCTGTATTGGTCCCCCACCCATATTGCCCGGTGGCGGAGCCATTGGAGACAGAGGTGCAGGATGCAGCAGCGGCGTCTTGGGAGGTGGGGTAGGAGGTGGTACATGAAGTGGACGGTCTGTGAAAAATCGTGTTGGCTTGCGGACAACCCCCTGGCGATCGCTGAGTGCGCTGCTCTGCGTATCAGCGTCAGCGGCCATCCGGACAGGACCGCCACCTGGAGCCAAGCCGCCACCGACAATAACTCCCCCGCCCACGTCACGCACCATCGTTTGCTATTACTGAGGACGCCGGTTAAAAGGCACGGGAGGTAAGAGGGGTGGGCCAGGGCAGGGGATAGAAGAGGGGGGCCGAGTTTCAGGAACCAGGATGAATCTAGGGCGCTAGGGTGGGTGTAACAGGACCCCTGTCCATCGAGGCCACGGACAAGGCAATAACCGAGGGCCTGGGTGGAGTGGTGGTGGCACCGAAAAAGACAAGCATCTGAGTGTTCCGTGGCACAGTCACAGAGAACACGCAATCCCCAGCATTGGCGTAAAATATTGCAGATTGTCTGAATCAGTTGCACCTGGGGGGAGTCAGGGTAACTGGAGGCTACAAGGACGTTGTCTCTGAATTGCTGCATCGAGACTCGCCCGTGGCTGTTCTCCCAGTACGGAAAACCCGAGTCGGTGACGCGGAGAGTACCCAGGCGGCGAAAAAGGCCCCTGTGGATGTAAACGGACCATAGGCTGTGGAGGTCTGCAGCCTGTGCCGAAAAAGAACCCCCCATCGGTATACAGCCATGCCTGCACCAGAGATTTCCTGTGCTGAGAATGAAGTTGTTGTATTTCATCTCCCACGTCACAGTGTCCTCTAAGGAGCCCTGGGTAATATACCAAAACTTGGCTGAATTCCCCCTCCCCGCTCTGTCAAGTTTTTTACTCTCTTTATGTACCGACCACACAACCTCCGACATGCGCCAGCGCTTCTTTTTTACGAGCCACTCGCAGGCAGAGGTGAGATGTGAGATGACGTCTTCGGGTTTGATGTTGTTGAATTGGTCTTTGCAGTCCACTTCACTAATATACCGGCAACCCAGGGAATCAAGATCATGGAACCATGATGAAACATCGTTGATGCTGTGGGCCAGGAAGGGGCAGGGAAGTTCATCACTTAAACACCGCAGGAAAGTGGTCTTGGCTCTAGCGGCAACCTTGAGATTTCGTTTGGGGAGGAAGGGGTGGGGCAGGGCGGTGATTCCGCGCCAGAGCCAGGTACCTTTGGTGAGGCTTTTGGCTTTCCCTATAAGGTACAGTATGGCCAATTGGCCCGCCTCGTTCATTTCCCAGCCGCGGCGCATGATGTCGCTGCGAATGGCAGACACAGCCGAGGAAGGGTCTCCGGGGGCAGGTGTGTAGCCTTCATCGGCAAGAAACTTCTGTAAGACCCCCCACACCCAGTGGCGGCAGAATCCCCACATGACCCCAACCCCCTTGTCCACAATTCGGACATAGAAATGTTTTGTGACTTGGTCTGCGAGTTGCACAACTGACCGGAGGCGAGCTCCGGACTCGGGCCAAAGAGCAGGAGGCAAGTATGTGAGGGGAGGAGGGAGGGTAGCACCAATCTGTTGAGCCATAGTGGTTAAGTCCTGAAGGAGTTGTTGGCGGACTTTGTGACCGTTGAGGGGGAGGGGGTCATTGGGGCGAGCTGTGGAGCCGTCGTGGTAGGGGATGGCGATGGGGCAAAGGGCAACATGACCATCGATGATTATGCGCGTGCCTGGTATGTTAGATGCCTGGTGGCAGGAGCAAGGCGGCTGAGCCTGCAGCTTATCGTATTGTCGCGCCTTTCTCTCAAAAACTCTTCGGACCGTTTGCGGTGTGCTTCTGGTGATGCGGATTGCTTTGTTTAACGCTTGTTTTTCCCACGCTGCACCGACAACGGACCCTACTAGCTTCCTACAGACACGGTGGATGGCTGCTTTCTGGTTGGGAGTCAGGTTAGGAACCACGACCGTACCAACTACGTACAAGGGAACACTGAGTTTGGAGGCCAAATCCCGCAGATCGTGTTGAAGCCATTTTAACCTGGCAAAATCCCTGATTCGTTTGGCGTCTCTAATACCCTGCAGGATTGCTAATACCCTCTGGTTGAGCCAACCTCTCGACCTCTGTGGGCTGTCTGGGGAGCAGATCCCCGGTGGTACGTCGTTACAAGCCCATTTCTTAAACACGAACCACCAGTGCCTCTCCCTCACACTAGCGTACCAGGGGTCAAGAACGTACTGCAAGGGGAGAATCCCCCACCCTCCCATATCTACTTGGAGCATGAGACGATGGAGGGTAGCGCAGTCTTGGTGGCTCGTC